>CM076575.1:1411808863-1412094578 GCA_034641835.2 Pinus albicaulis
TGATGATAATCAATACATAATCCCAGAGTTCCGTATTTTTTCTTGACAAACAAGACGGGTGCTTCCCATGGGGATGCACTTGGGAGAATATAACCCTTTTCAAGTAACTTTTGCAACTGCATTTTGAGCTCAGGAATACTCATCTGATAAGGGGTCTTTGACACATGTGATGCTCATTGAATCAATTCTATAGTGAAATAAATATCTCGCTTAGGAGGTAGTCCTGGAATCACTTTGGAAAACACATTAGTAAAGTCTTGGATGATGGGTAAGATTTCCAGGCCGGCCAACTTGTTTTTAGAGTTAGTAAAACCCACTTGAACAATGTAAATTTGGCATCCCTTCCTAAGGAATTTTCCCAACTGGGAGGCAGTAATTGGTCACAATTTTACAGGTATTTTCACACCTTGAATTTCCTTCCTAAGACCGTCTTGACTGAGATAACTGACAATTTTGTCTTTAGAATTTACTAACAACCATCGTTCTTCCAACCAGACCATTATGATTAGGACATTGTAGGACCTCAAAGGTAACACATTTAAATTATCATTTTTTATTTTTATTTTTTCTACCTCAATATGACAGTTAGTTACTTTTGTTGTCGCCCTCCTTTTTTCCCCAATTTCCAATTGCACTAACCAGGAATTCCTAAATTTACAAATTTGTAATTGACACTCCTTAATGACTTTATGGTTGACATAACTCAAACTGGTTCCCGAGTTTATCAAAATTGACACAACAAGGTTTCGAACCTTACCTTCCAACTCGATCATAGAGGGTTGGTACTCATCTTGATGACCATCCAAGGCTACATTAATCCTGGGTATGTTGTGTGCCACATCACCCACGGTGGAGGCCTATTGAATGTTGGCATCCTTTTTGGTTCCGGAACAATGAGGATAATTTTTATAATAATGAGGCTCGCTGCAACCCCAACATTGCAGTGGGGGCTTCTGTTGTTGGCTAAGCTCAGGTTTGCTGGAAAATTCCATCTACCTACTCTCACCTTTCTATTTTGTTTTCCATTGATTCCTTCGAGTAAATTTGTTGTATTGTTTCTTATACATGCCCCTGGTGCTTCCTGCCTTCATGTTATTTACATTCTGAAAATTTTTCGGTGTTTTCTTTCCAATCCAACTCTTACTGCCTTCTCCTTTTGATTTCATATGTTGATAGAAAATTCGTGATTTTCGGATTGCATCATCCATGGTTTTAGGATTTTCTAAATCCATTCGTTCTCTCATGAAAGCTGGTAAGCCATTCATGAACCACTAAACCTTCGCCTTTTCCTCACGAATATAAGGTACATACCTTAACATGGATGTAAATTTGGTTACGTACTCGTCCATAGTGAGTTGTACCAAGTGAAGATCATGAAATTATTTCGCCTTATCATCATGGAATCACTCTATTAAATCATTTTCTTTGAATTTTTTTTGAAAATCTTCCCAAGTTACCCCTTGCTCACTAATTGCGTGGACAACCTTAGCTTCCTCCCACCACAGCATAGCCTTTCCTTGAAGTTGATAGATGGCTAACCTTTCTTTTAGGTTGTCATCATATTCGTAAATCTGGAAGTATTTATTGATATTAATTAACCAATCCTAAGTGACCTCTTCCTTCTCTCTATCAAAGGTCAGAGGTTTAATTTTTTTAAACTCTCCCTTCAACTCAGTTTTCTGCTTTTTTTTCTTCTGGTAATCAGTTTCATTATCTGATTCCTCTTCATTTCCCCCTTTGTCTCCTTCTAACCGTTGTGTATGGCTTCCTTCTGGGGAATTTTCACCTCTTTGTCTCTACCCTTTATCTCGATCATTCTCACCTGAGTTGGGTATAAAATTCCGCTGATTCTGGAAATCAAAAATACTTTTTAAGATATTCTCCCAATCACGCATCAACATTTCTTTATCTTCCCGTAGGCTGGTCATTTTGATTCTCAACTATTGAACGACCTCCAACAACATGATTGTGGGGTCTTGCTCCCCTGCATCCAATTGTACCCACATTTCCAGATTGCTTCCTGAGGTAGGTTTACCTCCAGTTCTTCTCTTCATTATGTCTGTTATTTATTTTAACACCCTTCTCTCACTGTGTTCACAAAATACATCTAATTATTAATCAAATGCCTATACAAGCCTCAGTTTTTAAACTTTGGCTCTGATACCACTTTTCACACTCCCTAATACTCTGTATAAATTATCCCATGTAACAACAAATTAAAAATATATATTATTGCATATAAATAGTATTACAGAGGCTCTCCATATTGTTAAGATGAATCATATAACTATGTGTTAAGATTAAAGGGCTTACCACAACTCCAAACTTCATTTTACCTTTATGTATGTTAATTTTATATTTTACATTATTCTCATTATATACATTATTATCGCTTTTATATGGTGTTCCTGGTTATATAATCTATTGACCAACGTTGATTTTTCATAGGTGATTAAATAATATCACCCCTGTCATATATGTGAAGTAGATTTTGGTCACATTATATAGTGTGTTGTCCATATTGAAATTAGGTTCATTTATTCAGACGGGACTTACAGTTCATCTTGTACCTCTACCCATTAACGCCACAATCAAGCATTAGCTTACACCTGGCACTAGATTCTTCCAGAACTTGTTTCTATTTCCGAAATGGTTAATGTGCTCCAGGTGGAGTGATCATGGAAATCTGTTTCTAGGGTTTTTATCGAATGGCTCAGCTTCTACGAGGACAGTTGATGGCAACCATCAGACTCTGGGCTCCTCCCGACATCACCATTCTGCTCACTAAGTTAGGATCTATTGTTGTTCCAATTCAGGTAGGATTTTGTTGAACTTGATTCCTACAGGCACATTTTCCTGGTATACCTCTACTACATTGTCATTTTCGGTGTTATTTTCCCTATCAAAGGTTTTTGAATGCTTGGTTCTATTTGTATAGGTGACCTGGGTGATTTCAAGACAATTCTTAGTGTTTAGAAAACACTTATGTTGAAGCTCCAGTGTTGGGTCAAGACTTGTTGTGCCTTTGTTATTATTTTGCATCAGGGTTTAATTTCATGTCCCCTGTTTTCTCATGCAACCTTTTCTCTTCCATTGTGTCAGAACAATTATTAGTGAATTGAGGATTAGGCTTTCCCCATGTGAGCAGGTCTGCTAACGAAAGTTTCAGAAAGAGTTTCACTTTGTTTGTCTTCGGGCTTTTATATTTAACATTGTTTGTATTTTGAATAACCCTTATTCCTTTGTTTCCACATAGGTGAACAACTCGTGCCCAACCTCTCCTATGGTTGACTTCAGGATACCAGCCTATGTTTCTTAAGATTGTTTATCTGATTTCTCTAGGTTCTTTTTATCGATACCTTGGTTTACTCTGGATTGGCTAAGCATGATTTAAATTCGCACTCTTAAAAGGATGGGTTAGGGTTTCATGGTCACCCTTAGGTTTTTCATGTCCTGGGCAACAAAATCGTTGTAACTAGTGGTTTTGCTCTTCGACACACATTTATGGTCTTTGCAATTATTTTCAGTCACAAAGATAGTCAAATTCTAGTCTTTTTACATGATATTCAGTTACAAGGATATTTGAGTTCCTGGTATTTTTATAATATGTTCAGTTCCACAGACATTTCAAATTGTGTTGCCGAGAATAATATACTCTAAGAACTTGTTTTTCATTGATTGGTTGAGCGTTCAGTCGTGATTATCTCTTCAAGTTTTTTCTGGCATCATTTAAGGGTATTTTTGGTTCGAATTAGCCTATTGTTCCTCTTTTATAGTGCATGCAATGTATTACATTTCTTGTACAATATTTAGTACCGTTCCGTGGATCGTAATGTGTTCTCTAGAAATTTCCTCTATGTTATTCCTTCACAAGTTCGACATGTACATTCTATTTAATGGAATGATTGTCTCTTAGATTTAAGGGTGAACAATGAAACTCATTGTTACTTTTTTTATATATATTTATTAAATAAGATAGGATTTTCTCATTCTAAGTAACGACTACTTCGCATCTTATCACAACCTGTTCCCTAGTTCTAGTTTTTCATATTAGTACTAGGAAGGGAATGTGTCAGTGTGACCCTTAGGTTTACAACAACACTAAACCTTCCCTTGTTTGATTAATGGAAATTTATTACTGTATTTCAAGGACAGTTCTGGTTACAATTATCTTATTTTGTGGAATTGGGGTCATAACATTTATAAACATGGTTGTTCCCTGCAATTAATTAAACATAAAATTGTGTACAAAGATGAAATCATGTTCCTATATGATGGTATGCTATTATAACCCTTAACCCCATGCAATTTTTCTTGGTAAGGAGAATTCATATTTTAGCACAATTCTTCAACATTACACCAGTTTTCCCTAGGCTCATTATTTGTAAACTAATGCAACTTTTTCCTATAAAGAACACTTGTTCTCTTAGTTTTACTATTCGTGAATTTAACCCATATTTTTATATTAAGAAAAGAATCAGTCTCTCTAGGAAATAGAAAAACAATTTCATCATATGAAACCCTTCTTGTTAATCTTCCATTTCTTTAATCATTAATTGGAAACATAATACATAAATTTGTCAGAGAGTTAGGTATTCACTTCCCTCTACTCTCACCATAAAATAAAATACTAATGCCCTTATCTAACAATGGCTTTCCAAAGATGGAATTGAAAGAGAATTAATTTTGTCCTCCCAGCCTGTGAGCCTGGTAATGACGTCTAGACCTCCCCTGTGCTCTTCAGTTCCCAAACAGTTTAAAATAATTCCTCTTCCAAAGCCTCAGGACCACCTGTCCAGCTTGGAATTCATTCCTTGCAGGGATTTCCACTAGTTTCTACCATCGCAACAAGATCCATGTGCATATGGTCCTGTCCAGATTGGAATTCATTCCTTGCAGGTATTTCCACTAGTTTTTACAATCGCAAAAAAATCCATGTACATATATATGTTTACTGACACCTTAGCATCAAGGTTTTCCTCTTTTTCATCCTCCTACGCTATCTACATTTTCCATCTCAGATATTTTCTTTTATCTTTATGGGGAGGGGAATAATTGTTTGGAAACTAAGATTTCCTTTTTTAGAAGTGTTTTCCTTTTCCTTCTCTTACCAAGTCCAACATCTTTTCATGAAAAAAATTTAATAATTATCTTTTCAATTTTCCTATTTTCTTAGTTCCTTAACCAACATAGTTACTAAGTTTAATTATAGTAAAAACATAAGTATAAAAAATATTTACAAGATCACAGGTATTACAAATATCCATATTAACTAATATATTTCATTATGAACTCTATCTATTTCTCTATATGTGTGTATTAATGTTTACCTTAGAAAAATATTTCAATGCTCGAAAAGAGAAAGTAATTAAAGATAAAATAATGTAGTTACTTCTTAAAAAGAGGACTAATTATTGAAGTGTAAATCTTTTTTCAATTTTCAAATTTGATCCCTCTAGGCCCTTGGTAGATCCGTGGTTAAAATGGATCCAGTATATTTGAGGTGTGAGAATAATCTAGAATAATGTAGAAATAGGAGTGGTTATGGTTTGTTGAACGAGAGTTTTATAATTATATTTTAGTTCCATCCATGCTCAACAGGTCGATCTTTTACTTAGCCTCACAACACTCACAGGTGCACTGTTCTACCATATTCTCTTATACAAAATTAAATAAAACAAATGCAACAGATACAAACGTGAGACAGAGCTCACACAACTTGTTATTAGCTCAACGATGACATTACATATTTATAGCATAGGCACTCACCTAATCTTCCTCAGTTTGAGGCAACAATCCTAAACTGGTGGAACTAAACTCTAATTATAAAACTCTCGTTCAACAAACCATAACCACTCAGATTTCTACATTATTCTAGATTATTCTCACATCCTCCCTTAATGGAGAAATGGATTTTCTACAACACCTAATTTACTTCTAAAAACTTCAAACTTGAGTTTACTAAGAGGCTTGGCAAAGATATCAGCCATATTATCCTTGGTATTACAAAATACTAAATCAATTTCATTTTATTCAATCTTCTCTCGTACAAAGTGGTATTGCAGCTCAATGTGTTTTGATCTGGCATGATATATTGGATTGTCTGCTAATTTGATAGCACTTTGATTATCACAATTTATGCATGTTGAACCACTTTGCTTCTCTTCTTGATCATTGCAGTGAATTAATTTCTTGCAATTGAATCTGGTCATTGCTATTGAAAAAAGTGGCTAATCCTCTTGCTGATTCATATTTAAATGAATCCACCAAAATTGATGGCGAAAACTACGTCAATTGGAAGTTTAATCTGGTCATCATTCTCGAGGCATACAACCTCTGGACGATTGTCAATGGTGACGAGCCCAAGCCTACTGTTGCCACCACAATTCTAGATTGGGATAAGCAAGAAATGAGAGCGAAAGTGTTGTTGTGCATGTCTGTAAAGGACAACATCATTCCTCACATTCGGGGCTGTACATCTTCAAAGCACGCATGGGAAACTCTCAAAGGTTTGTACGAAACTACTAATGCAAACCGCATTTTATTTTTAAAAATGAAGCTACTATCTATCAAAATGGAAGCCAATGAAAGCATCAACAAATTTGTTTCTAGAATTAAAGACTTAAGCAATAAGATTGGTGACATTGGTGAAAAATTGTCTAGTAGTGATTTAGTAACTATTTCTTTGAAGGGTTTAGTCCAAGACTACAAATTCTTTATTTCAGCTCTCTCATCTAGAGAAATGCCTCCTACATTTGATGAATTGGCTGGAATTATTCTTCAAGAAGAAGAGAGAAGGAAAATTTTTGAACTGTATTCAAATGATTCTGATTTAGCATTGATTGTAGGAGGTAAAATATCATTTCGAGGGAGACCATGGGACAGGAACAGAGGCCATTTTCAAGCAAAGCAGAAAGGTATGACACATCCTGATTCTTATGTTAAGAGAAATATTGAATGTGATTATTGTGGAAAACCTAGACATCTAGCTAAATATTGCTATAGAAGCAAGAATCATGAGTCAAATCAGAGACATAGAAGGCATAATGGAAATTTCATGAACAGAGACACTTCAATTACTGATGGATTTAAAAATCTTAAATTATATCTTTCTGATGTTGCATTGTCTGTTGAAACTGATGATGAGACTACTTGGTTCATAGATTCTGGTGCATCAGCTCATATGACTTGTAATAAAGAATGGTATGATAAATATTACAAGAAAACTGATGGCACACACATTTACCTAGGAGATAACAGGTCACATAAAGTCCAAGGCTATGGCGTAATAAGTGTGTACTTACCTAATGGACAAATGAGACAGATTCATGATGTAATGTATGTTCCTGGCCTTAAAAATAATTTGATATCTATTTCAACTATCACTGATAATAATTTAAAAGTGGAATTTCGTAAATTGGGGTGTATTGTGAACGATGTTTAGGATCGCTACAAGGTTGTTTCCATAGGTACCAGGGTTGGTGGATTTTATAAATGGGATGTGACGATGAAGTATCATGTTGCATTGACATCCACAACAATGTCAACAGCAGAGTTATGGCATCACAGGTATGGGCACCTAAATTACAAATATTTATTATTGTTGCAAAGAAAAACAGTGGTTGAAGGTCTTCTTGTTATGAAGTGTGTACATTTACTATGTGAAGGTTGTGCACTTGGTAAGCAGCATAGAGAAGATTTTCCCATTCATACAGAGAAAATACAATATGATATACTTGAATTAATTCACACTAATGTATGTGGACCTATGAAAAATAGGTTGCTTGGTGGTGCTTCCTACTTTCTTATTTTTGTTGATGATAGATCTAGATATACATGGGTCTATTTAATACGAAGAAAAAGTGATGTCTTTGAGTATTTTAAAGAATTCAGAACTTTGATTGAAAAGCAAACAAGAAAATACATTAAAATTCTCAGATCAGATCAGGGTGGTGAATATAAATCAGGAGAATTTAACAGGTATTGTAAATTTCACGGGATCCAACAACAGTTCACAGTACCTCATACTCCTCAGCAAAATGGTGTTGCTGAGAGACAGAATAGAACACTGGTGGAGTGTGCTCTTAGTATGCTTCAAGGTAAAAACATTTCTAATGGTTTCTGGGCAGAAGCCATTAATACTGTTGTTTATTTGAAGAATCGAAGTCCCACTAAGAAATTAGCTTTTCAAACTCCTTTTGAGATTCTTTATGGTCATAAACCTAATTTTAGTCATTTAAGAGTATTTGGATGTAGTTCCTTTGCACATATTCCTAGGGATAATAGAAGAAATATTGATGCAAAGTTTGATCCCAGTTCACATAAACTGTTTGCAGGTCGAGATGTGGTGTTTCATGAGAATGCTGATAAAAGTGATACAATGAATGATGTTTGCCATATATCTAATGATGATCATGTCAAAATTGATACTTTGGTTAAACAGGAACAGGAATAGGTATAGTTACAAGTTCAAGATCAGAGTGAAAGCATCATGAGCATATCCAGCAGCAGTGATTCATCACGAGAGGAAGATTCACCTCAAAGTAGGAGAATCATAGATGGAACTCCAACAGGTATTGTAGAACCAAGAAGGTCAACCCGATAGACCCAGTTTCCTGTAAGGTATAGAGATTATGCCTTGATGTCTAATATCATGAATGTTGTAGAACCAGTTGATTATGAACAAGCTAAAGAGCATGAACAATGGAGAAATGCTATGAATGATGAATATGAATCTCTTATATAAAATAAAACATGGGAATTAGTTGAACTCCCTGAAAACAAAGTTCCAATTGGAAGCAAATGGTTGTATAAATCTAAATTTAAAGCAAATGGTAGCATTGATAAATTTAAGGCAATATTAGTTGCAAAAGGATATGCTCAACAGGAGGGAATTGATTATGAAGATACTTTTGCACCAGTAGCTAAATTGAATACAATTAGAGTATTGATTGCCTTAGCTACAAAACATAATTGGAATATACATCAATTGGATGTCAAATCTGCTTTTCTGAATGGTGATTTAAAGGAAGAAATTTATCTGGTTCAACCTGAAGGGTTTGTCAAATAGGGACAGGAGCATCTAGTCTGCAGGTTAAGAAAAGCCTTATATGGTTTCAAACAGGTGCCGAGATCATGGTATGTAAAGATTGATACCTTCTTTTATCAGAATGGGTTTGTGAAAATAAAAAATGATCCTAACTTGTATGTTAAGAAAGATAAATAAGGAAATGTTTCTTTAATATCTTTATATGTGGATGATCTCATTATCACATGCAGTGCTTACAAGTTAATTGAAGAAATTAAAATTCAGTTGTCTCAGGAATTTGAAATGAAAGATCTAGGTGAATTGCATTACTATTTAGGAATTGAGGTATGGAGAGAGCCTGGTAAAACATTTATCACTCAAAGTAAATACACAAAGGAAATTCTTAAAAATTTCAATATGATTGATTGCAAAGCTATGTGAACTCCCTTAGAACAAAATGCAAAGTTGTACAAAGAACATGGAACTAAAGAGGCAAATGGAACTTTATATCGCTAGTTTGTGGCAAGTCTAAACTATCTCACCACTACGAGACCAGACATTGTATACTCAGTCCGTATCCTTAGTCAGTTTATGGCTAAGGCTTCAGGAAATCACTGGAACGCTGCAAAGAAATTTTTCTGATACTTAAAAGGAACAATCAATTTAGGTATTATGTATACTGATGAATCTGATGTTGCACTCACAGGTTTTTCTAATTCAGATTGGGCAGGAAATCCTGATGAAAAACGATCTACCTCTGGCTCATTGAGCCAAGAGGCTCATTCTACAATCTACTATGAGGGACATGTAAAAAATATTTTTCCCTAATGTCAAACAAAACAAAAAAGCAAAAATTAAATAATCATATAAATAAATAATTCTACAAACCAAAAAGAAAAAAATTAAATAATCATATAAGTAAATAATTCTACAATCCAGGGATATGTGTAATTATGTCACATTCTCAAAAAAAATAATAAAAATAATTTTCGATAATGTCAACCAAAACAAAAAAACAAAAATTAAATAATCATATAAATAAGTAATTAAAAATGGACGAAAAACTCATTTTACAATCGAGTATTTCACTTTCACTATACTTGGTTCTACGTGATTTGAATATCCATATTAACTAATATATTTCAGTATGATCTCTCTCTCTCTCTTTCTCTCAATATTATGTTTGTATTAATGTTTAATAATTCAATGCTAGAAAGGAAAAAGTAATTAAAGATAAAATAATTCAAAAATAAAATCTAAACAATGAAAAATTACCACTATAGATCTATCTTAATATATAAAATACAATCTAAACAATGAAAATTACCACTATAGATCTATCTTAATCACATAGATTAAATCTCTTGACATATAATTTTTTTTCCAAGTTTGAAATTTGATCCCTCTCTCCTCTTGGTAGATCAGTGGTTAAAATGGATCTATACTAGTTCCTCAAAAAAATAATAAAAATAATTTTAGCTAATTTCAACCAAAATTAAATAATCATATAAATAATTAATTAAAAATCTCCAAGAGGCTAATTTCCAAGGCACATTCTACAACCCACTATGACCCCAATGTGTAAGTATGTCACGTTAATAAAAATATTTTTTTATTAATGTCAGCAAAAACATTAGCTTGAATTTTAAATTATATATAACTTTTCAATATTATTAATGGACTAAGATTAATTATTAAAATATAACTAAGTATTATTATATATAATTTGAATGGATAATAATAGTTCAAAAACATTAGCTTTAATATTAAATTATATATAAATTTTAATATTATTGATGGACTAAGATTAATTATTAAAATATAACTAAGTATTATAATATATAATTTGAATGGATAATAAATTATCTCATGTGTTTAATAGTTCCTTTATCATATACATGAATTTGAATGGATCATTAATTTACCTTTAACAAAAAAAATTACCACAATAAAATTCCAAATTAGGTAAAATATTAAACATCACTTTCACTATACATAGATTTAAAAATTTATTAAATTTAATATTAATATTATTAGATTTGATAACTTTGGATTAATGCAATATTTTTTTTGTCAGTCAAAAACATTCTCTATATTATCATAGCATAAGTGTCAACAAAGTACATCACCACTGCAACAAATATAGCAACACAAGCTTAAGAGTTTGCACAAGCCTTTCTCTAAACAGAAAGCCTAAATATCGGTGTCTTTGGTTATTGTCAGCATAAAAAGAGAAAAATTACATATCTCAGAATTACACATTAAGGAGGGGGATTGGGAGGGAACGTAAGAGGTGCAAAAAAGAGAGTAGCACGTTCATGCATATGGTAATCAATGTGTTGCTGACGTCATAGTCACATTCTACGTATGTTGTAGGTCATTGAGATAGGCAACCAATTCGTTATTGTCCTCGTACCTCTATTCCCTCGGTGTATCAATGTTGAGTTGTATGTTACACAGCTGGGTCGTGATGGACTCCAAGGTGACTAGAACTTCTACATGGCTCGGGGAGCAGACTAGAGATAGGGCCATTTCCGTAGCAGAGTGGCGGCTCTCATTTGACTCAGAGTCTGAGCTAGGCTTTGCATGTTATTGGCGTTCATCCATACGTGGGCCGACACCCCCCTGTCGGCATGCCCTCGCTATCGAGGCATAGTACCAATTCCACCACCACTGGCTGCACCGCCATAGGAAGCATAGTGCTTGACCAGAGAAACACACCACAAGATATTGAATTTACAATACTTGGATTAATGCAACATTAAATTTAATATGATATTCAATTTGTTATATTATAATATATATTAATATATCATGATATATATATATATGGATGAACAAAGACATAAAGTGATATAGGTGAAGAGATAGAGGGAGTGACAAAGGAGAGATGGAGATAAAATTTATAAGAAGGACATAGAGTGAGAAAGGTGGAGAGAGAGAGAGGGGGGGGGGGGGGGGGAGTGATAAGGGAGATAGAGAGAGGGAGAGAGGAGAGAAGGAGGGAAGAGAGAGGGAGAGGAAGAGGTGTGTATATATATATATGTGTGTGTGTGTGTGTGTGTGTGGAGAAAGAGTGTGTATGTTTCTGGGGTGATATAAAGAGACAAAGGGGAGGCAAATGGAAGAAGAGATAGATAGAGAGAGGGAGGGAGAGATAGATATATATGGAGAGAGTGTGTGTGTGTGTTTGGGGGAGTGAGATAGAGAGACAAAGAAGGAGAGATGGAGTGATATATAGATATAGATGGAGGGGGGAGAGAGGGAAGAGACTTTCTTGTACTATATGCATTGATTTTAGTGTATATGATGATTTTTAATCCTACTTGATTGCTTACACTAGATGCATTGATTTTAGTGTAGATGTTGCTTTCTAATTATATTTTATTGCTTGCACTACATGCATTGATTTCAGTGTAGATGTTGGTTTCTAATATTATTTGATTGCATGCATTATATGCATTGATTTCAGTGTAGATGTTGGTTTCTAATTATATTTGATTGCTTTAACTAAATACATTTATTTCAGTGTAGATGTGGATTTCTAATCCTATGTTAGTCTTGATATTGTAAATTATTAAAAATATTTTTCAAGATTAGATGGATGGGGGAGAGAGGGAAGAATATTTCTTGGGCTAGATGCATTGATTTTAGTGTAGATGATGTTTTCTAATCCTATTTGATTGTTTGCACTATATGTATTGATTGCAGTGTTGATGTTGGTTTTTAATTATATTTGATTGTTTGCACTAAATACATTTATTTCAGTGTAGATTTAGATTTCTAATACTATTTCATTGTTCAAACTAGATGCATGAATTTCATTGTAGATGTGGATTTCTAATCCTATTTAATTGCTTCCAATAGATGCATGAATTTTAGTGTAGATGTGGATTTCTAACGAGTTGTCTTTAGTGCGATGTTTTGAAGGCTTTTTCGGTGGATTTTTCTAGTCTAATTTCTCTAAAATCTGGCAAGAATTCATTGAAAACACTTTTTGATGGGTAACCTTGCACGGTAAAAACAATTTAAATAATAGAAACCAAGATTCAACCTCAAAATTTTTCGCCAAATTCTGGCACTGGAAACTCCAAAAAATTGCACTAAAGAAAACTTTGATTTCTAATCCTATTTGATTGCTTGCACTAGATGCATTGAGTTTGTAGAGGTTGATTTATAATCTCATTTGATTGCTTTCAATATATGCATTTATTTTAGTGTAGATGTTGTTTTCTAATCCTATTTGATTGTTTGCATTAGATGCATTAGATGCTTTTAATCTTGAGGCTTTATATTATTAAAAAACATATTTTTCAAGATATATTTAGTAATACGTAGAGGGACACTATTAAGAAATAATTAGTTTTCAAAAGTTGTGATACCTAGAATTAAAATGAAAAAGATGTGCAAAATCAATCCTCCTGCATAGTGCAAATTAATCCTTGACAAGATCCTCTCTCTTCTTCATCACTAACTAAAGATATATTCAAAATTACTAATGGAGTAATTGCATACAACAATGTATTCAAAATATTTATAAGATGAAAATGTTTATTTATAAACATCAAAACAAACCAAAATATTCTTGATGGAGATGTGATAATTGTTTGGAGAAACAAAAAATGTAAATATTTTATAAATCTGACCACTCTTTAAAAAAAAATCAAAAATACATTATTTCTTGACTTTGCATGATAAACTATAGATAAAAAAAACCATAAAAATATTCTTAAAAATAAATTATTTCAAACATAAACAAAGAAACAAATTATTTCAAGAGTAATCTTGTGTAATGTCCCTAAAATTTGTTGCTTTTAAAATGGGCAGTTAAGAACTTTAAGGGTCAAAGTGGACCCCAAAAAACACATTGAGGATGGATATATTTTCTTAAATTAAGTTAATAAAATAAAATGGAATTAATGTGCAATGACTAGGTTGAGATTGGAGATCTAGAAACCCAATCCATGAGGATGGATAAGGTGATAAGACTTTCCCACAACTTCCAGAAATCCTTGGAAGGAATAAAACAAGATACTAAAATTAGATTTGAAGATAAATATCTAATTTCCCCAATAAAGAGGAAAGTATTGGGAAGAGGTGAAATAAAGCTGGAAAAGCGGAAAAGACTGCTTTAAAAGTACCTCTGTGGAAGAAACAGAGGGAAATCCTAGGAAAAACATGAACAAAGCATCCTGAATTAACTGGACGCAGTTAATAGAAATGGGATGGGGAAAACAAATCTTAAATAAGCTGCTGCAGGATAGACAAAGGGGTTGTCTATGGCTGGAGCAAAGGATCTCTACTCGGGGGTGAGTTACGGAGAGAGAAATCTACGGTTCGGAGGCAACTAGTCAAAGCTAAGCAGTATGCACATTTATTTGAAATGGTATTTGATTTAAAAATTTCTGTTGTAACCATGCAATAGGAAAAGTCTGAAATTAAATCTGTGTTTGAAATTAGACGAACTAGGAACTACATGTTTCAGTTGTTGGTCTGTACATCTAACAGAGAACTGTAGTAGGAATAGAAAAATATGTCTTGTTGTACAGGCTTATTTATGTAGAAGACTAACTCTTAGAATGTCTAAACCCAGTGATGGGTTTAGATCTAAGGTTAGGTACCTCACAGGAAACCGAGGTTTAGTATCTGGTTAGAAAAATTGTTCAATACATCTAAAAAGTCATTCTGAAATAAAAAATAACATGCAGAATTGGAACAAATATATATCTTGTATAGATTAACATATACTATGTTGTAACCTTAAATCATCATGTACTGAACAGAGGAAAAACCAATAGAAACTTTGGAAACTTAATTGCCTATTCTAAGTTGCTGTTTGAATTGTATAATAGTAATGCTACCGAAATTTGTAGTGAATATAGAAAGAAGATACATTCTTGTTTTGAAAGCATATCGAAAAATCTATGCATAAAACAAGAAAGTTAAAATATTGCCATGGAAGTATGTATAATTAGTTATTTTATCACTATTTTGTATAGTTACATGTTCCGATATTAAGTGTAGTTGAATAGTTTAGAACAAGAAGCAAGGTAAAGAGACTTAGTTATGAAATGTACACTAACTTTGTAAATAAAATTGGAAAGTATCATTGCAGAAGGGAAATGTTCGATATTTACTATGAGCCCAACCGTAGTGAGTTACATCTGAGCAGTAAAGACTATCACAGTATAGTTACACGAAATAGAATATTATGTATTATAGCTTTAAACAGAAATTGAAATTTGAAGTAAAGTAATATGACAGAAAATTTTCTAGAATAACCATTATTTGAGAGAGTCGATACAATAGTTATTAAGATTATATGGTTGAACAAACCAATAATGTTATACTAAGAATGTATTCCTAAAGTACAGTAGGATTAGAGAAGTATACAAATAAACATATAAAAAAATCTATTGAATTGAGAAAGTACAGATATATGTATATATACCCTTGAAATTCTATTGTATATTACGAAATACAAAGAACAATGGATAAAATTGTATGCCACCACTTAGTGAATACCGTTGAATTTGCACGGAGAATTTTATCTCCTTGTAGAAATTCTCTACTCATCTGTATCAGTACAGATCTTAAAGATTCACTAATTATGGAGACAAATTTACACAGTTCTACTTAATATTACAGATGACTTAATGATGCAATATTTCTACAAAACTAGGTGCATTATAACACCGACCTGAGAAATATCAGTACTCTGGTACTTGTGAACTTTAGGCAGGTATTCACCCCGAAATTTACAACCAACCTGAATGTAAATAATCAGTAAGAACCTAGTTATGGATGTAGATGTGGAAATGAGACAAAATAGCTAACTTTGCATAAGTATACAGTATATTACCTGCAACCACCGAGAAATTCATGGTAAGATGAATAATTTCATATATATATATATATGAAGAATTGTGACCGAAAAAAATATAATAGGAAAAAGGCTAGCTAGCATGAACAGAATTTAACTAAAACATATGTAACCACGTCTTCATACCTATTCCAACATCGGTCATAACTTCATGAAAAACACCGAGATGGAAGGAGTGGTTTAAATGTGCCATCTGCGTTGAAAATGAACGGAGGTTCACATTTTATATAAATGACAGAACACAAATTGTAATACTTCTGTAAAGATTAAATTTCTAGCTAATTTTGATAAAAGGGAATGCTTATCTCGGCATTGATACTATTAGTACATAAATAATTAACCAAAAATGACTTATCTGCCCTGCAACCTTGAAAGGAAATTCTTGGGAATTCTAAAGAGATATATAGGAACGATAAGCTTAAAATAATGCAACTATAGAAATTCTATGAGGAACAAGAGTTCACTCTTAAACTATGGTTCTCAATTCATAGAGGAAATGTCAATCAGTACTCTAAATTTGAGAATACAAATCTATAGACTGATAGAAACTAGCAAGACAACGTGTGACATGAGATTAGATTAATTAACTGACTCTGTCTCTGGCAAAACAACGAGATTTTATATCGAAAAGATGAAATCTGAAAGTAACATAAACTTCGATTTCATTCCATTACAACTTCAATTTCCATAGCAGAGATAAAATAATAAATTTAGGGTAATCAAAATTTTATGGAAATTTCTTACTCCTTTTATCAACAATAGCCGAGATGCATTCTTGAATGCAAAGGTATGTTCCTGCATAGAAAAAGGAATCCAAGAAATAAATACAAAGAAAAAAATTCCCAATGGATAACGTTGAATGCTGCAAATGAAAAATGCAAAATCCAAAGAAAAACCAACCACGTAACCCGTAAGGGAAGAGTGTATTGGATGCACCGAACAGAACTGCGTAAACTCTTCAGATTGGAAAGTTACTGCATTTTACCGATCTTGGCAGCGAAGGAAAGCTTAGAGGTTACGACAATTATAGGTTCAAATGAATAACCAGAAATGTAAACAAAAACTTCTATACTCTGGGAAGCCTAAGAAACGACGCTCTTACAACCATCCACTTGGCATCCGATCTGAGTTCATTCCTCGGATCGAAGCTTGGAAAGTTTGGACAGAAGAAAACATGTGGAGAGGTATGGAGGTGTAAATGCAATTGTATCCCAAGTAACCCACCATAGTTGGGAATTTAATACCTTGAGAGTGGAAGCTTATGGAAACTGGTGATGAGAGTTATTGTGAATCACTTGGGCAAATCCTCGAGCGAAAATAAAACAAAAGTTATCAACCTTCCGGCTAGTTCTTAATTACCAAATTATATGATGAGTTAAAGTACATCACATAGGAAATGGCCGTTGAATTGAAGCCGCACGGTTTATAAAAACCATGGGATGGTACATCCATATTTAAACCCATTAACATGGTAAGATGGAAGAACCAACCATGATGGTACGCAGGATGAATGTCATCGTAAAGGTGAGATCTTCCTAGAGCCACGTTAAGTATATGACAATAATGATACATTCAATGTAGACAGATAATGGTTGGTAAGTTGTGAAGTTTGGGAATTAGTAATACAGCCCAAGGATGATACGACCATTTGGGGAATGAGTAAAAGTTATCGTAATTCCTACTAAACATAGGACAAGTGGCTGAGAAAAATAGGTAACTAAGGTATGATATCAAAGTTTATTTCATTTAAATGTAAATTCACCTCGAGATAATACCTCAAGATTCTAGTGTAGGAATAACCCCGAGATGAAAATCATGATGATATTGAAAAAGAAAGAATTCCCTGGTTATGGTGGGGTCAAGGTGGATATGTGCATATATTGTATATCCAAATTCCATGATTTAAATTGTAGATCCACAAAAATGATAAAAAGAAATGTAGTATGAAAGGACTGGTACCACTATACATTGACATATAGATATATGTGAGAACGTAATTGTAATAACATGTGGGATGATTATCTTAGGAATGTCGAAAATTCCAAAGTTGTTTATACATCATTACAAAAAGAACTAGAAAAGTGGATATACATATAACCGATGTTAACTCATGATTTTGGTTGCATAGTCATTGAAATATGAAGGTAAGGTTGAAAAATGGATATACATTAGAATACATGTTATGGTTGCATAATCATTGAAATATGAAGGTAAGGTTGTAAAATGGATATACATTAGAGTACATGTTATAGTGAAATATGATGGGGAAATTGTATGATTCGGTTAAATTATATTATTATATTGAACCTAAACTTCGTAGATAATAAAATTATATGTGTTAAGAATAAGGATAAGTAAAAATGTTGGTGAAATAGTGTGTATAGGTTTACCACAAACATTGCATAAAATATAGTTGAAAGTTCATAAAGGAAACAAGCTCAAGCTTAAGGAGATATAGTAATGAGAATAATAAGTGTTTATGTGATGTATATTAATACAGTCCAATTAAAGTAGGTTTTAAGTGATTTAAGAATATGTAATGAAGATTTTAGGTGGGCACTAAGGGATAATGGTAGACCCTTCAACCTTGTATATACCTCGTACAAAAATAAAGTAAAGACATCAAAATTTACTCAGTAGTGAGGAAGAATTAATAAAGTAAATGATTTATTCAAAGAGGATTTGACTTAATTCAATGACATACTAAAAAGGTATATATTGAAATATAGGGTGGATTATATATATATTCTTAAAATGGATAGTTTGGGTATAAACATCCATGACTAAAAATAAAATCACAAAGAGTGTAACTGGGAAAGTGAGGTATGTTAGGATACCAGAGTCATGTTAATTAAGGATAAGGAATCTTAAACTAAATATAGTTGTAGATAAAGGTTGAATATATTCGTATTAGTAAATTAATATAGTGAATTAAACAAAGTGGTGAGCAACAGAAATACGTCGAAGTGTAATTATAATAATAAAGTCGACATATTATTATAATTAGAAAAAAAAAATTGCGAAATGAGAAGTGTTATATCTTGATTCAGTAAATTAGTTTGATTATTAAAACTACTCTTCAAATTCTGTTTTGTAATATTTGGAGCAACACTATTTAAAATTAATTTGTTGTCAAAAATTATGATATGTAAAATTAAATGAAATAGATGTGCAAATACATATACCTAAAAATTATCAATTTAAACCATATGATTAGCAAACATATAAATAATAATAATCAACAATTTAATACGTATGATTAGCAATTTATTGTTTATATACACCAAAATAATTTGAAAAATGGGAACCTTGATTTGTCAATGGGTCGTGACTAAGACTCAAAATAATAATGATCTCATTTATTTGTCAAATGGGAACCTTGATTTGTCAATGGGTTGTGACTGAGACTCGAAATAATAATGATCTCATTTGCCTCAACTGTTGTTTGTTAACTTGAAAAGTTAAAACAAAACTCTTAGATTAGTTTTAGTTGAACCAATCAATTCACCTATGTGGCTATTTTTTCAAATATTATAAATCCACAATCCCAATTCTCATTCTCATTTTGGACAGAATACTGTACAATACACTAATGGGATCCTAATGGGGGATCAATACCGTATAAGGAAGGAATTAAAGATCATTTGATTCAAAGTATATATTCTCACTCAGCTCATAAACATCATCATAGAGAATAACAAATGTAAATGCAACCCAAATTTCATCCACCCATAAATTTCCTGCAATGTGTCACCTCAGTGAGATTTTCTATATATTTGTATTACTTTGATGTAGATTTCCTTTTACTTCTATATATTAGTGCTAATTATTCCTTTTACTTCTATGTTACAGGAAGTGTTAAGAATGAATCTTTGGCGTCTCCAAGACCAAAGAGCTTTCCTGATATGTTATGTTTCACACCTCACATGCCAATTGAGGACATTAAAGAAGCTTTATAGGTGCAATTCCATATTCTTGTTTTCTTTTCGTAGATATAATCAGTTACAAATGAAGCTTTATAGGTTAGATTCTAACTATTTTGTTCTCTATCTTCTACTTTCTTTAATATGAAGTCTCAAGTTCCTTTAACATTTTCTTTAAGAAATTTCACATTTTCATGTTATGCTAATTTATAAATTGCAGAAAGGGGAAGCTTTGAAGTCTATATTCCATGTTAGTATGCACAATCCTCTTAAGGTATGTTTTTTTTAATATATTCTTTTTAATTATGAATATAAGGGTGAATATGGCAAAATTGTTGGAATTTCTGAACAATTTCTTAACACACAGAGGAAATAAAATTCCTCAACTCAACACAGAGATTTAATTAAAAATGTGGACAGAGAAGTGTAGACCATATATTTCATTAATAAAAGAAATCTGAACTGTTACAAAATGATATCTTCAGAACTAAAGCGTTCTGGATTTATAAAAAAAATGACTTTGCTGACTCCTACACACGCAGTGCTGTTCAAATTCTGCTCTCTATCTTTTCTCTTTGCCTTCACTACTACACACACAGTTTTGCAGTCTAACTGCTCTCGAAAAAAATTACACACACAGTCTCTGCTGCCTTTTGTCTATATTTCTTTTCTGCCTTCGGGCTTTTCATTTCTGAGTCAACACAATGCACACACAACATATATGTATTTTATTTTTACTTTTCATTATAATAATTATATATATTGTAAATATAAAATATTTACAATATCTATTATAAAACACCTATGTGTTCAAACCAAAAGTTCCACGATAAATAAAAATTTACCCAAAGTTAAAAACTTTAAATATGGGAAATAAAAAAGTTAAATCAAAAAATTTAAAACAAACATTCGTTCCATATTCCGTGGGGTCATCTTCCCCCTTGGCTTCTCAAGTCTTCTGCCCCCCGGAATGGTGCTGCCATTGGTCAAGAGGTGGGTAACGTCACCTCCTTCGGTGGGTGCCTTTCCCTTTGCTGCCCAAGGTTGGATGCCTCCTTGGAATGTTGCTGGCTCCGCGTTAAAATTAACATCAAAATGGTTTGTGCTGAATTTATTGCTAGTGGGTGAAGGGTTAAGGCGGGAGGTGACTATGGTTGCGTGAAGATCAAAACTAGGGATTTGTTGCTCTCGTAGTCCTTTAGATTTGCCATCAGACTTTAATTTTTCCATCTCTTCTCTACGTGCAATTGGAATTAAATTCTAACACTCCCCCTTAATTTCAACTCCTGGGTTTTCTTTCATACCCAAACACTTTCTCAGATAATTAAAAATTTTCTGCCCCAATGGTTTCATCAATATATCAGCAAACTGCTCCCCTGTTCTACAATGTTGTAAAACAATTTCTCCATTGTTCATTAATTCTCTGATATAGTGATACTTGGCATCAATTTGTTTCGTTCTTTTGTGAAACACTGAATTCTTTGATAGTGCTATTGTTGAGCTATTATCACAATAAATTGTTGTGCCTTTTACCTGTTCATGACACAAACTCCTCAACATTCTTCTGATCCAAACTGTTTGACATACTGTTGTTGTAGCTACCACATACTCTGACTCTGTTGTTGATAAAGCCACAATTGGTTGTTTCTTAGAAGCCCATGAAATGGCTCCTAAACCCATATGAAAAACATAACCAGAAGTTATTTTCCGGTCATCTATACTTCCAGCCCAATCATTGTCAGTATATCCAATCAGTTCAAAATTTTCTGAAGTTGTATATAAAATTCCATACCTCTTTGTTCCTTTCACATACCTCAGAATTATTTTTGTTTCTTGGCAATGTGCCTCCTTTGGCCTTTCCATAAATCTGGAAATTAAACTCATAGCATGCATAATATCTGGCCTAGTTGCAGTCAAATACAGGAGGCTGCCAACTATGCTCTTATACAAACTAAGATCAAAATCCTTGCTGCTGTCTTCTTTGCTTAACTTCAATCCCATCACTGTAGGAGTAATTGCTGCCTTGCAATCCTGCATGTTAAATATTTCCAAAACTTCATTCACATACTTTGCTTGAAAAATAAAATTTTTATTTTCATTTAAGAAGTATCTCAACAATCCCATATCAGTCATCTCAAATTCATCCTTCATGACTGTTTTAAAATTCTCAATGAGGTAAGCATCATTACCTGTAAAGATCACATCATCAACATATAAAACAACAATGAGCATCTTACCATCTTTCTCCTTGATGTATAATATGGGTTCTCCTTCACAGTTTTCAAACCCATTTTCAAGTAAATAGGAATCTATCCTACCGTATCATGCTCTTGGTGCTTGTTTCAGCCCATACAGAGCTTTCTTCAATCTACATACTTTATGCTCTTGATCTTCCTTCTCATAGCCCAGAGGTTGTTTAACATAAACCTCTTCCATCAATACTCCATTCAGGAATGTTGATTTGACATCCATTTGGTAAACTTTCCACTTGTGTTGTGCTGCTATGGACAACACTTCTCTTACCATTTTCATCCTTGCAACCCGTGCGAAAGTTTCCTCATAATCTCTTTCTTGTTGCTGCTTGTAGCCTTTGACAACAAGTCTGGCCTTCTGCCTTTCAATCTTACCTTCAACATTGCTTTTGGTTTTATAAACCCATTTCACTCCAATCACTTTTTTACCTTTTGGGAGATCAACTAATTCCCATATCTTATTTTTCTCTATGGCTTTAATTTCTTCATCTATAGCATCTATCCATTTCCTATATTTTACGGCTTCTTCAAAATGAATAGGATCCTCTTCATGAAAATACAATGAAAATAAAGAGTTCATACCTTCATTTGTTGCCTCTTGCTCATAAATATCATTCAAATTTCTGAATTTGGTTCCTCTTTCACTTGGTGAACCTATGGTTATAGAACCACTCAAATATGCTCCTTCTGATGTGCTTGGAGAAGCACTGTTATCACTTCTCAAAGGTGTTCTCATACCTGCTTGTAGTGTCCCTTAGTGTCTTTGTGTTGGTGGAGGTGGTACTGCTAATGAGGGATGTATTTCAGTCATCTCTTCCTCATTATCATCATGAGACAGACAACTATTCACATTCATTGTTTTCTCAATGCTTCCATCCCAAGCTTCTTCCTCAATAAATTGTACATCTCTGTTTATAACAAATTTCTTGGTGGATGGGTTATACAGTCGGTATGCCTTTGATTCTTCACTCTATCCAATAAATATGCACTTCTCCCCCTTACTCCCCAACTTCTTCCTTAGCTGATCCGGAATGTGTGCATAAGCTACACAATAAAAAACTCTCATGTGAGTGACATGTTGCGTTATGTCGCTCCACACTTCTTCAGGAACTCTGTTCATCACAGATTTGGTTGGGCATCTATTCAAAATGTACGCTGCATAATGTCACAGCTTCAGCCCAATATTCATTTGGAAAATGTTTTTCCTTCAGCATACTTCTTACCATATCCATGATGGTTCGGTTTTTCCTTTCAGCAACTCCATTTTGCTGTGGTGTATACCTTGCTGTAAATTGGTTATTTATCCCATTTTCTTTGCAAAAACGCAGAAATTATTTTAAGATATATTCTCCTCCTCTGTCTGTCCTTAAGAATTTTAAACACAACCCACTTTTATTCTCTACAAGAGCTTTAAAATGGCAGAATTTCTCAAACACTTCACTTTTAAATTTTAAAAAATAAACCCATGTTTTTCTTGTGAAATCATCAATAAAAGTTAGCATATAGTGGTTGCTTGCTAGTGATGGTGTTTGCATTGGTCCACACAAATCTGAATGGATAATTTCTAAGGGTGCCTTTGCCCTTATGCTCTTTCTTGATGGAAAGTTTTCTCTGTGTTGTTTGCCCAAGATGCAGCCTTCACATAGGCTGTCCGGTTTCTCAATCAATGGTAATCACTTTACCATTCCTTTCCTATGCAACAAATTCAGACCTCCAAAGTTGAGATGTCCAAATATTAAATGCCATAACTAATTTTCATCATTTGCTTCTCTTTGGAATGTCTCTTGTGTCACTGCTGCCATTTCAGCTCTTTTCTTCAAATCTGCTCTCATCTTGAGAGGGAACACTCTGTTCCTTGTCAACTTCACTTGTGCAATGAATTGCTTGCTTGGTCATTTATCCATGATGGTGCATACATCATCTTCAAATAAAACATTGTACCCCTTTTGAATGAGTTGTCCAATGCTCAAGAGGTTACACTTCATACCAGGCACATAATATACATCTGATATGGATCTTCCTTCTCCTTTCTTTGTCAAAACACTTACTCTATCTTTTCCCATGACAGAGACCTTACTGTCTGTCCCTAATTTTACTTGAGACTTTACATTATCATCTAACATGGAAACTTGGAAATGTTTCCAGTCATATGGTTGCTACATCCTGAATCTAGAAACCATATATCTTCACTCTTTTCTTTTGTAAAATTAGCACTGGGTCTATTACCCATGTCACTCTGTTTCTTCCTACATTCATTGACATAATGACCATATTTTTTACAGTAATGATATTGGACTTGGGATTTATCATACCTTTGTCCATGTGCTTGATTTTGTCCACGTTGCTAGCTGCCGCCTTGGCTCTGGTTCTGATTTTGGTTGCTGCACCTTCCATTTGTATTTGTTGGGCTATTTCTTCCTCCTCGGTTCTGGCTTCTGCCTATACCTTTCCTCTATAGTTTTCTATGACTTGACCTCTTCCTCTTCCAAAGGAAATTTGGGTTTTGAAGGCATTCTCCAAAGCTGAGTCTAATGTTTTGCTCAATCTTTGTACATGTGTCATCAATGATGCATGAAGCTTATCAACTGTAAACTTTGAGAGATCTTTTGTCTCTTAATGGTTGTGACTATTATATCAAACCTCGAAGGTAAGCTCCTCAATACTTTCTCCACTATTCTTCTCTCTTCCACTATCTCTCCATGAAATCTCATTTGGGTAACCAACCCAATTAGTAGAGTAAAGAATGAGTCTATTGAATCAGACTCCTTCATGCAAATAACTTCAAAATCCCTTCTCATTAATTGAAGCTTTGTTTTCTTTACCTTCTCCATACCTTGGTAGGCTGTTTGGAGGGTATCCCATGCATCTGTGGACCTCTTTGCTGCTACAATCCTTGGGAATACACTTTCATTCACTGCTTGATAGAGATAGAAGAAGGCTTTTGAGTCCTTCTTCCTATTTCTCTTCAGCAAATCCTTCTCTGCCTGTGTTAAGGCATTAAATGCTTGTTCATCTATTGGTTCTTCTAAACCATCTTCAACAAGCTCCCATAAATCTTGAGAGGCAAATAGGGCTCTCATGGTGATTTCCCAATAGTCATAGTTCTTCCCATTGAACTGTGGGAGTTGAGTATTTTCAATACTCGTGCTTGTGTTGGCTCCTGCCATAGCTAGATTTCTGAACTATGCAATGAAAACTTGAATGTATTTTTAAACGAACTGTCTCTCTACTGAGAAATAAAATCTGTCTCTAAAAACTTCCTTCTTACAGTTCTCTGGACTGTGTTTTAAAGCAAACACAAAACAAACTCTGTTTCTGTAAAATACCTGGACTTTGTTGAGCCTTCACACTGCTAGAGAACTGCTTCAACACCTCCTCCTTCCTTCAACTTCTTTGACAAACTTCAAAGATCCTGAACTAGCTCTGATACCATGTTGGAATTTCTGAAAAATTCCTTAACACACAGAGGAAATAAAATTCCTCAACTCAACATAGAGATTTAATTAAAAATGCGGACAGAGATGTGCAGAACATATATTTCATTAATAAAAAAAAATGGACTGTTACAAAATTATATCTTCAAAACTGTAGCGTTCTAGATTTACAAAAAAAATTACTTTGCTCACTGCTACACACGCAGTGCTGTTCAAATTCTGCTCTCTATCTTTTCTCTTTGCCTTCACTGCTACACACACATTTTTTCAATCTAACTGCTCTAAAAAAAAATTACACACACACGGTCTCCGCTGCTCTCTGTCTATATTTGTTTTTTTCCTTCGAGCTTTTCATTTCTGAGTCAACACAATGCACACACGACATATATTTATTTTCTTTTTACTTTTCATTACAATAATTCTATATATTGTAAATATAAAATATTTACAATATCTATTATAAAACACATATGTTTTTAGTTCAAACCAAAAGTTCCGTGGTAAATAAAAATTTACCCAAAGTTAAAAACTTTAAATACGGGAAATAAATAAGTTAAATAAAAAAAATTAAAACAAACATTCATTCCATATTCTTTGGGGTCATCTTCCCCCTTGGCTTCTCAAGTCTTCTGCCCCCGAGAATGGTGCTGCCATTGGTCAAGAGGTTGGTGACGTCACCTCCTCTGGTGGGTGCCTTTCCCTTTGTTGTCCAAGGTTGGATGCTTACCCGAAATGTTGTTGGCTCCGCGTTTAATTCACATCAAAATGGTTGGTGCCAAATTTATTACGGTGAGTGAAGGGTTAAGGTGGGAGGTGACTATGGTTGCGTGAAGATCAGAACTAGGGATTTGCTACTCCCGTAGTCCTTCAGATTTCCCATCAGACTTTAATTTTTCCATCTCTGCTCTACGTGCAGTTGGAATTAAATTCCAACAAAAATGTAACCAAGTTTATACATATTTGAAATAAAATACATAAGCATTGAGGTTCTAAAAGGCCTCTAGAAATCCAAAAATCATCATGCCACAACAAATACCTACATAACTACCTCTGTGAATATTGTACTGCATAAAGACAAAAGCGTTAAACCTGGAATAGCTGCAAGTTTGACTGAGTTTTTGAACTTAAACTTTTGCAATGGTGATATTTTCTTCCAAAGAATGCCCACCGGTTACTTGCGATAAATAATAAGAGTCAAAGACAGAAAATTTAGGAAATTGGTTTGTAAATTTGGCTAGAAATTTCCATGACTAGAACAACGAATGCTTGAACTTAAAAGCTTTGGAACTACTTACCTAGTTTGTCCCGGTTTTTTGAAATTTATTTTTTAATCCTTGTATGCTTCTCTTATTTTCTCATTGGCTCTAGACCAAAAGACGTTGGTGTTAAAAATATTCCCAAATATGTGTTGAGTTTTCTAAAATATTTTAAGGTAGAAACTGATCTTTTTGATACTTACTTTTAAATTATTTCCAGTTCAATTATCTTATGTTACATATTAGCATAGATTTATCTTAAACATGGATTAAGAAAATGCGTGAATACATTAAATTTTTTCAAGATGTAAAACTTTTTTAAAGTGTAAAAATTGAAAAAAGTTTGGAACTTTAGAGATTTGATCCTTTTCAATGCAACTCTTAAAAATTTGTGACATAGGTTAATTTTTCATTGCTTAAATTGCATTTTGATTGTATAAATGGATTGAATGATTTAAAAATCCTCACACTTAGATTACATAGACTACATTGTTTAAACTTGTAATTCCAATAATTTTTTATTGAATTTCAAACAAAAATGATAAAAAAATATACCCTAAAAAAGGCAAAATATAAAATAGTGAAAATATTTAAAATCTTTTAATCATAAGTTTAGTTTTTTTTTTTTTAATATAGGTTGTATTTTTACTTTTTTAACTATGTATAATATATACATAGTTAACATTGAAATATTTGAGTTCATTTGTACCGAAATATTTCATCTATTAGCAATTAATTAATTTTTTTTTTTTACTTTTAGTTATTTCTTTTCTTTAACATTTTACCGTGGTCAATATTAACACACACACATAAAAACTTTTACTCTTTCTCTAGTTTAAAAATAAAATAGTTAGCATGGATGTTCAAGCAATTCATTTAAGCCTTGTGTCTGAATATTTTTAAAGAGTGTAAGCATTAAAAATCATTCACACTTAGGTGAAAATATGTTTTTTTTTTTTAATACTTCACATGAACATTGAAGTATTTTATTTGGGACTAGGAGTGAAAGTGAAATATTTTTACCATGTCTCCTTCCTATTGGGTTGTAATATCACCAACAAATCAAGTGAGCATAGTGAAAGTGGGATTATTGATGTTTTATAATGTTTTTAACTAAAAAATTGCTAAACATATATATTTACTTCTTTTTAAATAATGGACATTGTTTTTTATCTAGAGAATATTTTATTTTTAATTTAAATGTGATACATGCCAATTCAAGGTTGAGAAATAAAGGAATTACATGTGTAATTTACACTGAGTTGTAGAATGTGCCTCTCAATGCAAACATATTATGTCAATGTATATACATAGGTCTCTCAATGCAAATATATTGTGTCAATGTATATCATAGGTCTTATGTGAATTATCACTTAAAATGGTTAAGGGCTACAAGCATTGAAATCGGGATTTAAGTGATAATATTTTAATATGATATGAATTTGTGATTTTAGTGGATAACAGATTATAATTGTAGTGATTTTGTACTATCTTGAAAATTGATATTAATTGATTTTGTAGGGTTCCTCAAATATCAATGTAGACACACCATAATCAATTTCCACAGAATCAATCAGTCAATATATATACTAATATGTATAACCTCTATGTGCTAGTGTACATAACTAAAAAATACCTTGACATTCAAAACATTTGTTAGTCTATATATATGTATGTATGTATTGTTGGAATTTTTGAATATTTCAGAACACACAGAGAGAATAAAAATTCTCCTTCTAACACAGATAACACTTATAAAAATTTGCTGGAGAGATGGCACAAACTGGTTCTATTTCATTAAAATGAAAAGCTATTATAAAAAAATGATTCTTCCACTGAAGTGGGATTTACAAAATGCGGAATTGCTGCAACACACAGTGTCCAAAAAATTCTTTCTCTGTCTTTCACAAAAACACACTCATAGTGCTTAAAAATCTCTATTTTTCAACATAATTGTGTTTTGTCTGAGGACACACAGTCAAAACAATACTCTGTCTTTTTACATTTCTATGCTCTGCCCACAAATAAGCTTACAGGCTATTCTTTTATATGGCGCAGCATTAACTAAAATATAACAAAACATTACAATAAGGTTTTAAAACCTTATATCATATGTCACATACCAAAAAAAACTTAACCAATGTTTAAAACTATTGTTGCAGACTTCAAACGGATATTAAACCAAATCACAATCTTTATCGTGTACCAATTTACCCCTACGTCAGCGAGGCCCAATTCCGCGCGATCGGGCTGTGATCGGTCGATGTTGGGGCCTGCCGGAATTCAAACATAAACTGAACCACATTTCATAAATTTATCGCGTTCCAATCGGCCTCCGTGACATCATTGCAAAATCTGCGCGATACGTCGTGATTGGTCCACGTAGCTCCTATTGTGCTAGCAGTGGAACCGGCTTCTTTCTATGGTGTAGTGGCTCTAAACGAACACGATAACTTTCTATTGGTTGGCAGTGGAGTCCATATCGCATCGTAATCTATATGGCTTGGTCTACAGGTCGTTCGGGTGATAAACTAAATATCTTGCGAATGCGATATGTGATATGTGATAGCGTCGATATCGAATCGCAAGTGAAACAACATAGCTTTGCGATGGTGCAGAAAGATAATTGCTAAAAGATGTGAAATGTGAGTTCGGCAAATGGGTTCCACTATGACGTGGCCCTATTTAAATCAAAATTGCCGCGTAAATCAAACTATCGTTTGTTGTTTGGTGGGTTTTAAAGTGCGATGAGACAGTCTTCTTAGACTATCATTGTGTGGTCATAACCATGAAAAGATTAATTGAAACACCCATCAAATGGCTACGGCCATCAATACGAAAATGCCTTTGCAGGCTTCATTTAAAACCAGTGTTAAATGCAACGGTGGTGTGCACTCAACACACAAACATTCTGCCCCTGTTGTACTCCTCTTTTTCACTGTGCAGGTCAGGAGTTGAATTTAAAAATTCAACACTCCCCCTTAAATTCAACTTCTGGGTTTTCTGTCATACCCATGCATTTCCTTAGATAATCAAAACTCTTTTGCCCTAATGGCTTTGTTAGATTGTCTGCAAAATGCTCCTTCCTTCTGCAATGTTTCAAAACAATTTCTCCATTGTTCACTAGCTCCCTGATGTAGTGAAACTTGGCATCAATGTGTTTCGTTCTCTTGTGAAACACTGAATTCTTTGACAATGCTATAGATGAGCTATTGTCACAATAAATTGTTGTGCCTTTTACCTATTCATGACACAAACCCCTCAACATTCTTCTCATCCAAAATGCTTGACATGTCATTGTAGTAGCTGCCACATACTCTGCCTCTATTGTTGATAAAGCCACAATTGGTTGTTTCTTAGAAGCCCATGAAATGGCTCCTGAATCCATGTGAAAAACATAACCAGATGTACTTTTTCGGTCATCTATACTTCCAGCCCAATCATTGTCAGTATATCCAATCAATTCATAATTTTTTGAAGTGGTATATAAATTCCATACCTTTTAGTTCCTTTCACATACCTCAGAATTATTTTTGCTTCTTGCTAATGTGCCTCCTTTGGCCTTTCCATAAATCTGGAAATTAAACTCATAGCATGCATAATATCTGGCCTAGTTGCAGTCAAATACATGAGGGTGCCAACTATTCTCTTGTACAAGCTTGGATCAAAATCCTTGCTGCTATCTTCTTTGCTGAGTTTCAATCCCATCACTGCAGGAGTAATTGTTGTCTTTCAATCCTGCATGTTAAATCTTTCCAAAACTTCATTTACATATTTAGCTTGAGAGATAAAAATTTTATTTTCATTTTTCTCTACTTCTATTCCTAAGAAGTATTTCAGCAATCTCATCTCAATCATTTGAAATTCATCCTTCATGACTGATTTAAAATTCTCAATGAGGTAAGCATCATTACCTGTAAAGATCACATCATCAACATATAAAATAACAATCATCATCTTACCATCTTTCTATTTGATGTATAATGTGGGTTCTCCTTCACATTTCTGAAAACCATTCTCCAGTAGATAGGAATCTATCCCACTCTACCATGCTCTTGGTGCTTGTTTCAGCCCATAAAGAGCTTTCTTCAATCTAAAAATTTTGTGCTCTTGGCCTCCTTTTTCATATCCCAAAGGTTTTTCAACATATACCTCTTCCATCAATACTCCATTTAGGAATGTTGATTTCACATCCATTTGGTAAACCTTCCACTTGTATTGTGCTGTTATGGACAACACTGCTCTCACTATTTCCATTCTTGCAACTAGTGCAAATGTTTCTTCATAATCTCTTCTTTGTTGCTGCTTATAGCCTTTGACAACAAGTGTGGCCTTGTGCCTTTCAATCTTACGTTCAGCATTGCTTTTGGTCTTGTAGACCCATTTCACTCCAATGACTTCCTTGCCTTTCGGGAGATCAACCAATTCCCATGATTTATTCTTCTCTATGGCATTCATTTCTTCATCCATAGCATCTATCCATTTCTTATCTTTCACTGCTTCTTCAAAATGAATAGGATCATCTACATGAAAACACAATGAAAATAAAGAGTTCGTACCTTCATTTGTTGCCTCTTGCTCATAAATATCATTCAGATTTATGAATCTGGTTCCTCTTTCACTCGGTGTACTTGTTCTTGTAGAAGCACTCAAATCTGCTCCTTGTGGTGTGCTTGGAGAAGCACTGCTATCACTTCTCAAGGGTGTTCTCATACTTGCTTGTGGTTTCCCTTGTTGTTCTTGTGTTGGTGGAGGTGGTGCTGCTAATAAGGGATGTATTTTAGCCATCTCATCCTCATTTTCATCATGAGACAAAAAACTCTTCACATTGACTGTTTTCTCAATGCTTCCATCCCAAGCTTCTTCTTCAATGAACTGCACATCTCTGCTTATAACAAACTTCTTGGTGGATGGGATATACAACCTGTATGCCTTGGATTCTTCACTTTATCCAATAAAAATGCACTTCTCCCCCTTACTATCCAACTTCTTCCTCAGCTGATCTGGAATGTGTGCATAAGCCGCATAACCAAAAACTCTCATGTGGGTGACACCTTGTTTTATGCCACTCCATGCTTCTTCCGAAACTCCGCTCATTACAACCTTGGTTGGGCATCTATTCAAGATGTATGCTACACATTGTACAACTTCAGCCCAATATTCATTTGGCAAATGTTTTTCCTTAAGCATACTTCTTACCATATCCATGATGGTCCTATTTTTCCTTTCAGCAACTCCATTTTGCTACAGTGTGTACCTTGCTGTAAATTGTTTGTGTATGCCATTTTCTCTGCAAAAATGCATAAATTATTTGGAGATATACTCTCCTCCTCTATTAGTCCTTAAGACCTTGATATGCTATCCACTTTGGTTCTCAACGAGAGCCTTAAAGTGACAGAATTTCTCAAAAACTTCACTTTTATATTTCAAGAAATACACCCAAGTTTTTCTTGTGTAATCATCAATAAAAGTTAGCATATAGTGGTTGCTTGCTATTGATGGTGTTTGCATTGGTCCACACAAATCTGAATGGACAATTTCTAAGGGTTCCTTTTCCCTTATTCTCTTTCCTGATGGAAATTTTTCTATGTGTTGTTTGCCCAAGATGCAGCCTTCACATAGGCTGTTCGGTTTCTCAATCAATGGTAATCCCTTTACCATTCCTTTCCTATGCAAAAAACTCAAACCTCCAAAGTTGAGATGTCCAAATCTCAAGTGCCATAACCAGTTTTCATCTTTTTCTTCTCTTTGGAATGTCTCTTGTGTCACTGCTGCTATTTCTTCTCGTTTCTTCAAATTTGCTCTCATCTTGATAGGGAAAATTTTGTTCCTTGTCATCTTCACTTGTGCAATGCATTTATTTCTCGGTGGTTTTTCCATGATGGTGCATACATCATCTTCAAAGAAAAAATTATACCCCTTTTGAATGAGCTATCCAATGCTCAAGAGGTTACACTTCATACCAGGCACATAGTAAACATATGATATGGATCTTCCTTCTCCCTTCTTTGTCAAAACACTTACTCTACCTTTTCCCATGATAGAGACCTTACTTTCTGTCCCCAATGTAACTTGAGACTTTACATTTTCATCTAACATGGAAAACATGGCAATGTTTCTAGTCATATGGTTACTACATCCTGAGTCTAAAAACCATATATCTTCATTCTTTTCCTCTGCCATATTACATGCTAAAAACAACTTATCTTGGCTCATATTTTCTTTTGTAAAATTAGCACTGGGTCTATTACCCATGTCACTCTGTTTCTTCCTACATTCATTGTCATAATGCCCTTACTTCTTACAATAATGACATTGGACTTGGGATTTGTCATAACTTTGTCCATGTGCTTGATTTTGTCCACCTTGCTGGCTGTTGCCTTGGCCTTGGTTCTGATTTTGATTGCTACCCCTTCCACTTGCATTTTTTGGGTCATTTCTTCCTCCTCTATTTTGGCTTCTACCTCTTCCTTTTCCTCTGTATTTTCCTCTACCTTGACCTCTTCCTCTTCCAAAGGACATTTGGGTCTTGAATACATGCTCCATAGATAAGTGTGCATTTCTACTCAATATTTGTTCATGTGTCATCAGTGATGCATGAAGTTCATCAACTGACAAATTTGAGAGATCCTTTGTCTCTTCAAGGGTTGTGACTATCACATCAAACCTTGAGGGTAAGCTCCTCAACACTTTTTCCACTATCCTTCTTTCTTCAAGTGTCTCTCCATGAGACCTTATCTGGGTAACCAACCCAATCACATGTGTGAAGAATGAGTCTATGTTATCAGACTCTTTCATACAGAGAGTTTCAAAGTCTCTCCTCAGCAATTGTAGCTTTGTTGTCTTCACCTTCTCCATACCTTGATAGGTAGTCTGGAGGGTATCCCATGCATCCTTGGACCTCTTCGCTGCTGCTATCCTTGGAAACACACTTTCATGCACTTCTTGATAGAGATAGAATAGGGCTTTTGAGTCCTTCTTCCTATTGCTCTTCAACAAATCCTTCTCAGCTTGTGTCAAGGCATTAAAGGTTTGTTCATCTATTGGTTCTTCAAAACCATCTTCAATAAGCTCCCATAAGTCTTGAGAGGCAAACAGGGCTCTAATGGTGATTGCCTGGTAGTCATAGTTCTTCCCATTGAACTGTGGGAGTTGAGTATTTACAATACTCGTGCTTGTGCTGGCTCCTGCCATGGCTAGCACACTAAACTATGCTTTAAACAAACTTTACTATGTTTTTAAATAAACTGTATCTCTTCTTAAAATACAAACTTTGTCTCTGAGGACTGCACTTCTTTAAACAAAATAAAACTCTGTTTTTTTTTAGAAATACCTGGACTTTTGTTGAGCCTTCACACTGTTGGAGAACTGCTGCAACAACTCCTTCCTTCAGCTTCTTTGACAATCCTTCAAAGAGCCTGGACTAGCTCCGATACCATGTTGGAATTTCTAAATATTCCAAAACACACAGAGAGAATAAAAATTCTCCTTCTAACACAGAGAACACTTATAAAAATTTGCTGGACAGAGATGGCAAAAACTAGTTCTATTTCATTAAAATGAAAAGCTATTATAAAAAAATGGTTCTTCCACTGAAGTGGGATTTACAAAAAGTGGAACTGCTGCAACACATAGTGTCGAAAAAATCTTTCTCTGTCTTTCACAAAAATGCACTCACAATGCTTACAAATCTCTATTTTTCAACATCACTTTGTTTTGTCTTCGGACACACAGTCAAAACAATACTCTGTCTTTTTGCATTTCTATGCTTTGCCCACAAATAAGCCTACGGGCTATTCTTTTATATGGCGCATCGTTAACTAAAATATAAAAAAACCATTACAATAAGGTTTTAAAACCTTATATCATATGCCGCATAACAAAAAAAAATTAACCAATGTTTAAAACTATTGTCGCAGACTTCAAACAGATATTAAGCCAAATCACAATCTTTATCGCGTACCAATTTACCCCTACGTCAGCAAGGCCCAATTCCACGTGATCGGCCTATGATTGGTAGATGCTGGGGCTCGCTAGAATTCAAACATAAACTGAACCACATTTCATAAATTTATCATGTTCCAATTAGCCTCCGTGACGTCATCGCAAAACCTGCATGATACACCGTGATTGGTCCACGTAGCTCCTGTTGTGCTGGCAGTGGGACTGGCTTCTTTCTATGGTGTAGCAGCTCTAAACGAGCACGATAACTTTCTATTGGTTGGCAGTGGAACCTGTATCACATCGCAATCTATATGGCTTGGTCTGCGGGCGGTTCGAGTGATAAACTAAATATCTTGCGCATGCGATATGCAATATGTGATAGCAGCAATATTGCATCGCAAGTGAAACAACATAGCTTTGCGAAGGTGCAGAAAGATAAATGATAAAAGCTGCGAAATTTGAGTTCGGAAAATGGGGTCCACTATGATGTGGTCCTATTTAAATCAAATTTGTCGTGTAAATCAAACTACCGTTTGTTGGTAGGTGGGTTTTAAAGTGCGATGAGATAGTCTTATTAGACTGTTGTTGTGTGGTCAGAACCATGAAAATATTAATTGAAATGCCCATCAAATGGATATGGTCATCAATACGAAAATGCCTTTGCAGGCTTCATTTAAAACCAATGTTAAATGCAACGGTGGTGTGCACTCAACACACAAACATTCTACCCCTGTTGTACTCCTCTTTTTCACTGTGCAGGGCAGGAGTTGAATTTAAAAATTCAACATGTATATGTGCACATCAAAATATATATAATAGTATACATACTAACATGTATTCTATATTCCAAATATATACTATCACAGATTAGTATATATACTAGTTCATATACATATGTTGGTATATATTGACACATATTCTATGTTAGATATGTATGCATATATGTTGTTATCTATATTGACACATATTCTATGTTAGTAGTGGAGAAAATTTAGTACTTGCATATTATTTCTCCCTCATATCCTATTGATGACACATTTGGAGTCACCATTGACTTATAAGGAGTCAATGTTGATATAAGAAGCAAAGAACAAAAACACCCATCATGTTGTGAGTTTTGCCTTAGTATTGTTGCTTGTCCACAATTTTAGCTAGATATGATAGGAAAGATTCCCTGGAATAAATATAAGTGCCCCCCGCCACAAATGCTGCCATGTGAGGCTCCATAAAAAAAAATCCAACATGATAAGAGAGAGGGATCGATAGGTAGGAAAAAGGTCTAACTCGCTTGGGATTCTGGGGTCTCAAAAATTCCTTAAAAAAATTGATGATTTGGGAAAATATGCATTAAATATGGATAAGTCAATCCTCAAAAATGTTTATTTTGTGCCTTACATATACCCCAAGATAAAAATACAGATATAGATTTGAAATTACCCATCTTAAGATCCTGAAAATGAAGGAAAGACTCAAGGTATGAGATAAGACCATTATTAAGAATGTCAAGTGAAGCTAAAACTTCATTCCATAAAACTTTGGAATAGTCACACTAGAAAAAGAGGTGATCTATATACTTTGGTCCACTCAAACGAAGAAAATATAAATTTGGACCATTGAAGCACGTGTGAAAAAGGTTTTCCCAAGTGAGAATGAAATTTTCCAAATAAATCCAAAGAAAATAACCCGAGCTTATGCAATATAGGCTAGTGCTAGATCTTCCTATGCCACCAAATGTCCCTGGGGTGAAGAGATGAAGCTGAGATCAACTTATAGGAAAATCTAATATAGACTTGACTGGAGGAGGTGCTTTAGCTACATAGAATGGAATCTTTCTCACTATTTAAGAAATAACCACTAGATGCAAGATTATTAACGAAAGAATCTCATTCAATCGCTAGGATACCCTGTAAAACTAGGTCAAAAAAAAAATTCCAACAACCATGGGAAGTGTCTAGGGAGTTGGGAAAAGAGGCATGAAATATTATATATACTCCTTGTGCATTGATACACGAGATAAGCTCTGAAGATAAGAGATAGGAGGACTTTCCCCTATAAAAGTATCCATCCCAAGAATAACCTAATGACCATTGCCCGCTTTCTAGGCAAGCCATTTAGACATCCAAGGTAAATCCTGCACCAAGGCCCTCCTGCTGGTTAAAGCACCTCATCCATTCAGAGACGACCCTATTGTGGAGGTATTTACAAAATATAATACAGCTCGAGATGCATATACCTGTGATGACCCTCCAAAATATTTTCATAGTCAAGGTTTGACCAAACCAATAGAGATTTTTGAAACCATAGCCACCAAATATTTTGGACTATTATAGCATGTCCCATTTAGCTAAATGGAGACCTACACAATTCTTATTTCTAGTCCAATGAAATTTTAACATGCATTGATGGATCTTCTTGATGGTAGATTTAGAAATATTTGAAATGGTTAGCCAATAAAACATAATTCTCTCTAGAACATATTTAACCAGAGTCATCTTGTTACCCAAGGAGCACCACCTATAACACTAGTTGTTGATTATGTGTTTGATGATCTTCTTAATAAGTCAAGACTGTTCTTCAACAGGGTAGAAATTTTGCTTGAGATGATAGCCCAAGTAGAAAAAAACATGATCAACAAGCACCACCTTATATGGAAGAATGGAGACTAGAGGCAATATTCTGATTTGAAATAAGATTTTGTATAAAAGAGGATTTATGGCGACAAACGTACATACTAGTCTTAACAAAAAATTAAAATTCCATCCACAAATAGGATATGAGTTAGATAAAAGGACTTAGAAACCTTGGCCCCATTGACAATTCCATCTGATTTAGCCATGTTTACCATATGCCTACAGTCCTCAATGATAAGGAGGAAAAAAAGGGGAGCTAAGGGACACTTGTCTCAAGCCTCTAGAGCAAGTAAAAAAGTGAGATGGGGTTCCATTGACAAGCACTTGGAAAATATTATGCACCCCATAACAATGAGTGACAAATGTTATTTAGGGTTTCAAACATTTCATATTGATATTATATCAATGAATGACAAATGTTATTTAGGGTTTTCCTATATGGTTAAAAAACATAAGTGATTGATATTCATGTCCTACTTTTTCTAATAATCTTAAATGATATAATATACTATATATAAAAGTGCTTGTTATTTTTTCTTCTATTGTTTGGTGGATAATATTACTATATATAAAATGGTTGGTTTAATATATCATTTTCGATGGTTAAATATTATCAATTATAAACAAAATGTGATGAGGTGTTACTTGTTTTTTTTAATAGATATTATTGAAATATATTTATTGGATTAAATTATCGAAAATAATACTCTCAAAAATTTATAAAAAAATAATGATTGATATGACTTAAATATAAATACAAAAACAAATAAAAATTTAAAAGATTATTTTGAAACATTTATCAAATAATACTCTCATATATTATTTGATCACATTAAAATCAAAATATCATAATTGTTTAATAAATAAGTAAAATCATTAGTAAAGTGCACCAAAGTTAATATACTTATACTTGAAACAATATCAAATTCACTCTTAAAACTAAGTCAATTTTATCATAACTATCTACACTAATATAATGCCTACACACTATTTTGACATATGGTTATGTCAATGCTATTACATGTATTCATATACTCCATTTTCTTTAGTATTTCTCTCCCCCTCTCACATTGTTTGGAACAAATCCCATAAAAAGAATTAATTAAACGTGCTTCTCTCTGTATTAAGAACATCTTAAATGCAAAACAAATTGAATGATATGGATAATGCATTCTTAACAATTATTTCTTAAAAGGCACACATTTATCATGTGGAAAAGGAATAAAGTTAGAAATGTGGAGCACCCATGATTTTTTTTTAGCTATTAGGGCAAGTTCTATGATTTACAAAAATGTTTTTAGATGTACAAGGTAAACCATTTTTTTTATTTTACAAATATAGCTCTCTCATGATGTCCCTTATTATGCAAGTTGTGATGGTAGGTCGATATGTTCTAGAATATTATATATGTTTTGTAGTACGTAATTAAATTTTATATTTCATTTTTTTTTTAATAATTTATAATATGTTTTTCTTGTGGCGTATGTATATTTATAGCATTTTCTTCTTATTGTGTGTGTGTGTGCTTCCATTTTAGGGGAAAATCCAATTTACCATCAAAACAATAGATTCAACCTATTATATGCATAATTTCAATAACTTAATCTCAAAAGGATTGGTGTTGGAGGTCCTCACTGAGAAAACCATATAGAATTGGGACAAATACATTACTTCTACACAGATAAAACTCTATTTACATGCTCTATTAACGTCAAATAATTTTACATGTAAATAGCAAAAACTTTGGCTTAAGATAAAGGCATTATCTTCACAAACTGACAAATTTCCAAGAGAATTTCTCAACCACGCATGGAAATTAGAGCCAACTCATAGGAGAGATTTTTTCATTTCCAATTAGGTCTAACAACCTCCTCAGATATAGAAATGCATCTTCAAGAAGGAACAAACTCTACATCACAATGACCAACAATATTAATAACTAATATGATTTCACATAATACAAGTAGTAGTTATAATTCCAAAACATACTCCTGAAGAATACTTGTCCTAATATTTATCATACCCGGTCTTCATCATAACCTAGTCCTTCGGAAAACCTTCTCCACCATGAATTGAGTAACCTCCTTATTTTGAAATTCTTTATTTAGTCCAACCTACCACTTACATCTTGCACCCGATTCATGCAATCCCCACTAAATTTTTAAAGTCCATATAAAGGAACAACCATCCACTAGAATATATGGGTACCTAAATTTTGCAACTACCAATGCACCAGAATGTCATTCAGGTACGTGGTTCATCCAAATTCTTCATGAACTCCATTAAATGTAAAACTTATATCTTTTGGAATCCCCTATAGTCTGCAACCAACACAAACCATTCAAAGAGCATCTAGCCAAAGCATGGCCCACTACTCCATCTATTCAATAACTCCGTAACAAAGACCTATGCACTATACTGAAAAAGTTATCCAAATCATCAAGCATGCATGACAAAGGGGTTCGCATGCCTATTCATCTCACACATAAATATACCCTTGACATGTTACATATATATGTCTAGGTACAATATACTTTTAGGGTGAAAATGTGAAGCTGGGTTACACTTTTTGCCCTTTTTTGAGAAAAAATTTTCATTTTTTTCGGTTCTTCAACTTTCTGCAAACTATAACAATTTTTCTGTGTAGAATTTCATTTTGCGATAAAAATAAAAGTTGTGATAAATTTTGTTAGCTTTCTATTACTTATTTTTTGAAATTTTTTTATGCAGATTTGATATGTCAACTTAGCGTTTATTTGAGTGTGTGTTTCTTAACAATCAAAGAATTCATAAGAAGTCATGTTATGTCGCAACGCTGTATTCATTGAAAATTTGTGTTTTTGAAAAAACAAAATGTGTTACAACAATCTAGACAGAGTCTACTTTGGTTTCTTCATATTTACAAAGCCAATGGATGCATATCATAATTACTAGAATTTTTTGAACTGGTCCAATACGAAAAAATGCGTATTTTTGATATGTTTCGCGTGGCAACAAATTTCTTAACATATAAGTTATAAACTAAAAATCAAAAAGCTACCCATTAGAGTCAACGGACCAATGTAATGCCCCATAATTTTTTCAATTTTTTTTACAATGTATTTTGGGAGACACAAAATTTTGATTTCACTGAATCACGATGACCCTCAGAAATTATTTGCACTCATTTTATTAGAAAAATAATTAGAATTAATAAACGTTTACGAAATTCCATAAAAGTTATATTTCCTGAAAGTAGATTCAATTCTAAAAATGCTTGTCTTGGTTCTGACAGTTAATTAACAACATTTCATGGAGTTTAATCAGTCCAAAGTTGCAGAACCGTTTTCAGAGCCTGGTTTTGCGTAATTGTGACGCATTAGTTCGGCCGAACTATTAGTGAAAGTTCGGCCGAACTATGTTTTCCGCTTACGAGTCGTTAAAAATAACGTCTTAATAGTTTGGCCGAATTTCTTATCAAAAGTTCGGCCGAACTATTGTATAATTCTCCGTCGGCCGGAAACTTTTGTGGAGCCCCCTACAAAACACATATTTCGCGTCAATATAAATTGCTACGAAATGATTCACAATTTTCGCACATTTCCCATAAATACATACTCCAACTTATCGAGACACCAAGTACAAGCTTTGAAAACAATGCCCATGTATCACTACAATACTTCTCTTAAGTACCAACTTTAGGCAAGCTAATGCATAATAGATCATACACTTGATAAAATTACAAGATGTGAAACAAATTATCGTACGTTCAAATCTATTTGTAGTCAACACATCTCAAGAAATTTACCTTGTTCCTCCACCATCGTATTATCTCCATTGCTAGCACAAGAAATGTCATCAAATTACCTTGGTACAAACTCTAAAAAAATGATGTTACATCTAGAACAACATATTTTCCCTTCCTACTCAATCTCCACTATTCTACTTCTGAATTAAATTTTCTTTCAATTCTTGGATTCTCCATCCACAGCAATGGAACTTCATTATATTTTTAATGGCTTGATAACTACCCAATGGTTATTAACCTAAGCATATTTCTTTCATCTCGGACAAAAAAAATTTCCACGCTCCACCATTCACTTGCGACAATGTTATCCAAAGTGCATACCCACTGGCATTAGGGGAGTTTTGAGGTCTAAAATGGGCCTCCTAATGAAATTATAAAATAAAAGTGGAAATAATAAAATAATATTTGATTACATCATAAAATTTTAGAGGGAAAAAAGAAAAAACTAATTTTTCAACTCGTATTTTCAACTTATCTCCAAAATTTTTTACTCAAATTTTGAGCGGGAGTACTCATTGGATGCAAAATTTAATTCCTCATCCAAATATTACCCATGTTGCATACTTTCGATGGATCCTACTACACGAAAAATAAGAAATGCGTGAAAAACGTGATTGCAATCATGTTTGTTCATGTATTTCTCATTTTTCGTGTAGTAGGGTCCATCAAAAGTATGCAACATGGGTACTCCTTAGATGAGGAAGTAAATTTTTCATTCAATGAGTAATCCCACTCGATATTTGAGTACAAACTCTGGGAGATAAGTTGAAAATATGAGTTGAAAAGTAGTTTTATTATTTTTTAATCTTTTTACCCTTTTACTTAAAAATTGGTGAATCATCCCCCATGTTTGACATCATCATCTTGAATCCTATTGGTTCTTATAAAGTTTAATTTTTTTGTACATTTTTCTTATGAGGCCCATTTTAGACCTCAAAATTCCCCTAGTAGAACCAACTATGCGACTAGGAAAAGCACTAGTACCATATTGATTCACTCGAAACTTGTACTATAGGGCCTAACTCAAGCCTGGATGTAAATACTAGACAATAGACCATCCTATGGATACATTTCAATCCACTAACACACCTAGATACCCAACCACAATGTTTTTTATTTATCTAGGAAGATAGTCTAGACATAACATTTATTCATTAATCTTACATTTTTTGCACCCACCTACAAAGACTTGTAGCACAATGTTCCTCAAACAATATTCCATCAAGGAGCAATCAAAGGAGATAAACCACATGGATATGTTTCCCTCTCATCAATAACACACCTCACTAGACAGACCTCAAAATGATTTCTACATTGATGATACTACTATCTAGGGATAAAAAATATCAACAAGAGACAATGATGCATATGACATGAATATCGCATTCCTTCTTTGGAATCATGCACATAGTAGGTCTCCTTGTTTATATTTTCCACATCTCTATTTAATCCTTATCTTGGATCACTATACTTCGATTATCATTTGTTAGAGTCACACATTTAAACAAAATTAATTTTATGTTATATTGAAGTTTTCTCATGTTAACAAATCCAATAAACATGACAAAATTCAACTACGAACATTATAGAGACTTCTAGGATATTTCATTTGAACCTAATAACTATAGAAAATTTCATGCCCACATTAAGAGTTATGCATCATCCTCTCCAAGGACATCTTTAGTTACTTTTATATGATACTGCCTATTTCCTCTCATCTATCCGTTAGTGATTTATAGAGCATGATCTAAGGTTCTCTTTGTTTTTGAGTTACCTCTCATGTGTTCTAGATGCCTTCATTTACTTGCTCATGTATGGACCCAACTTGTAGTTATAATTTTATAGCCAACCATCCTTCTTGCATCGAAGCTTCTATTGCACATAAATAAGTGCATCAATATACTAATGGCCTTAATTGTCTATATAATCTTGCAAGGTAACATAAATAAATGCATCAATATGCTTATATATGTTGCAGTACCGATTATACAAAATTATGCCTACCTCCCATAGTTAACCATCTATTGTTCACAAAACCATCCCCTTTTAAAATTTACTTAAGAACCATTGCCAATATTTTATCCTATATTTTTTTGGTTTCATCTTGAAACCGAAATAAGTAAAAAGATTAGCAACTCACAATTGACAGTCGACGGTTATTACTAGAATATTTCAAACAATTTCAATTTGAAATTTTGAGTCTTAATATTCATTTATTATTCGATCACACCTATACAGAGAGTCGTGTTGATTTGAATTGATCCTACGATTTCAGTTGATTTGAATTTTTTCATGTGGGCCCAATTTTAATTTGATGGTAGGCTTCTAAATACCTAGAGAAGTATGACAATGGAGAGGTATGCCTCGAGCATTGTGAAAGTATTGAGAAAGGTTATAGTTTAATTCTCACTAATATTTACTTAGCGGATTACGTTTCTACATTCCTATTAAAAAAATATATCTATAATTTATTTTGGATTAGTCTTAATTTATAAAATTTTCATTGATTTCATCTTAATTTTAACAGATATGATGCATTCACAAAGATTCCAGGTTTCCATTGAAAATAGGTTGTGATCCAAAAGATGAAAAACCACATTGGGATTTTCAATCATGATTAATAAAGAACTGGTCAATAAATTCCTTATTGGATAACTTTTTTTTAATATACAACTGCAGATTTTGAGATCTTTCCATCAAAAGGTTTTCATCTTACCTATTTTTCTTCATGGCATGCATAATCTAACATCACAATTATGAGCAAGTATTTACAAATTGAGTTTTATTTTTATTTACCACCTCCGTTATATTAAAATTTTTGTTATTATACTTAAATTTCATTCATATATTCTTTCAAAAGTTTGAAAATTCAAGAAATTAACTTATTTGGTGAAGTTGAAGAGTGTCAACCAAGGACATAAGAAATTCCACATGGAGGTGAGTAACATCTCACCCACTCAATATGTGAATTTGATTTTGTAGCTAGGATTTTGCACCGAGGGCCTACAAGAATGTAAAAAAAAGAAAAAACAATAACTTGAATAAACCCTTGCAAGTATTCTGAAGGTTTACAACTCTCTCAATCCTCTCCTCTTCCTCGTGTTCCCTTTCATGGAGGATTTGTTGAGTGGCTCTTCATGGACATTGTTGGGAATAACAGTTCAAGGCATTCAATGCAAGGAAAGGCATCTAGTGTTGTGAACATTCACTACAATGTGCACACTTCCCAAGCCTAAACTACACTAACCTAGACTTCAACATTGTTCAAAGTTATCACCTTGATATACTAATAAGAGGCAACATAGAATTTAAGCTTGTTATAACTTTATTTTTTAAATTATTTATATAAAAATGATTTTTCACAATAGCCAAATAATGTCAGACTTCATCAATGAACCAATTAAAAAAATTAAATTAAACTAAAATATTAAAAAAAAACACAAGCAAAAACAAAATTATAATGGAAAAATAATTTTTACAAATAATTTGAATTTTTTTAATCTAGAAAGATTATGAATTAAAAGTAGCTTAGATTCTCTTAACTTTAGATATGAGATCTATTAAATGTTAAAGGCAAAAAATTTATATAGGTGCAATTTTTTTTTCCTGGGTTTATAACTTGAGAAATTTGATATCTCCACACTTGATAGATCTAAATTTAAAATAAATCTAAATTGATTTTTAATTCAATAATTATAATTTTCTTTTAAAGCAAGTCCCTTTTATTCCAATATCATAGCATATAATTCTTTTTGTGAAATTTCATTGTCCTTCTGCACAGGTCCTGTTTTGAGCTGGCTAGAAAGTAGTCAAGGACTATATATAAAATAAATTCATAAAAAAGTTTGTAAATGGTGCTTAAAATTTTAAAATCAATTTATAAAAAAGTTCGTAAATGGAGCCTAAAATTGCAAAGTTCGTAAGAAACAAATTTTCAATTGTTTTAGCTGGCTAGAAGGGAGTCAAATACTATATATAAAATCAATTCATAAAGAAGTTTGTAAATGGTGCCTAAAATTGGAAATTCAATTGATAAAGAAGTTGGTAAATGGTTCCTAAAATTGCAAAGTTAGTCTGAAACAATTTTGCAAAACATAAAAAGAACCGATTTCCATCCACAGATAGCTTGTTAAAAAATAACTCCAAAACGAACGACCCATCATAGAGTAAATTTTGCAAATTCCACAAATCATATTTATTGATAAAACAAAACTGATGATATTGAGAGTGGAATGAACGCTTTTCCTTTAACTGAGCCATCATGAAGTAAATTTTGAAAATTCCACAAATCATATTTAATGATAAAAACATTTTTTATCTGAGCCATCATGAAGTAAATTTCCGAAATATGATTAAAACATTTTTTCATGTTTTCACTTATACACTTCCTGTAAAAGATGTTTAAATCTAATTGATATCCAGCCCATATTTCCAATTCTTCATTTACAACAAATCCATGTTACTATGGGCTGGTCTACTCAGCTCGGACCAGAGTTATAATCAATCTTAAACATCTCACACAGAGATTGCAGAAACTGCAAGCAACCGCTTCTATTTCTTTGCTTTTCATATTTGAAAAACCGTTCGCTCGACTGCTCAAGTACAACCTCACTCCACTGAAGTTTGGGATACTCCAGAGTAGAAAAAATCTTTAAAGACATCAAATATTCCATGTCTTGCAGCTTGAGTATCTCACAGTATCCATCAACATGCAGTTCTGTAAGGTTTGTAAGATTCCCCACGGCATCCATCAACATCTAGTTCTATAAGATTTGTAAGATTCCCCAACCCAAATATGCTCTGGAAAATCTGGCACCCACAAAGATCCAACTTCTACAAAGAAGTCAATGTTCCACACCTGTCAGCCCACGGCATCCACGAACATATAATTCTGTGAGTTGTGTGAACCCTGGTATGCTCTGGAGCTTCTCGCATCCCCCAACATCCAACTCCTCACTTTGGTGTTTTAGCCACTTTATTAAAATAGTTGTGATAAAATGGAGTTGCTATGGATTTGATGCAGAAACCCCCTCCATGAGCATACACTAGCACCAGAATCAAATTCATAATGGAAATAGCGCAGATTCAATTTCAAATTTTAGACCGGGTAGAATATGAATGGTGGGATTCAAGATAGTGTTTAGGTGGGTTTCCAAATTCAAATGAGAGTACCGTACAGCGTATATCTGGTACAGTATACATTGGCACTGTGATATTCTCGCGGTGGTGGTGGTAATCAAGGTGGAGCCGGCATGCCTGCGTAGGAACTCGCTAAGGGAGAGGCTGCCCGAAAGCTTCGCAATCGTATGTATGGCCATCGATGCAACGGTCACGTCGGCGATATGCGCATGGGCATGGTGTAGCGGTTATAGGGTGCATTAAATGCCTGATAGCAAGCTAGTTATTTCTTGTGGTGTAACACTATGTTTTTTAAGTTAGATATTTGAACAAAAATTCAAAAAGAAAAGTGGATTCCAATGAAAAATTATTGTGTGGATTTTATTGAATTATTTATTAATGAAAATAAATAAAATATTTATTTGTGCACTATGATTAAATTGAGATAAGAGATCCTAAACCTGATCTATGAAGATAGGGATAAGTTTAAGACTTTCAGAAAACCTTGAAATGAATAATTCTAAATTAGATTTGAAGAGAAAAATCTAATTCTCCAATGAAGAGGAAAATATTTTGGAAGAGGTAGAAAATCTGGAAAAATGGATAAAGCACCTTTAAAAGGTCCCTCATTAAGGGAAGCCTAGGCAAAACAAGAAGAAAACATCCTGAAAATTCTGGACGCAGAATTTAGAAATGGACTTGGAAAAAGCATAGTTTAAATAAGCTGCTCCAGAACAGACTGAAGTTAGTTTGTCATTGAAGGATCTTAGCTCGAGGGTGAGTTCTCGAGATAAAAGCACTCTGAAGTTGGGAGGATTGGTCATAGAAAGAAGTGGTATGTACACCTAATTAATAAATTGCTATTGCAGATTTGTATTATGAAATCTTAAATTTTTATTAAGCTTGAAACTATTAAATTCTTATGTTGTAGATATGTAATTCCTTACATTTAACATATATTATTAGAAGAAATAATTCTCTAAGATCTGTATAGTTGTAGGAATAGAATCTATTGAGAAATATCAACCAGAATCTCTAAATCTGATACTAGTTTAAATTTGGAGATATATATTATTCCCATAAACAAATAAATTTTATAGCTTTAATCTGTTTCTGTAGTATAAAGTCATATGTGCATGAGAAAAAAATAGATTTCATAACTAGTAACTATGATTTGAATTTAATGAGTAGGTAATCTTAAATTCTGTATAAAAAACTTCAAAGAAGAAAACCTTAGAATTTAGAAAGATAAGTTGTATCTCCCTTCCTAAGGAAGGATTTATATCTAAGTAAACAGAAATTTCTATTTCGGGAAGGAATACAATTCTGTTGAACATTTATAGTAGTACAAGAAAATTATCTGCTGTAAATCTATGATATTCTCTGTATGAAAAATTTAAGCAAATGAAAAATCTAAGAGTATACAGCTCTGCATAATTCAAATAAATTATTTTTTATATGTTTAGCATGATTTGAATTCAGAAAATTAATTCTGAAAAAAGATTAAAAACTTATTGGGTTCGGTTTAAAACATAAATCCAGTAGTTTAAGTCAAATTCTCTTGCATAACAAGTTAATATATAATAAAATGTATATGCCTGAGAAGAAAGAATAGTTACAAAAGAGAAAAACAGACATGTATATAATTGTAAATTTGCTGCATAACTGTAAAGTGGTTGCCTATAATTATTGTATTAGCAGTTCGGGTTACAAGTTATGAGATTAAACTTATAGCATATTATATAGAAAAGAATCTACCTATATACGATACTTTTTAATAGTCACTTCAAATTCTAGGAAGAAAACTATAAAGGATAAAGTAAACTGAAGTCTATACTTCACATTTTTACAGAAAATGATGAATAGTAAATATGCTTTACTATTAATAATAAATCCAAATTAGTTTCATCACATGTATACAAATTCGACTGTAAGCATTCTATAGTTAATCTGAGAAAGACTATAGTAGTATAAATTTTCTACATATATATATAATAAGCAGATTTGCTACATTACAGAGGGAAAATTTAACACAGTTTGACAATTGTAAATATAAGCAAAAATATAAAATGCAGTATCTATGGAAGAACACGAAAATCAGTATTATTAATGAGTGTATTAATATTATGCAGATTGCATATACATTTTTTTGTGAATGAAAAACACAATCATTTTACTCATCTTAGAAAATAAAATTAGGAAGAACATTTAAAATTAATATATAATAACAATAAACTTTTCTGCTGAATATATATATATATATATATATATATATATATATATATATATATTGAAACAAGGACTGAGTATGAGTCACCATTCAAATGTCGAAATTCCAATTGAAGTTATAGTTCATTACATATAAAAACAAATATTTTATCTCTGAATATGATTCGTTGAGATAAAATAGTGAGAAAAATAGGTAAGGCCTCGATGGGTATTCTATTGTTAACCAGAAGAAAACAAGATGTCAGTACCAGCCTGTAAACAAGAAGAACTGGGAGTTAAGCTAAAACGAGATTGAAAATATCACTCGGTAAGCAAATGATGAAAATCCAGGCGAAGCCTGTGGGGTACCTATACATCATCAAGAAGAAAGAGAAATGAATTTAGAGGGCAAAAACGCCATAGATAGTTTCAAAGGAATTTGAGAAAACAAAACGACAAAAGACGGAAGTTATTACCTTAACACAGAGAAAGCTTAAATGATAATACTGTGTAAAGTTTGTTGAAGACATAACAGAGTTATATATATCTATTGCTATGAATCCATTTGAAATTTAAATATGGGAAAGATGGAAATTTAAAACAATAGGGTCCATTTAAAGCCTCATGAGCGAGTATATGTGTATACTTAAACGTCTTGAGAGGTGGAGAAATATGAAATAAATCTTGTTGATATACCAGTTAAATGATTTAAGTCGCATCCTAAAAATTCGTTGTAAAATAAAAGTCTAATAGAAAAGGGCGTTAATCTCTGCAATGAGAGATAACGCATATGAAGAAGCAATATCCGGGATTTAATTAAAATCGTTGCTCTAAAACGATAATAAATCTCATCGAATTGAGGTATAGAAGATGAATAACCAACACGAGAGCTCGCCATTGTATAAACAAACAAGAAGATAGGAAATAGAAAGAGAGACATGCATAAATCAAAGTTAATTAACAATAATGAGTCAAACATGGGAGTTACAGAAAAAAAAAAAAAAAAAAAAAAATCGAATCAGGAGTTGAACTAACACAATATGAAGTGTAAGGAAACTTTCGATTTACCTGATATCATTCCAACACAAGATACCATGGAAAGCGTGAACTCGAAGTTGTTCAACTTCGGCTCGGGTAAAGCCATGGCGTAACTCTATTCTTCGACTGAATAGAAAATCGCAGAAATGAACCGGAAATGATGAGATAAGTCTGAAAGAAGGCATTAAATATGATTGACCGAGAAACCCTAACAATTTTCCGAAGATCAAGACCATCCACTTGGCATACCATTGGAGAGATAGGTATGGATCGTAAGTCAGTCTTGGGGAATGAAACAATTAAACAAATCATACAAATCTGATAAAAATCTAAAGAATTAATGATTTGGTACAAATTTGCATGGAGTATGGTTGATAGCCATTAACACACATGTACTTCCTATTGATTCGTGGTATGAATCCAATCCAAAGTACAAACGTATATGTTTTAATTCACATAAAAAATTCATGAAAAGGGAAATCAAAAATAGATTATGTAACCAAGGTTCAACCATAAATGAAATGATATGAATCAGTCAAATCAACATTAAGCGCATAAGCTACCATATCAAAGCTCGATATTCATCTTTAGAAATCAAAGTTGATAAGGGTAAATATTAACATTTTATGAAACCCAATGTAAATGGGTAGTCTCTCTTCATACCTATGCGTGATATAATATTCAAATGTGAGATTTGAATAATTTTTAAATGAAAGTCAAATCACAAATTTGATATTTAAAACTTATATGTATATAAGTGGAAGGTATAATTATATATAAGTGAAATGTATGATTAATATAAGTGAAGGGTATAATTATATATAAGAGAAGGGTATAATTATATGAAAGTGGTGATGTTAATGTTTTATACATAGTAAAGGAAATCAACCACTTATATAAAGATGGGTGTGACCTCTTATAATAATAATAATATATATATGTATATAATTTCTAATGAGGTAGGCTAAGGGAAATAATAATGCAAATCTTATTAACGTATTCAGCTTAGCAAAGTATAAACCCTTTATGTTAGAAAATGAAATTTAAACAGCACTTTGAAATATGATAGTAAGAGATGTTACAAATGGTATCAGAGCAACAAGTTGAAAATTTGAGCAGTTTATGTGCTCACACAGGATTTATATGCTGTAATAAAATTATGATATTAAAAATATTACTGATGTGGTTTTGTTGTACAATGAGAAAATACTAAAAAGAACAGCTGCAAAATCATGTCTGAAGGAGATGAGATTTATGTCGATCTGGGTGGTGGAGAGAACACACCAGATCCCAATGCTCCTTTGATAGATATGTTGCATAGGATGCAATGAGATATAGCCTAGCTTAGAAGTCAGAATGACAGGCTATCTTTAGTGAGTGAGGAGCAGGAAAAACTTATAAGAGAACTGACTTCACGGAACAGCCAAGAAGGTGAAGGTTCCGGGAGGAAAAGAAAAGGCAGAGTCGATTTTTCAGATGAATCTAAGGAAGATGACGCCACTAAATAGTAGTCTAGACAGAAAAAGGAATTACAGGGTGAATTCCAGAAAATAAAACCTCCCTCTTATGATGGAGAGAAGGAGGAAGATGTTGATGCATGGCTGCTGAATATGATCAAGTATTTTCAAGTCTATGAATATGAAAGTAATTTAAGAGCCAGATTGGCTATTTACCAGCTGCAAGGTAAGGCTACCTTGTGGTAGGAAGAAACAAAAATGGTTCACACCATTGATGAGAAAACAGTGACTTGGGAGATTTTCAAGTTAAGTTTAAAAATCGGTACTTGAACGAACGCTACTATGATGACAAGGAAAAAGAGTTTCATGAACTCAGATTGGGATAGTTCACCATAGATGAGTTTGTCACCAAGTTCACAAATCTGTTACGATATGTTCCTTACATTCGTGAGGACAACGCAAAGGTAAGAAGATTTTTGAACTGTTTTCCTACTGTGTACAAGGAGAAAATAGAGTTTGATAATCCAAAAACAATGGACAAAGTGGTGAGGAAAGCCAGATTATGCTACCAGCAGTTTAAGGGAAAGAGTGAACAAGGGAAGAGCTGGACAAATAAGGGTGAATTCAAAAGAAAGAAACATAAATCAGCTTATTTGAAGAACTTTGGTAGGAATCATCAGCGAAAGAAATTTAACAAAACAAATGAAAGTCAAACTGCTCAATCTCAAATTGGTTCAAAGCAAATAGATGGGAATAATAAGAATGAAAGAACTGTTAAAATTTCGGAGCCTTTGAAATGTTTGGGTTGTGGAGAACCTCATCTTTTGAGGGACTGTCCACACCGAAATATTCAGATGGTTTTGAGAGATAGAGAAGCTACCGCAGTGAATGACATAGCAAGGAATATCCCCACTATCAGTGCAGCCTTGGAGAACCAACAAGCATAACACCAGTCTACGATGGTCGAGATGGAAGGTAAAAATTCTGATCAATCTGTTATAGTTTTAATTGACCCGGGCGCTTCTTTGAGTTATATTAGTCCACAAGTTGTAGAAATATGTAAACTAAGAACAGAAAAGTTTCAATAGCCTTGGTTGGTACAGTTAGCTACCGGAACCAAACGCAAGGTAACTCATAAGCTACCTAAAACAGCTATTAAATTGAATGATTATTAGACAGAAGTAGATTTAAACATTTTTCCATTAGGTTTCTATGATTTACTGATAGGAATGGACTAGTTAGAAAATAAAAAGACCATGCTGAATTGTTGGGACAAAACTCTGCATCACATAGATGCTGAAGGAAAACCATTCATACTAAAGGGGAAACTGAAACACTGAAACCTATTTCTGTAAGGCAGATCTCAGCCCTTCAGTTAAAAAGAACTGCTAGAAAGGGGTATCAAGTATATGATGTACATGTTGAAGAATTAGAACAACAACCAGAGGCAAACTTGTTAGACACCTTACCAGTGATAAGAGAATTTAAAGAAGTATTCCTAGATGAGATTCATCATCTTCCCCCCAAGAGGGAGATTGATTTTTCAATCAATTTAGTGCCAGGTGTTGGGGTTCCTATGTTTTGGCCATATTGACAAAAACCAAAAGATAAGACAACATCAAACCACTTTGGGATTCAAGGATCTAGCACTCCTGAATCCATAAAGGGATCTCTATATGAATGAGTTTAAATATGTGATCTTTAAAGCCTGAAATGTGATATTAGGCTAGTTATGAAGAGCATGGGTTTGTTTTGTTTGTTTTGGTTAGGCAAAGACATGATGAAGGTGAAGGCAGTTCAAAATAAATGGTGAAGATGTATGCAAATGAAGGAATGATTCGGCTGACAGAAAGGGAAAAAAATAGCTTAACCCATTGGGCTATGGAGTCATAGGAGGAATTTAGTTGGACAACAAGTTTCAAGAAGGATCCATGGGGCAAGTCACTTATGTCAAAGGATCTCTTAAGTCGATTGTATGGAATGAAACAGATAGGAAATAGAGAACACAAATGAAAAACAGTGAACAACCTAAGATCAAGTAAGTTCTTTAAAACTATCTTGCTTCGGCATGTACTTAGAGAAAACAAAACATAAAAGTACTCTGAGATCAGGTAAGTGCTTTTAAAATACCCTGCATTGAAGTACTTTTAGTTAAAAACATTTTTTTAAAAATTGAAATAGCTTAAGATCAGATGAGTGCTTCGAAACCAACCTGCTTTCAGCATATTCTAAAGGAAAACGCAGATAATCATCACAAAGAGCAATCTAGATCAAGCAAGTGCTTTGAAACCAACCTGCTTTAATATACTCTTTCAAGGGAAATTTCAAATGAAGAAAACATAGAAAATAAAGCTTTCAGTAAGAGTAGGGTACTGTTGAGAGTAAGTCCTAGCTCTATGTTTGCTGCTCCTTATCAGAAAAAGTGAACAGAGTGAAAACATTAAAAAAAATAACAATTGACAGTGAGGAACACATCACCATTAACACAATCAGGATCCCATAAATCAGCAGCTTGTATTTGATGTTCAAACCAGTCACAATTAGCAAGCCCGGTGGGTCTCTACAACTTCAAACTTCTCATATCAGCTTATGTATCTTCAAAATTGCACACAGGGCATCAGTAGCTTCATAGAACTATTACATACAGTCAGATGTCCAGAGACCACCATTTTCTCATCTTCTACAGAAGTATTTATAGAAGAATGAGGAGGTGGGAGGATTTCCCCGGGGTCAAGTATCATTAATTATGTAATCAATGTAATTCCTGGCCTTTGGGAACCAAGCAAGGCATAAGGCGGGAATGTAATCATTTCTAACTCTGCTTCATAACTCTGTTTCTGCCTTTCGAGGCCTAATAATCGAAAAAGATCCACTTTTGGGCTGTTCTTAATCTTTAAAAATAGTTTTGCCGACAATTAGAGATAAGATCTTTGATTTGCATTAATTGTTCAGCTGTCTTTAGGCAAACACCTCTTGTTCAGGTAGTGACTAAAACTTCTTTGATTCCCGTGAGGCTGCAAGCGTCTTTAGGAGTTGGAGAGGGTTTGATTGGCCTCTTCTTCTGGCAGTGGAGGCTTTCTCGGCTCGACAGATGTCTTCATATTTCCCTAAAACACCTTTAATTTACTTGAGATCTGTGTCTTAGCTCTTCAATCTCTTGTTCTGATTCGTTCTTTCTTCGATACTAATACTCTTTTATTTGTGCATTGCTTCACTGTGTTCATTGGTAGGCAGGGTTTCACAGGGGTGATATGGCATCAATGCCTTATGAAACACCAATGAAACATGGAGTTCAAACCCTACGAATGATTCTCTTTGATGAATCGAAGGCAGGAGGATCGTCACCCTCTGCCTTTGAATTTTATTCAGTATAGCGGAAAAAACCATTTAAACCGTGCAAAATACGAAAAACATTTATAAAATCCTGCATGTATAGGTTTACTACTTCAGAAGGCACGTGGAGTGAGCGTGGCCATTGGATGGCATCATCCAACGGTTGAGATTTATTGGAAGGGGCCAAAGGGAAATGGAGGAGGAATTAAATTGGAGCCGTCGATTGCGCAGAGATCGACGGTCGGGAGCGGAGGCGAAAAGTCAAAGCGAATAAGTCATTTTTGGAAAAATGGAGAAAATAGGTTAAAAACCTTTGTTTCAGCAAAAAATGTTTAAAAATGGTGTGTGGGGTTCGTGATGATCGTGGGCCGTCGAATGAGACCGGCCCACAAGATCAATGACGGAGATCACATGTCAAAAACCTTATAAAACACACCCGAATTTCAAATTTTTTTAATAAAACCATGCTGAATAAAGTTCCCAGGTCCGGATTTGCTGACTATGCGAGGAACCAACGAAAACCTGCTCCAATCCGATGAAGTCACGTGGATGTTGATGTGGCTGTGGGGACCAGGGCGATGGAGTATGGGCTATCGATCTGCGGATCAGATCGACCACGGAAATTCTTTTACGACTGCACCATACTTGTGCTTATCGCACGAGCTTCCTCAGAGCGTGACTACCGTTCGATGAGCGGCCTCAGATCGGATGGCGCGCATCAATATCGTGCCCAGTCCACATCCGACCTTTAACGCGCGATAAGGGCGGTATTTTGAACATTTATCAAGGCTACGCGTCAGGCGGTGAATGGAATCGCTGTGAAATTAAAAAAAACCGCCCTGCACTCAAAAGTGGTGAAATGAATTCCGCCCGATTTTCCTTTTAATATGACGACAAAAAACATTAAAACTAGAAATTTAATATAAACAAAGGTTTGTGGTTCGGGGGCGGAATATTTATTCGAAATGGGTAGGTGCCCAACTGTGGGGCTATGGGTTATATGGACAATCATATGACCGGGGTTTATGGAGGAAGGGCTAATCCCAATGGGGTGATGCGATAAGCGCTTGGAAGGCTGGCGCTCGGTTCTAGCACCAAGGTGTATGGAGGGGAAGGGTTGAAGACTTAGCCCAAGGGGGCTTAAGTCTATAATATAAAAAAATTATTTTTTATGCAAATTTGATGTTTTTAATGGATGTTGGGGGTTTCGATAAGGTAAAGAAAGGGTCTTAAACCTTATCAAATGGATTTTGATGAAGGGAAAAGGGGAAAAACATGGAAATGAGAGATTTTTGTGGGAAATAAAATGATAAAAATGAGGTTAGTTTTGGAAGAGGGGAGAGGGGGGAAATGATGTTTGCAGCAGTATTTTGGCTTTGAGAACAGCATAATCTCAAGATTGTAAAATGGGCACATCAGTTAAGACTAAGACAGAGGCATGAGGCCTTTTGAGAGTCTTCAAGAGCCAACACTTTTTTGCAGTAAAAACTATCTCTTGAAGACTCTAGAAAATGATTTAGCCACCTTTTGGTATAAAAAATTTCATAGGTGGCTAACAGTGGCTCCACTTGGAGATGGTGCCTTCTTGAAGGCATCAAGAACTTCAGACTTGCATTCTCTGAGAGGCTTATCAATGCTTTATCCATTGGGCTATCTTCTTTTCTTGGATGATCTTACTCTGCTCTAAAAACATGTTAGCGGTCATGAAAAACAATGGATGTTCATTCAACTAGCTTTCTACCTACCCAATCCTACTGATCTAACATTTTTTCTTCATTAGAGTGCACTTGGATTGGCAAACTTTGTTACAACATTTTATTCTTTTTGAAAACAGGAAATCTAATCTATTTCTACTCCTTATTTCTCCATGAACTCAGATTAAACAGTTGAGTCCATATGATTCTCTACCTAATCTACTAATCTGTTAGGATTAAACAGTCTAACAAATTTTATTCTCTAAATTCTACAACAAAAATTTAAAAACAGTCAAGTCAAGATTAAGCTGTTTGACTTGCTGTGATCCATGGCATAAAAACAAGCTGCACATAGACCTTTATTTTGCAGAAAATTTAAAGCAAAAATGGAAGGCTTTAGATCTAATAGTTCAAGTACTTCCTTCATCTTTTTATAGTTTTTTTTTTTCCTTTTATTTGAATTGTCTTTCTTTTGTCAACTCGTTCAGATTTTGAGTTGATTAGAACCAATTATTCACCTTCTTTCTTGACTTAAGAAATAAATAGATTTGAGTCATTTCTCATGGAAACTTAGGTTCAGATTTTGAGCATGTTTGAACCTTTCATTTCTAACCTAATCTATCTACTGATAAGCCAAGATTAAATAGTTTGGCAAATAAAATTCACTATCCTATCAGCAATAAATTTAAAACTAATTAGTCAAGATTAGGTTGTTTGACTAACTAGAAGTGTGTTTTTCAGGAGTGGCATTTAGGCTTGCACACTTTCAGAATTTATTTCTCTTTTTGGTATGGAGCTGTACCTTTATTGTTTTTTACAATCTGCCCTCTTTTCTATGTTTTATTGTTTTTGTATTTTTTCTTTATGAAACTGAACAAAGCAATGGTATTTACAATGGAAATGAAAGCTTTAAAATTGAACTCAGTAGTAGTATTGCTTGAGCATCCTACCATTGACAGGACCCCCAAACAGATTTGTGCCATCTAACTCTTGCAGAAAAAAGGCATTTGGACCAATGGTGGACTGAATAATGTAAGGACCTTGCCACAAACTATCAAATTTACCATGTTTACCCTTATCTTCTCTTCTGGAGTCCCACTTGAGTACCTTGTCTCCAATGTTGAAGACACAAGCTTTTGTTCTCTTGTCAAACAACTTCTTTATATTCTCTTGCACCTTTTAAGCTCTATTGTAGACTTCTTCCCTTGTCTGCTGGAGATGTATAGTCTGATTGATCCTCCTTACCATGCTGTCTTCTTTTGTCTATATTTCTTGGATTAATTTTATCACTGATACACCCAGGCTAGTAGGAAACACTGCATCTGCTCCATAAACAAGCTGGTAAGGGGACATTCCAATGGACTTCTTTGTGGTCAATCTGTCTGCCCACAAAGCATGCACCAACTTGTTATTCCATGATTTTTTATTCTCTTCAAGTAACTTCTTGATGATAGTCACCAAACTTTTATTTGATGATTCTGCTAGCCCATTACCTTGAGGGTAGTAAGCAGTAGAATGACCAAGTGTAATCTGATACCTGTGAAAAAAATCAATCATCTTTTTGGAACCAAAAGTAGCAGCATTATCAGTAATAATCTTCCTAGGACAGCCAAATCTAGACAGGATATGATCTTCAAGAAATTTTATAATGACAAAATCTGTGGCATTCCTAGAAGGGATGGCCTCTATCCATTTGGTGAAGTAGTCAGTGGCTGTGAGAATCCATTTGTGTTAGGCAGATGAAGCAGGATGGATTTCTCCTATGAAATCTAGGCCCCATTGTTGAAAAGGAGCTTCAACAGTGATAGGTTGTAATGGTAAAGGGAGGATTTTTCTTTTGCCCTCAAAAATTTGGCATTTGTGACAGGCAACTATCATTTTATGGACATCTTGGAAGAGGGTGGGCCAGTAATAGCCAGTTTTGAGGACTTTATTGGCTGTGGTTTTCCAGTAGAGATGACCTCCACACTCTCCTTCATGGAATTCATGCTTAATCCTCTCTGCATCAACTCCAGGAAAACATTTAAGCAATAAACCATTAGTATTTTTCCAATATAAACCTTCATTTAAAATGCAATAGTTCCTAGCTTTCAACTTTAAAAACCTTGCCTTTGTTTTTTATGAATCAAGAGGAGCATTAAGATTTGTAAGCACATACAAGATATCAGTGTACCAAGGTGAGCTTTGAAACTGCTCTTCCACAGTGGGAGCAGGTAACTCTTCTTGTTCATCCAAGGCATCTACCATGTTAATGTCAAGGGCTTGTAGATTAGATTCAGCCATTAATTGAGCTAAGCCCTGACCTTTAATGAGTTTTGTGGGTTTGATTTCCAAATCATACTCTAATATTGCAGCAATCCATTTGCCCCTCTTTCCATCTGGGTCTTGTGACAAGATGTCTTTTACCACTATATTAGGCACATAGGCAATGATGTGGGAATGCAGAATATACACCCTAAAGTCCTTTAAGGCCTTTACCAAAGCATAGGCCTATTTTTCCATTATGTTATATTTCAAGGGTGCATCCCTTAAAGCCTTGCTGAAAAAAGCAATAGGCTGTTCCTGTCCCTCTAGGTTTTTCTGCAATAGGACTGCAGCCACAGTATGCTCTGAGGCAAAGGAAAATATAAGGAAATCCTTTGAAAAGTTAGGACTGATTAGGACAGGTGCCCGGGTGAGTGCATGTTTTACCAATTCAAAGGATTTTTTGGCTTCTACAGTCCACTTCACTCCTACTTCTTTCTTGAGCATATTAGTCATGTTTCTAAGGAGCTCTGCTAAGTTGGGAATAAACCTCCTCAAGAAGTTAATCTTTCCAATAAAGGACTGCAATTCTTTTATGTTCCTTGGTTGGCTAATCTGTAGTATTCCCTCAACTCTTTTTGGATCTATTTTAATCCCTTCTTCTGATATGATATGGCCAAGGAGTTTACCTTCTTGTAGGCCAAACATTGTCTTTTTGGGATTTAAAGATAATCCAAACCTTCTGCACTTTTCAAGGACCTTTCTTAGATGTTTAAGGTGCTCTTCATCAGATTTAAAATAAATTGTTATGTCATCAAGGAAAATTACAATGAAGTGCCCTATCTCCTCTGAAAATGCAATGTCCATGGCCCCTTGGAAAGTGGCCCCAGCATTCATTAATCCAAAAGGCATTTTCACATACATGAAAGTGCCCCAAGGAGTGGTGAAAGATGTCTTGAGTTGGTCTTATGGGAGTACTAAAACTTGGTTATACCCTGAAAAATCATCTAACAGATAAATCCTCTTTGAACCAACTACCCTTTGTAGGATGTGTTCCATTTTGGGTAAAGGGTAATTGTCCTTTAGGGAGGCTCTGTTAAGGTTTCTGAAATCAATGCACAATATGATTTCTCCTGTCTTTTTCCTCACAGCTACAAGGTTAGAAACCCAATCTAAAAACCTCACAGGCACTACGATTCCTGCCTCATACATTTTCTTGATTTCCTTTTCTACTAGAGGCAGTTGTATTGGATTAATTCGACATAGTTTTTGCCTAAAGGGTTTTTGGTTTTCTTTCAATGGGATCTTGTGCTGGATGATTTCTGTATCATAGGCTTTTAAGCCTTCATAGCTCTAGGAAAACACATCGACAAAATCTTTAAATAAGTCAATGCATTTCTTTTTCATGTCTGGTGGCAAGGACCTAGCTAATTTAATCATTTTAAGCTTATCCTCGGTGCCTATGTTGCATTCCTCGACATCAGACTCTGTGTATTCTACAATGGGTTTCTTTGCTACGTCGTTAAAATCAAACAGGTCTTCTAAAGGTGTTAACCCCCTAGGTATGTTCTTGTCCTTTGATGGAAATACCTCTATGTCTTCATTTTCTGCATCCTCGTACTCTTCAGTATGAGTTCCAAGTTTTTTAGTTAACATGTTGATTTTTACAGAACCAGATATTTTTTCTCCCTCAGGGGACTCTTTGTTGAGGCAATTTTCATCGGATTTAGAATTTGAATCAGATAACTCAAATTCGTTCTTGCCAAGCAGGAAATCCTCTATCTGCTTGTCACCCTCAAAGACCTGCCAATATCTTTCATTATCTGGCACTGCAGGTCTATATTTTTTTTGAATGATGATCTGTTTATCACCAGGTGATTCTTAACATGAACTAACAGTGCAGGCCAGCCTGTTTGCAATTATGTTTTGACTCCTTGGGATAAACACGAGCTCATATTTTGTAAGCATGTTTAGGAAATCTTTGGCATTATTTCGGTATACCCTTAGTCTAGAATGCTTAATGGCATACTCTCCATTTAGTTGTTTGATGACTAATTCTAAGTCTCCCTGAACAATTATCTTCTTGGCTCCTAGTTATTTCAATAAACACAATCCTGGGATGAGAGCCTCATACTCTGCAATGTTGTTAGTGCATTTGAAATCTAGCTTGAAAGCATGGCTTTCAGAGTAATTGTTTTCAGTGTCGACCAACCATACCCCAGCTCCCGCACTCTTTTTAGTGCAAGACCCGTCAAAGTTCATGCACCATAAGGGATTGCTTGTAGGGCTAACATCATTTTCATCCCTATTGCCTTGTTCATCATTATGTTCTATTCTGAGATCTGCAACATGTTGTGATGGGTCTCGTTCCTCAGGATTTTCATGGAGTTGAGCATGAGGGGTAGTCTGTTGTTTGCCATCTTGGCTTTGTTCACTCTGGTCTGTTGTTTCATTGCACTATTCAACAGTTTCTCTCTCGTTTTCTTCCATATCTAGAACTGCCATTATTTCTAGATTAGGGGCCTCTAGCTGGTTATCTGAGTCGTTGTCTTCTGGCTCTGACCCCTTTGTGGATTCATTATTGTAAAGGATAAATGAATCCAGGTCTGTATGGACAGAGTAAATAGGGGAATTTTCAAGCTTTTCTAAGCTACTGACCATGAATCTCATGTGTGCCTCTCTGTATAGTCTTCTAAGCTGGCTAAAGACAGGGATAGTGGCATATGTACCATCCATCTGTATGGTACCTTACAGCTTGGCACCCCACGATCTTGACAACAGCATGCCATACTTAGGAGGCACATCAGCCACCACAACATCCATAACCATGCACTTGGCTGGGATTTGGGTCAAACTCACACAAAGGTCTTTGATTAGGCCAAGGCACTTCACTCTGCTAGAATCAAAAGAATATAAATCCTTGTAAGGTTTGGTTATTTCTAGTCCTAGCCTTTCCATTATCACCTTTGGCATAAGGTTGTGCGAGGCTCCAGAGTCATGCATGGCATTATGTAGGATTCTGTCATGAACATTTAAACTCACATAAAAGGGAGGAACAGGTCCCTCTTTATATATACCTTCAATCTTAGGACCAAAAATGAGCTCCGACTGGTCATCATTAAGATTGACTGTGTCATTATTATCCTCAATATTTAAAGCCTTCAAAATTTGGGTCCTATATACATTCTGGGCAGCTAACTCAGTCAGGGGAACATAGATTCTGATCTTTGAAATTTCCTGCTCTAGGCTGATAGGAATTTGGTTCTTCGAAGAACTTGTCTCAGCCTTACTAGCTGTCAGTCTATCAGCAACATCAGCTTGCTGATTTGTTCTATTCGTTTTTGAAAAAATGGTCTTAATAGGAGTACTAGCTGAAGTGGTAGTACTACTAATGTCTGCACTTTATTTTTCATTGTTTTGAGTGCCTTTATCTCTAAACAATGTTACCGATGAAATAGGTAACCGCAATGTTACCTACTTTTTTTTGGTAGCATAAAAAGCACCCGATTTTGAAAAGTGGTGATGCAGAATCACCATTTTTTTTTTTTGGTGCACATTTTTTACACTCTAAAATTTTTATTTATGAAGTATGAATATTTGTTTTAAAATGTTAGTGATTTTCATGCTAATTTTGAAATGTATTGATGCAGCATCAATTTTTTTTTTTTTTTTTTTTTTTAGAGCGGTGATTTTCATGCTAATTTTGAAACGTATTGATGCTGCATCAACCTTTTTTTTTAGAGCAGTGATTTTCATGCTAATTTTGAAACGTATTGATGCTGCATCAACCTTTTTTTTTTAGAGCAGTGATTTTCATGCTAATCTTGAAACGTATTGATGCTGCATCAACCTTTTTTTTTTAGAGTGGTGATTTTCGTGTTGGTAATAAAACACAAAACTTAGATAAAAAATATATATATATAAACAATAAAAAAACCAATAAAAATGTAAAAAAAACAAAAATAGCTCATAAAAATAAAAAATTTAAACAAAAATAAATTAAAAAAACAAAAATATTTGAAAATTATATCAAAGGAAATGACAAAATTTGAAGGAAAAAAACACATAATTTAAAGAAAAAAAACAAAAATTCACCAAAAAATTAAAAAAAAAAAAAAAAATCAAAAACATTTTTTTCTAACTTATTAAAAAAAACAATATATTTAAAAATATATATATTTAAAAAAAAAATTAAAATAATTAAAATTACAAAATTAAAATTTAGAAAAAAAAATAAATTAATTAATTAATTAAATTTAAAAATTTAAATTAAACAAAATAATAATAATAAGGAAAAAAATACAAATTTTAAAATTTACAAAAAAAAACAAATTAAAAAAGAAACAATTAAAATTGAAAAAGAAAAAGAAAAAAAAAAAACCTATCATTAAAAAACAAAAAAAATGAAAAAAACCACGTGCAAATAATTAAAAAACAAATATACATAAATTTAGTGTTTTTTTTTTCTAGTGAAACCATTTATAGATTTTAAAAATGAAAAACTAAATAAACGAAAAAAATAAGAAAAACAATTAAATTAAATTAAAATTTAAAAATTTTAATAAATAAATTTTAAATTTTAAATTTTAAAAAAAAATTATTCTATAATATTAAATATAAAAAAAAATTAAACAAATTGAATTTAAAATAAAAAAATTGAATTAAAAAAATAATTTTAAATTTTTTGAAATTCAAATTTTTTTTAAAAAAATCAAATTAAAATAAAAATATTAAAAATTAAAAAAAAATAAAAAAAAAAATTAAAAAAAAAAAAAAATAGATGTACATATATATTAAAAATAAAAAAATTAAAAAAAACGAATTTTATTTTAAATAAAAATATTAAATTAAAAAAAAAAAAAATTTGAAAAAAAAAATATTTTTTAAAATTAAAAAATAAAAAATAAAAAAAAAATAAAAATAAATCAATTAAAAAAAAAAATTAAAAAAAATAAATAAAAGAATATCAATTAAAAATAAATGGTGGTGGTGGTTTCTCGGAATCGGCCCTCCGCCCGCCGGGGGCCGGGAGGCAGGCTGGGCCGCCCCCGTGGCGCCGCCCTGCCGGGCACCGCCGCCCAGCGGGCGGGCCACCACCACCATTTATTTTTAATTGATATTTTTTAAATTTTTTTTCTTTTTTATTGTTTTTTTTTTAATTGATTTTTTTTAATTTTTTAAATTTTTTTTTTTAAATTTCAAAATATAATTTTTTTTTTTTAATTATTTAAAATAAAATTCGTTTTGTTTTAATTTTTTTTAATTTTATTATTTTTTTGTTTTAAATTTATTATTATTATTATTATTTTTAATAATTTTTATTAAATTTTGCCAATTTTTTTATTTAATTGATTTTTTTTTTTTAAATTTCATAATTTTTCTTTGTTATTAACTTTTACGTTTAGTTTTTTAATATAATTTTATAAAATTCAATAAATTTTATATATATTTTTTAAATTTATTTCGATTTAATATTTTTTTAAATGTTTTACTCTTTTTTTTTTTTTTTGTTAATTACATAAAATTTTTATATTTTTATATTTCAATTAAAATTGTGTATTTAAAATTAGATTTTTTTTTAATGAAACTTAATTTTTTTAAATTATTTTTTTTAAAATTATTTTTTATTTAATATTTTTTTCTTTTTTTTTCAATTTTCCATTTTTAATTGATTTTTAAAGTTTTTAAAGTTTTTCGTTTAACAATATTTTTTTTTTCTTTTATATTTAAAATTTATTTTTTCTTTCAAAATTTATTTGTTTATTCATTTATTTATTAAAATTTAATATTTTTGTTTTTAAACTTAATTTGTTATTTTAATATTAACCTTTTTTTTTTAATTTAATAAAATTTGATGTATATACCTATTTTAATTTAAGTTCATATATATATTTTATTTTTTATAATTTAAATTTAATTTATTTTTTGTAGTTTATTTGTTTTTTTAATATATATTGTTTTAAATTTGATATTTTCATTGTATTTTATTTTTATTTTTTATTTTTAATTAATTTTTCTTTTTTTTCCTTTTAATTTGAATAGTGTTTTTTTTTTTAATTTTGAATTTTTAAATTTATTAAAATTTAATATATTTCCTTAAATTTAATTATTTGTTTTAATTTTTTTTTTTTTTTTAAATTTAATAAGCATTTTCTTTTTCTTTTTTAAATTTAATTTCTATATTTTATTTTTTATAATTTCCTTCTTTTTTAACTTGTTTTTTTTTTTTTTAAATTTAATATTTTTATTTTGTTTTTATTTTTATTTTTTAATTTCTATATTTTTTTAAATTTTAATCTTAATTTTTTTTTGGTTTATTTTTTAAATTTGTTTTCCTTAAATTTTAGGTTTTTTTTAATGATTGAATTAAAATTTTTACTTTGTTTTTATTTTTATTTTTTTTATCTTCATATATTTTTAAATTTTGAGCTTTTAAATGTTTTTATTTTTTTTCTTAAATTTTAGGTTTTTTTTAATGTTTGAATTTTAAAAATTAAAAAATGTTACTTCTATTTTTAAAAATGCCAAAAGTATGACACAATTTTTTTTTTTGTTATTCCAGCATCAACTAATTTCGTTTTGAGGGTGTTTTTTCAATCTTTTTTTCAAGAAACAATTTTGTTTTTACCATAATTTTATAAAATGTTGAAATTTGACCTTCAAAAAAAACGAAGTGTGTTCTGGAAGACACACTTTTTTTTGGGGGGTGTTTTTTCAATCCTTTTTTCAACAAACAATTTTGTTTTTAGCATAATTTTAGAAAATGTTGAAATTCGACCTTAAAAAAAAAACAAGTGCGTTCTCGAAGACACGTTTTTTTTTTTGGGGGTGTTTTTTCATGTTTTTTGAGAGTTTTTGGGCTAGAGTTTCCGTTTTGAGGTCAGGTTACCTATTTCATCGGTAACAGTATTTCTACCTTTATCAGAATTCAGAGCTACTATTTTGTCCTTCTGTTTGACAACATTAGGCTTGGTTGGAGTGCTGTTTTGTGAAGACTTGTCAGAGGTTTTGGTGTTGGGAGTTTGTTGACTAGTTTTGCTTCTAAGGTCATATTCTTTTTGAGACTCTATGATGACATTTTCCATGTCTTGATAATAACTTTCATCATCATCTCTTTTGTCATCATAAGGTGTATAAAGACCTTGTTTTCCATCATAATGAATCTCAAATTCATCATTATCTACCCCTAGCATGTTGATATCATCTTCCTCTGTTATCGCATCTGTTTCCTCAACCTCACTTATATAGTTTTGATGAAAGGGAGGAGTGATCGGTTGATCATCTTCCCTAGGTCCGTTTGGAGGTTGGCTCCTTCTAAAATTATGATTCTAGTTCTGGTTTTTGTTTTGAGGAGCAGTTTGGTTTTGACTCGCTTGTTCTCTCTCAAGGATGCTCATTTTCTTCATCATTTCCTCCATCATTCTCTCCATTTTTGAGTTGGAAGTAGAGGGTGTAGATTCCTCTTTAAAGGACACTCTCTTTTCATTTTCATTCTTTCTCTCTTCTCCATCAAGTTTATTTCTATAGCAAGAGCACCTTTTTTTCATTTCTTCAAGAGTTGCAGGATCTCTCTCTCTCAGCTGATAGGCCATCTCAGGGTCAAACCCTTCAGGAAATTTGTTTAAAGCTGAGCCTTGTGGAGGTTTTAGATCTAGGGAAAGTGCATTATATGCACTATTAAATCTAGTACAATAATCTTGTACACTTTCCCCCGTGTCTCTATGGAGGTTCTTGTAATCAGAAAGGACTTGGAGAGGGTTTTTCTTTACTTCCCATTTAATTAAGAATGTCTGATGGAAGGCTTGGAGATCATTGATACTATAAGGGGTTAAGCCTTTAAACCATTTTCTGACTTCCCCTCCTAAGCTTTGAGCAAATAATCGAAGCTTGACAGAATCATCATCAATTTCATTTCTGTTAAAGTAGTAATTCATCTTATCCATATGTTGTGATGCAGTTGTAGCATTACTAGCATCATATAATGGAATTTTGGACTGATAGTCCTGTGGAAGATTGACTAATGGTACAGGAAGGACTAAGGGAGCATATCATGCTACCATGATATGTGGTGGAGGTGTATTTACAAGAGGTGGATTAACAGGAGGGAAAGTGGGCTGGAATGGAGTGGTTTGAACAGTGGATGTAGGGTGAGAAGAAGTGAATGGACCAGGAATAGATTGCTGGGCTGATCTTGGATGAGAGACATCTAAGTTGTGAAGGAAATGTGAATCAGGAGGTGTTGCTTCTTTGCTACCAGGATGTTCACTGGTTTCAGGAGATGAAAGTGAATACTCAGAATCTAACTGATATAAATCATCAAGAGACCTAGTTCTAAAGGGATTCATTAAGTCAACTTGTGATTGTTGTAGATCTGAAAGATTTTTAGGAACTGAATTAGCTCTTAAGGGTGATCCGAAAACAGTTGATAATTTAATCCTAGGAGACTTCCTAAGGATACTTTTTGGGTTATCAACTATCTCAGGTGGATCAGGGTCGGGATAGGCTCTAGTGTGAGTCTTTCTAGAAGCCACTATGTTGTGTTTTTTAGACCTAACTAAACAAGAAAAGTGTTAACCAAATATGACAATCTTTGAGCAGTTTAATTGATCTTTTGCTAAGAGGACTTTAATCCTAAAGCCCTCTTACTGAGTTTGAATGATTTTATAATGATTACGGGTCCTCTCAGTGGAGTCTTAAGGTCTACAGGGTTGTGGAGTCACCAAGTGGAAGTTTTTAGCTCTTTTGGAGGTAAAAGGTGTTATGGTCCACTACCATGTTTATTGAATATCAATGTGAACTATTTTTGGATTTTTTAAGTTCTAGTGGTTGTATGGCAAACTAAGGAGTTTATAAAAAGCTGGCCAAGCAACTATGAACTCAAAAAGTTCTCGAGTATGGTCGCCATTATGTTGGGGTTCCTATGTTTAGGCCAGATTGACAAAAACCAAAAGATAAGACAACATCAAACCACTTTGGGATTCAAGGATCTAGCCCTCCTAAATCTAGAGAGGGATCTCTCTATGAATGAGTTTAAAGATGTGATATTTAAAGCCTGAAATGTGATATTAGGCTAGTTATGAAGACCATGGGTTTGTTTTCTTTGTTTTGGTTGGGGAAAGACATGATGAAGGTGAAGGCAGTTCAAAATAAAGGGTGAAGATGTATGCAAATGAAGGAATGATTCGGCTGACAGAAAGGGCGAAAAACAACTTAACCCATTGGGCTATGGAGTCATAGGAGGATTTTAATTAGACAACAAGTTTCAAGAAGGATCCATGGGACAAGTCACTTATGTCAAAGGATCTCTTAAGTCGATTGTATGGAATGAAACAGATAGGAAATGGAGAACACAAATGAAAAACAGTGAACAACCTGAGATCAAGTAAGTGCTTTAAAACTATCTTGCTTCGGCATGTACTTAGAGCAAACAAAACATAAAAGTACTCTGAGATCAGGTAAGTGCTTTTAAACTACCCTGCATTGAAGTACTTTCAGTTAAAAGCATTTTTAAAACAATTGGAATAGCTTAAGATCAGATGAGTGCTTCGAAACCAACCTGCTTTTAGCATATTCTAAAGGAAAACATAGATAATCATCACAAAGAGCAATCTAGATCAAGCAAGTGCTTTGAAACCAACCTGCTTTAATATACTCTTTCAAGAGAACTTTCAAATGAAGAAAACATATAAAATAAAGCTTTCAGTAAGAGTAGGGTACTGTTGAGAGTAAGTCCTAGCTCTATGTTTGTTGTTCCTTATCAGAGAAAGTGAACAGAGTGAAAACATTAAAAAAAATAACAATTGACAGTGAGGAACACATCACCATTAACACAAATCAAGATCCCATAAATCAACAGCTTGTATTTGATGTTCAAACTAGTGACAATTAGCAAGCCCGGTGGGTCTCTACAACTTCAAAATTCTCATATCAACTTATGTATCTTCAAATTACACACAGGGCATCAGTAGCTTTAGAGAACTATTACATATAGTCAGATGTCCAGAGACCAACATTTACTCATCTTCTACAGAAGTATTTATAGAAGAATGAGGAGGTGGGAGGATTTCCCAGGGGTCAAGTATAATTAATTATGTAATCAATGCAATTCCTGGGCTTTGGGAAGCAAGCAAGGCATAAGGTGGGAATGTAATCATTTCTAACTCTGCTTCATAACTCTATTTCTGCCTTTTGAGGCCTAATAATTGAAAAAGATCCGCTTCTGGGCTGTTCTTAATCTGTAAAAATAGTTTTGCCGACAATTAGAGATAAGATCTTTGATTTGCATTAATTGTTCAGTTGTCTTTAGGCAAACACCTCTTGTTCAGGTAGTGACTAAAACTTCTTTAATTCCTGTGAGGCTACAGGTGTCTTTAGGAGCTGGAGAGGGTTCGATTGGCCTCTACTTGTGGCGGTGGAGGCTTTCTTGGCTCGATAGATGTCTTCGTCTTTCCCTAAAACACCTTTAATTTACTTGAGATCTGTGTCTTAGGTCTTCAATCTCCTCTTCTGGTTCATTCTGTCTTCGATACTAATACTCTTTTACTCGTTCCTTGCTTCACTATGTTCGTTGGTAGGTAGGGTCACACAGGGGTGATATGGCATCAATGCCTCATGAAACACCGATGAAACATGGAGTTCAAACCCTGCGAATGATTCTCTTTGATGAATCGAAGGCGGAAGGATCGTCACCCTCTGCCTTTGAATTTTCTTCAGTATAGCGGAAAAAACCATTTAAACCCCGCAAAATATGAAAAACATTTACAAAATCCTTCATGTATAGGTTTACTGCTTCAGAAGGCACATGGAGTGAGCGTGGTTGTTGGATGGCATCATCCAATGGTCGAGATTTATTGGAAGGGGCCAAAGGGAAACAGAGGAGGAATTAAATCGGAGCCGTCGATCGCACAGAGATCGACGGTCAGGAGCGGAGACAAAAAGTCAAAGTGGATAAATGATTTTTGGAAAAATGGAGAAAATAGGTTAAAAAACCTTTGTTTCAGCGAAAAATGTTTAAAAATGGTGTGTGGGGTTCAGGATGATCGTGGGCCGTCGGATGAGATCGGCCCACAAGATCAACGGTGGAGATCACATGTCAAAAACCTTATAAAACACACCCGGATTTCAAAACTTTTTAATAAAACCATGTTGCATAAAGTTCCCGGTTCGAGATTTGCTGACTGTGCGAGGAACCAACGAAAACCCACTCCAATCCGATGATGCCACGTGGATGTTGATGTGGTGTTGGGGACCGGGGCGATGGAGTATGGGTCATCGATCTGCGGATGAGAAAAACGACGGAAATTTTTTTACGACTGCACCATACCTGTGGTTATCGCACAAGCTTCTTCAGAGCATGACTACCATCCGATGAGCGGCCTCAAATCAGACGACACGCATCAATATCGTGCCCACTCCACATCCAACCTTTAATGCGTGATGAGGACGGTATTTTGAACAGTGCTCAAGGCCATGCGTCGGGCGGTGAATGGAATTGCTGCGAAATAAAAAAAAACCGCCCTGCTCTCAGAAGTAGTGCGATGAATTCTTCCTAGTTTTCCTTTTAATATGATGAAAAAAAACATTAAAACCCGAAATTTAATATAAACAAAGGTTTGTGGTTCGGGGGCAGAATATTTATTCGAAATGGGTAGGCGCCTGACTGCGGGGCCGTGGGTTATATGGACAATCATATAACCGGGGGTTTATGGAGGAAGGGCTAATCGCAATGGGGTGATGCGATAAGTGCTTGGAAGGATGGCACTCGGTTCTAGCACCAAGGTGTATGGAGGGGAAGGGTTGAAGACTTAGCCCAAGGGGGCTTAAGTCTATAATAAAAAAAAATGATTTTTTATGCAAATTTGATGTTTTTAATGGATGTTGGGGGTTTCAATAAGGTAAAGAAAGGGTCTTAAACCTTATCAAATGGATTTTGATGAAGGGGAAAGGGGAAAAACATGGAAATGAGGGATTTTTGTGGGAAATAAAAGGATAAAAATGAGGTTAGTTTTGGAAGAGGGGAGAGGGGGAAAATGGTGTTTGCAGTAGTATTTTGGCTTTGAAAACAGCAGAATCTCAAGATTGTAAAATGGGCACAGCAGTGAAGACTAAGACAGAGGCATGAGGCCTTTTGAGAGTCTTCAAGAGCCAACACTTTTTAGCAGTAAAATATGTTCCTTGAAGACTCTAGAAAATGATTTAGCCACCTTTTGGTATAACAAATTTCATAGGTGGCTAACACTAGGGGCAACACCAGTTTCTAGAGCCCCTTACCAGATGAGCCCCCTCTGAACTAATGGAGTTAAAAATGCAATTACAAGAATTGTTGGATAAAGATTACATGAGACTGAGGGTATCTCCTTGGGGAGCGTCGGTGTTGTTTGTGAAAAAGAAGGATGGAACCTTCAGAATGTGTATTGACTATCGTCAACTGAATAAATTGACAATCAAAAATAGGAACCCATTGCCCAGAATAGATGACCTTTTTGATCAGGTTAGAGGAGCTTTAGTATTTTCTAAGATTGACTTAAGGACTGGTTATCACCAACTCAGAATTAAGGAGGAAGATATCAGTAAAACAGCCTTTTGAACCAGGTATGGTTACTACGAATTTGTAGTCCTACCTTTCGTTTTGACAAATGCCCCTGCCACTTTTATGTGTTTAATGAATAGTGTCCTGAATAAATACTTAGACAAATTCGTACTAGTATTTATAGACGACATTCTAATCTATTCAAAAATTTAGGCAGAACATAAATAACACCTTAGAATTGTGTTGCAGACTCTTAAGGAGAATTAGTTGTATGCCAAGTTTAGCAAATGTGAATTTTATAAGGATAAAATTCAATATTTGGGGCATATAATTTCAGAACAAGGATTGGCTGTTGACCCTGAGAAAATAAAGTCTATTAGAGAGTGGCATGTACTGACTAATGTCTCAGTGATAAGATCATTTATGGAGATTGCAGGGTACTACTGAAGGTTTGTAGAAAGATTTTCTGCATTAGCTTATCCTATAACGTCATTACAGAGGAAAGGTACAAAATTTGAATGGACTGAAAAATGCCAAAATAACTTTGAACAACTGAAATTAAAACTTACTACAGCACCCATTCTGAAGATTGCAGATCCTGATAAAGAGTTTGTAGTGTGTACTAATGTGTGTGGAGAGAGATTAGGTGGAGTTCTGTTGCAAGAGAATTCTATTATTGCGTATGAATCTAGAAAACTTAAGAAACATGAATAGAATTACAGTGTATATGATCTTGAGTTAGTTGCTGTAATTCATGCTTTGAAGATCTGGCGACACTATCTTCTAGGAAAGAAATTTATATTGATGACAGATCATATCAGCCTCAATTAGTTCTTCACTCAAACAGATTTGAATGCTCGACAAGCTAGATGGCTATCCTTTCTGAGTGAATTTGATATGGAAATAAAACATATCAAAGGAAAAGAAAACAAAATTGTTGATGCTCTAAGCAGAAATGCTTGCCAAAACATAAGTAACATTGGGAGTAGTGCCAGTTTTGACTTAGAAGGATTAGTAAAAAGAGTAGCAGATCAAGATCCCAACTATGAAAAACTGCAAATTCAAATGCTGAAAAAAGAAATAAAAGGGTAAACACAAAATCAGAGGGGACTGATTTGTTATAGAGAAAGATTGTACATTCCTAATGTAGACTCTTTGAAAAAATAAATCCTAGATGAATATCATAAACAACCATATTCAGGACATCCTGGATATCAGAAACTGCTTACAGCCTTGAAAAAGAAATTATTTTGGCCAGGAATGAAAAAAGACGTGGCCAACTACTTAGCCAGATGCATGGAATGTCAACTAGTTAAAGTTGAACATTAGCATCCAGCCGGCCTCCTAAATCCCTTACCAATTGCAGAATGGAAATGGGACACTGTTTCTATGGATTTTATAACCGGGTTACCCAGAACAAAGTACCAACTTGACTCAATGATGGTAGTGGTAGATACTTTAACAAAGGCTGCACATTCATACCTGTGAAATTTACTTTTGGGATAGCCCAAGTAGCAAATGTGTTCATGAAGGAAATTGTAAGGCTACACGGGGTTCCTAAAGTGATTATTTCAGATAGAGACACCAAGTTCACAGCAACCTTCTAGAAGAGTCTGTTTGGAGGCATGGGCACTAAATTGAATTTTAGTACTTCTTATCACCCGCAGAAGGATGGTCAAAATGAGAGAACAAATCAAATTCTTGAGGATATGCTCAGAATGTATGTGATGGATAGGCCAAATAAGTGGGAAGACTATTTACATTTAGTCAAATTTTCTTATAATAACAGCTACCAATCTTCCATCAAAATGAGTCCATTTGAAGCACTCTATGGAAGAAAGTGCCACACTCCTTTAAGTTGGAGCCAACCTGAAGATAAGTTAGTGCTTGGGCCAGATTCTCTACAAGAAATGGAAAGGATTGTCAAACAAATACAGAAAAACATCAAGACAGCTCAAGATCGACAAAAAAGTTATGCCGACAAGAGGAGAGTTCACCGAGAGTACAAAATGGGTGACCATGTATATTTTCGGATTAAACCCAAAAAGAGCACTCTGCATACTGGAAGTTGTGAAAAATTGGCTCCTAGATACTGTGGGCCTTTTGAAGTCTTAGAAAGGGTGGGACTAGTGGCTTATAAACTGGCCTTACCCCTCCATGTTAAAGTTCATGATGTGTTTCATGTTTCTTTATTAAAAATATATGTACATGATGCTGCTCATATTGTTGATTGGAATGTGACTCAGGTGGAACCAGAAGGGGAGTTCCTTGCATAGCCGCTTCAAATACTGGAGCTGAAAGAAATTGAACTGTGAAACATAACAGTAGCCAGAGTAAAAGTGCAGTGGAAACACTTTACTGCTGAAGAGGCTACATGGGAAAGAGAAACTGAGATGATGGAAAAATATCCATTTTTATTTTCAACATGAACTGTGTAAATTTTGTGGACAACACCGAAGACGATGTTTATTTTTAGAGGGGGAATGTGTAACACCGCAAGTTCTATGCTTTTGAAGTTAGACATTTGAACAAAAATCCAAAGGGGAAAGTGGACCCCAATGGAGAATTATTGTGTGGATTTTATTTAATTATTTATTAATGAAAATAAATAGAATATTTATTTGTGCACTATGACTAAATTGAGATAAGAGATCCTAAACCTGATCCATGAGGATAGGGATAAGGTTAAGACTTTCCCAAAACCTTTCAGAAAACCTTGAAAGGAATAATTCTAAATTAGATTTGAAGAGAAAAATCTAATTCCCCAATGAAGAGGAAAGTAGTTGGGAAGAGGTACAAAAGCTGGAAAAGCGGATAAAGTAGCTTTAAAAGGTCCCTCATTGAGGGAAGCCTAGGCAAAACAGGAAGAAAGCATCCTGAAAATTCTGGACGCAGAATTTAGAAACAGGCATGGGGAAAGCATAACTTAAATAAGCTGCTCCAGAACAGACTGAAGTTAGTCTATCATTGGAGGATCTCAGCTCAGGGGTGAGTTCTGGAGATAGAAGAACTCTAAGGTTGGGAGGATTGGTCATAGAAAGAAGTGGTATGTGCACCTAATTAATAAATTGCTATTGAAGATTTGTATTATGAAATCTTAAATTTTTATTAAGCTTGAAAGTATTAAATTCTTATGCTGTAGATATGTAATTCCTTACATATAACAGATCTTATTAGAAGAAATAATTCTCTAAGATCTGTATAGTTGTAGGAATAGTCTACAAGAAAATATCAACCAGAATCTTTAAATATGATACTGGTTTAAATCTGGAGATATATCTTATTCCCATAGACAAATAAATTTTATAACTTTAATCTGCTTCTATAGTATAAAGTTATATGTGCATGAGAAAAAAACAGATCTCATAACTAGTAGTTATGATTTGAATTTAATGGGTAGGTAATATTAAATTATGTATAAAAAACTTCAAAAAAGAAAACATTAGAATTCAGAAGGATAAGTTGTATCTCCCTTCCTAAGGAAAGATTTATATCTAAGTAAACAGAAATTTCTATTCCAGGAAGGAGTACAATTCTATTGAACATTTATAATAGTACAAGAAAAGTATCTACTGTAAATCTATGATATTCTCTATATGGAAAATTTAAGGAAATGGAAAATCTAAGAGTATACAGCTCTGCATAATTCAAATAAATTATTTTTTATATGTTTAGCTTGATTTGAATTCAGAAAATTAATTCTAAAAAAGGAATGAGGACTTATTGGGTTCGGCTTAAAAGATAAATCCAGTAGTTTAAGTCAAATTCCCTTGCATAATAAGTTAATATATAATAAAATGTATATGCATGAGAAGAAAGAATAATTGCAAAAGAGAAAAACAGACATGTATATAATTGTAAATCTACTGCATAACTATAAAGTGGTTGCCTGTAATTATTGTATTAACAGTTTGGGTTACAAGTTATGAGATTAAACTTACATCATATTATATAGAAAATAATCTACCTATATATGATACTTTTTAACAGTCACTTCAAATTCTAAGAAGAAAACTATAAAGGATAAAGTAAACTGAAGTCTATACTTCATATTTTTACAGAAAAGGATGAATAGTAAATATGCTTTACTATTAAAAATAAATCCAAATTAGTTTCATCACATGTACACAAATTCGACTGTAAGCATTCTACAGTTAATCTAAGAAAGACTATAGTAGTATAAATTTTCTGCATATATATATGATAAGCAAATTTGCTACATTACATAGGGCAAATTTAACACAGTTTGACAATTGTAAATATAAGCAGAAATATAAAATGCAGTATCTATGGAAGAACACGAAAATCGGTATTATTAATGAGTGTATTAATACTATGCATATTGCATATACGATTTTCTGTGAATGAAAAACACAATCATTTTACTCATCTCAGAAAAGAAAATTATGAAGAACATTTGAAATTAATATATGATAACAATAAAATTTTCTACTGAATATATATATATATATATATATATATATATATATATATATATTGAAACAAGGACTCAGTATGAGTCACCATTCAAATATCCAAATCCCAATTGAAGTTATAGTTCATTACATATAAAAACAAATATTTTGTCTTTGAATATGATTCGCTGAGATAAAATAGTGAGAAAAATAGGTAAGGCCTCGATGGGTAATCTATTGTTAACTAGAAGAAAAAAAGATGCCAGTACCGACCTGTAAACAAGAATAACTGGGAGTTAAGCTAAAACGAGATTGAAAATATCACTTGGTAAGCAAATGATGAAAATCCAGGCGAAGCTTGTGGGGTACCTGTACATCATCAAGAAGAAGGTGAAATGAATTTAGAGGGAAAAAACGCCATAGATAGTTTCAAAAGAATTTGAGAAAACAAAACGAGATAAGATGGAAGTTATTACCTTGACACAGAGAAAGCTTAAACTATAATACTGTGTAAAGTCCGTTGAAGACATAACAGAGTTATATATATCTATTGCTATGAATCCATTTGAAAATTAAATATGGGAAAAATGGAAATATAAAATGATAGGGTCCATTTAAAGCCTCATGAGCGAGTATATGTATATACCTAAACGTCTTGAGAGGTGGAAGAATCTGAAATAAATCCTGTTGATATACTAGTCAAACAATTTAAGTCGCATCCTAAAAATTCATTGTAAAATAAAAGTCTAATAGAAAAGGGCGTTAATATCTGCAATGAGAGATAACGCATATGAAGAAGCAATATCCAGGATTTAATTAAAATCGTTTCTCTAAAACGATAATAAACCTCATCGAATTAAGGTATAGAAGATGAGTAACCAACACCAAAGCTTGCCATTGTATAAACAAACGAGCAGATAGGAAATAGAAAGAGAGACAAGTATAAATCGAAGTTAATTAACAATACTGAGCCAAACATGGGAGTTACAGAAAAAAAAAAAAAAAAAATCAAATCAGGAGTTGAACTAACACAATAAGAAGTGTAAGGAAACTTTCAATTTACCTGATATCATTCCAACGCAAGATACCATGGAAACCGTGAACTCGAAGTCGTTCAACTTTGGCTTGGGTAAAGCCATGGCATAACTCTGTTCTTCAATTGAATAGAAAATCGTAGAAATGAATCGAAAAGGATGAGATAAGTCTGAAAGAAGGCATTAAATATGGTTGACCAAGAAACCCTAACAATTTTCTGAAGATCAAGACCGTCTACTTGGCATATGATTGGAGAGATAGGTATGGATCGTAAGTCAGTCTTGGGGAATGAAACAATTAAACAAATCATACGAATCTGATAAAAATCTAAAGAATTAATGATTTGGTACAAATTTGTGTGGAGTATGGTTGATAGCCATTAACACACATGTACTTCCTGTTGATTCGTGACATGAATCCAATCCAAAGTACAAACGTATATGTTTTAATTCACATAAAAAATTCATGAAAAGGGGAAATCAGAAATAGGTTATGTAACCAAGGTTCAACCATAAATGAAATGATACGAATCAGTCAAATCAACATTAAACGCATAAGCTACCATATCAAAGCCCGATATTCATCTTTAGAAATCAAAGTTGATAAATATAAGTATTAACATTTTATGAAACCCAATGTGAATGGGTAGTCTCTCTTCATACCTATGCGTGATATAATATTCAAATGTGGGATTTGAATAGTTTTTAAATGAAAGTCAAATCACAAATTTGATATTTAAAACTTATATGTATATAAGTGAAAGGTATAATTATATATAAGTGAAATGTATGATTAATATAAGTGAAGGGTATAATTATATATAAGGGAAGTGTATAATTATATAGAAGTGGTGATGTTAATGTTTTATACATAGTAAAGGAAATCAACCACTTATATAAAGATGGGTGTGACCTCTTATATATATAATTTCTAATGAAGTAGGCTAAGGGAAATAATAATGCAAATATTATTAATGTATTCTGCTTAGCAAATTATAAACCCTTTATGTTAGAAAATGAAATTTAAACAGCACTTTGAAATATGATAGTTAAATATTATTTATAGAGGAAAAAAAAAAAAAAATTGGTGTAAGTAAGAGATGTTACATGCGGACTGGTGTGAGATCATAATTAATTCTTTCAATAAATATATATTCATCTTCTTTGCTTTCTCAATTAGGAGGGAGGACTAGGGAATATCTTCCTAGCTGCCAAAATTAACATGGGGCCATGATAATGTGTCAAACAGTATAAACTAATCTGAAAACGAAAAACCTAATTTTATATATTTGCTAAAACAAAAATCAGCTAGTTGATGAAAAACAACGAGGGTTACAAGTATTTTTGACATATGTTTGAATGGGCATGAGAATCCAGTCTCAAATCTCTTCCAATCTTGTAGTGATATGTAAACATCTTTTGTGGATGCCAAATCCACCAAAAGCATCCCACAAATGGTGCTGAATCATGTATAAGCTTGCTTTGAATCAACTCTCTTCATTGCAGGTCCACAATCTCCAAATGCTCACAAATAATCAATGAAAGATGTGAGGGAAATAAAGTGGGGCATACTTGGTCTTGACCATGTTTTCTCAAGGACTATTTTTCTTGATCTCTGTGTCATGCATCATTCCCAATTTTATCATTTTAAGTTCTAAAAATTAAGATAAATTATCTAACTTATAAAAAAAGCGAAGAATGAAATAAAAGAGAAAAGTTAAAGAATATATTAAAAGACATTATTTTTTCTTTTCTTAAATTAACTAGCGTTTAACCATCTTTTTTCAAGGACTTGTTTCTCTCTGGCTTATGCATTATTCCCGTTTCAATCAAATTCAATTTTAAACATTTTTAGAAGAAATGACAAGTAGCTTCTTAAAAAGTGAAGAAAAAAAAAGTCATTTCTTCATCAAAATTTTAAAATTTTAAAAGTAGTGAACCCCAATGAGTTACAGAAATCAGTATTTTTTGAGATTACACAGGTCTGTTTTTCTTGTCAACCGCCTCTTTGTCCTCCGGAACTGATTCCCCCACAGCTGTTGACATGTCCTCTTCACCCCAGTGGGTCTGTAGCAGAATGCTGTTGACCTTGATTCCCCTTTCTGAGTTTTTCCTAGAAGTTTTCTGTTGGTTTTGTTCTTCAAGAATTGGAACGGGTCCACCTCATATCTCTACTGTTGAAATTGGAATCACTGAATTCTCACCTGTTTTGCTGTGTCCTTTGACTTCCTTCATTCCGCAAATCATCCAGGATTCTAAAGTATTTTTCCTTTCTTGCCTCTTTTGTTATATATTTTTATCCTTGTTATCCTCATCTCAGCATGTTTCTAGCCTTTGGCAATCTCTGGCTAGATGCCCATGCTCATAGCAGACTCTACACTTCAAAAGGATATTTTCATGGCTAACTCTCCATATCTGAATATGCAAAGCTGTGATCTAGACATACAACAGTAAGCAGTTTCCAAATTAGCGCAAATTTTGGATTATTGGGTGAACTTCCTTTTCTTTTTATGGTATTGTTTTAAAATACCATTGAAACTTAGCCATGCTACTACTCCAAAAGCAGCTCTAAGAGGCTTACAAAGATCTGGGATGTCAAAGCCATATCCCCCGTAGGATCAAAACCAAGCTCCAAATATATCATAAACAATCCAGCTTTTTGTAGAAAACATAGACCCTTAGACAGTCTGCATTTGGAAAAGATAATGTAACCCCTGGCCAAATAAGTTACATTGGTCCTTAATAGATCCTTGCAGCTCTTAAATTTTTTGGAATCCGATTCAAGAATGTTAATTACGGTGTTTGCTAGATCCCCATAAATATACAAATTGGGCCTTCATAATGCAACACCTCAATGCTACTTTTCAAAGAGGGTGAATTCAATTCAATCTTAGGCTCCTCCTTAACCTTCTCAAAAGTCCCCAGCTCCTTTGGACACGAAGCTAGCATTATTATATTTTGGGAAAATTCTACTTACAGATTCTTATAGCTGTCCCTTAAACCTTTTGCTTAGCTGCTGCCCCATAAGGAGTGTATATGTGCTCTCCTCATTTGGACCCACATGCAGGTTTTTGAATTTGAGTCTCCGCATGAAGACAAGCCTGATTGCCTCACTGCTTGCTGTTAGACCACACTCCTGTGGGAAAAGCTAGAATTATCTCCCTCTTTAAGGAAATTGGCCATCATCTGTATTGGGTTCATGATGAAGGCTTCCAACACCCATCACGAGTTATCCCAAAAACTGAAAACCTTTTTGACTTGAGAAACAATAGCTTTCACATTTACATAGGAAAAAAGCTTTTAGGCAAAGAACCACTGCAAAACAGGAGTGTAGGGGACAGCTAAGCACCATGCAGAAGGGAAGGTTGACTGCAAAGCCACATTACGTTGACTGCCTAGGGATACCTGCTGGAACTAGCCATTACATTTGGAACAGTTTGCCTCCCCAAATGTTAAATATTTCTCTTATGACTATTTAAATACATATTTTCTATTAGTTTTTATAAAGCAAATGTCCTTTTAATGTCTTGTTAAACCTCTGTATGTAATATTTTTCTGAAAGGAAAAGTTGTGGTCAGAGTCTCATGATGATTCAAATTTCAGATAATAAATGATTTTTGATATTCAGAATAAGGTTGTTCTAGGATCCATTAGCTATTTTTCATTGAAAAGTTTCTGCGAAATAACCTTAGTTCTGGGGTTTGCAGGGCTATTGCACTGTCACATTAGAAGGTGGGCACAGAGTCATCGTCATTAGCGGAGTAGATGCTCAAAATAGAGCTGTAAGTTCTTTCTTTTTGATGACTAACTATATTACTCTCATTTTCTGGCAATCTCCTTGTATTTAGTTGATTTGAGTTCTTTTATAGACAATTCTTCCCTTTCAATACAATTGAATATTGCAATTCCCTTGTTTCTAGTTATTGATGGGTCTGATTTTTGCGCCTTTATTATCGCCAAGGAAGTGTAGACATGGCTAGCTTGTTCTAACCTTAGTCTAAAACAGAGATCTATTAGAGTCAGTGACATGCGACCATTCATGATGACTTCGATAGACAACAATAGCCAATGGAGATTGTATGCAAATGCTGCTGCTCATTATAGTTATGATTCCAAGTTCCCAGTGGATAATGGTAGAGGTTTCTGTCATTCTCTCTTTTTATGCCATCAAATCTAGAGTCCAAAGTCTAGACACCCAATGGTGAATACTTTTCTAACATAACTATTGTAATTTGAGATTGACTTGCTATCAATTTGTAACTTAAGAGTTGAGATAAACTTGCCAATTAGAAGTCTATACAACCTTCTTTCGCAAATTCCAATGGTTCTTGCATTTTCTATACTTGAGCCTTTAGGCCATACAATTACTTTGCCATCAACAAATGCTACTCTATCACCTTTATCTTGTAAACCTGAAATAGAAACCAAATTCTTTTTCAAACCTGGTACATAGAGTATGTCGTTGAGATGAACATTTTCTCCCGATTCCAACTTCACAGATGTAGATCCAACGTCTTCAACAGGATCATTGTTTTTATCTCCAAGCTGTACCTTTTGTGATGATCTCCCTTTCATTAGACTTGAGAGGTTGTCACAATCTCTGGTCATATATCTTGAAGCACCACTATCTATTACCCACATGTCATCATCTTCAACAAAACCTGAAAGAGGGAGAAATAAAAGAAATATTTGTTATCTTCATTCTTGGATTTCTTTGGATGTTCCTCAAAGTCTATTGTTGAGGCATGATGCTTCCCTTTTCTCTTCTTATCATTTGATCTTTCAAGACAATTATTTATATTGTTAGTTTTTGTAGCATCAGATGTGTTCTAGTTGCAAAGTTTTGTGGAGAGGCTAGAATACATGAGTTCTCCAAAACCTAGAAATCGTTTATGGAAATTCCGCCTAAAAATGTCTCAATTAGATTATTAACTGCTTTTTAAATATTTCATAAGTCTAAACTTAGGGAATATGGTTAATTAATCAGTTTTAATTGAGAAAATGTGAGAATCATCTAGAAACTCACACGGATCGATCCAGGAATGATTTGAGCCATTGATTAAGAAGGGATCGATGTGGTGATGGAGATCACACCAGTGCGGATACTCAGTTTCCTAGGCAGTTCGATTTTCTCAATAGCAGTAGCTCAACAGAGAAGATAGAGCCAGAGGGTGAGTAGCAGGTGAAAGAGGAGGGCAGCAGCATTCTGGGAGGAACGTTTCCAGTCCCTGGAAGAGGAAAAATGAGGAAGGTCGAAATTCTCACAAGGCCAGTGTAAGCTCTGCGTAGAAGGTGATGCAGGGGGCTCAACGCAGAAGCTGGGGAGGCATTTCAATGGCAAAAAATAGTTATGGAGTGAGAGAAAATTCTCACGATAATTTTTTTCAGTATTTTTGCTCAAATTAGATCGCCGGTTGGGCATCTAAATTATTGAACTCAGAATTGCTGGCAAAGAATTATAATAAAACCCTCACTGCTGCACTAGTTTTCCTAAGTTGGGTTTTTCCGAGGACAATTCTACAAAAATAACTATGTTAAAATTCTTGTGTGTGTGCTAAAATTTCTCAGTTTTCAAAAAAAAAATTCTACAATATTTTTATGGTGAAAATTGCAGTTGTGATTTTATTCGTTGTTTGTTGTAGCAAATAAGCTGCATAATTAAATTTTCAGTTAGAAGAATAATTTCCAGGTGTTGCAATAGATAAAAATTTCACATGGTATCAAAGCACAATTGATCAATCGGAGAGTTGAAAAGCCAAAAGAAGGAATTTTGGTGCTCAGTTTGGGAAGCAGGTCGTAATTCTCAAGGGGCAACACAATATTTTTCCAAGAGGCCGAATCGCTTGAGGAAGACTGATTTTTTCTGAGAGGGACAGAAAAATTTGATCCTTCCAAATTGAGTGATCCAGACGCAGAGGGAGCAGCTCAGATTTTCTCGTTGAGAAAATCTCTAGCTAGTCGCAGAGGGTTTCTGCAGCAGTTCGCTAGAGTAGAGCCAACTTCGAGGTGGAAAAGAGAAATAACACACTATAAATTCTTCAACATAATCATGGACAAAAGTAATATTCAGGAGACTTCAGATTTTTCGTCCAGATTGGAGGATGAATTTGCTTGCTTATCAGGATCAACTTCACAAGGTGTGGTATATAGATAGTGAAGCATGAGCTTATATGATAGGGGTTAGAAAATATTTCTCTAGCTACAAGGAGGAGCAGATGGACTTCCAGATTACTATGGGAAACAAAACAAAATGTACTCCAGTAGGGAGAGACACCATAGACTTTCACGGGGAGTCAGGAGCAAGCACCAATGCTACAGATGTATTGTATGTGCCAGGATTGGGTATGAACCTGACTTCAATATTCTAGTTACAAGATAAGGGGTATGATATTCACTTCATAGGGAAGAAAGTGTATGTCAAGCACCCGAGCTGGAAAAAGGTAAGACAGATGGAGTTTGAAGTAACAGATTGTACTGGTTATAGATTGATTCTCCAATGGAACTGATAGGTAGTAATAGTAGTAATGGGAAGGAGTTGAATGAGTTATGGCATAGGAGGATGGGACATCTACACCATGGAGTTGTTTGGCAGGGCCGAACTTGGTCCCATTTTGAGTATAAGGCTCCACATTTTGAGGAAGCATAGTGCGCGAACGAGCGAAGATAAATCAATCACGCAGAGTTTTAGGAGTTTTAGGGGCTTTGGGGTAGGTCAAAGTCCCTCTTTTTGTAAAGGGATCGGGTTTATTTTGTTAGTTTATGTCTTCCCATGGTATGTGGACCATGGTATTGTAAGCACTTAAAGGCTATATAAAGAGATACCATATTGAGTCAAGTCATAGATATGTATGTATTGAGTTTGTAATTTGTGCTATTTTTATGTGTTTTGGGCCAAAGGTAAGGCTCCATAGCTGTGTGCGCGAAGGCCTTGGTATGTAGCTATGTGCGCAGACCACCCGTAGCTGTGTGAATGGGTTGAAAAATGATTGTACTGAAAAGACTCGTCATTAATAAAGGAAAGGAAAGTTCTGGAGTATTTATGTGTTAACTGCGCAATTTGTCTATTATATTTGTTTTATGCATCGTGAAGTATTGTATGTTTTTGTATGCATAGCATGGTTTGTTATACTGTTTTTATGCTCTATATTGTGTTAAATACTACATAAGACTAGTAGAGGCACAGTGTGTGATATTATTCAATAGTAATTAGGGCATTAACTGTAAAAATAGATAATTGCACCCACGTGGATTAGAAAAGCATAAGAGAGAAGCCTAGCAGTAAATCCACGTCTTATTGTCCCTCTAGATGCAAAAACCTAGTTCTAGCATCCCCCATTATTGCCGAGTGAGACTGCGGTTTGTGCTGTAGATCATTTCAGAAAAGGTTGGTAATAGAGGGTTTTGTTGATAGCACAACTACTCCGAACCTGGGTCTTGACCCCTTCAAACCAACAATTGGTTTCGTTGTTGGGACTAGGATCTCATTGAGGGATATCTGGATGTGGCATCCGACAAGAATGAAAATACAAGATTGGGTAGATTTGAAGGAACAAGAGTTGAAATACAAGATTGGGTAGATTTGAAGGAACAAGAGTTCGCAGTTCAAGAAAACAGAAATCTGCGACCGTCATTTGAATCTTGGTTGCAGAGATATCTTTTTACAGATCGACACGAGATCTTCTTCTCGTTATTCTCTAATGAGTTGCATGAATTGTTGTCAAGGTTGATTGAGAATAAGACTTTTTTTAAGAATGACAAGCCTACTGCCTGGAGCCCTAAATTGTTGCAACGACTTAAGGAGGCTAATAACAAGATCTCAAGAGCTGTTGATTTCTGGATCGACAGTATATTGGGAGGATTTATTACTGAGTTCGTTATAGACACGTCTATATCCTACATCGAAGTTGAGCGAAGATTTTTCAAGGGTCCGCGAGGTAAGTACTTGAATTCTTTAAAGTTGTGGATTAAGATGCTTTTATGTGAAAAGGGTGTACCAGGCATGCAATCAGATTGATGTTTGGAAGAAATAATTTTGGGTCTAAGAAAAGTGGATAGCAATACAGAGTAGATCGCAAAAACTTCATTGAGACTGATTACAGTCTGTTGTTAAGTGGATCTGAAAGTGAAGAAGGAGAAAGTAACCGCACAACCCCTAGAGGTGCATCACAATTAGAATTTGGAGACAACTGAATGCATAATTTAAGAAGCCAAAATCACAGTCGCAGTGTATTACATAGATAAAGGAGATCAAACAAGCGGTAATTGAATTTTTTTGGGAATTAGATCAAAGGTTCAAGATGTTAATAGGACAAGTGAACTTCCAAATTTCTGATGAGCAACATAAGGAGTGGTTTATAGTTGCGCTATTGCCACATATCAAGCTACCTTTGACACAACTGAAGATAGAAACATAGGCCAAAGCTCTAGAAAATTCTATGAAGTTGGCAGTTTTGATGGTCACAGATACCCATGTAGAGTTACAGCAGATTCAGAGCCAACTAGTAGCAATGCATTTAGAGTTGCAAGATCCGAAGAAGGGTAAGGAAGTCCGATCAAAAGTATGGTGTATCAAATGTAAGGCAGAAGGCCATTATAAGGATCAGTGCCCTGTGCACAGAGACTATATCAACAGTGGAACACCTAACACGTTGAACCCAGGATCAAGTGTATGGTGTAACATATGTAAGGTTGTAGGTCAACATCCCACGAAAGAGTGATAATTGTTGCAGAAGTATGTATAGACATCGAAGCAGTTGTTTTGTAACTTCTGTCGGTCAGTAGGGCGTGATGAAAAGAAATGTTGCAGTTATGATTTGATGATGGATCAAACTACAGGCGCGTACAGGATGCAAGCTAAAGAGCGTACACACAAGGAACATGGCCAGCCTGCAAGGTGCAGAGGGTTCCAAGGCCGAGGACGCGGATGAGGAGGAGGCATTGGTCAAGGACGTGATCAAGTCTTATGTTATATCTATAGCGAAGCTGGACACTTCGAGAGGGATTGTCAGAACCCCACTGCCGCCTCTTGCAGGTATTGTAGAGTTTTTGATCATGTAATCGAACATTGTCTCGTTCTGATAGAAAAGATGCAAGAGAAAAGAAACCAACAGCTTACGCAAAACCTACAGATGATGACCGTTGAGCCAAGGGAAGATGACCCATGCATTAACATAGTAACAAGAAGTGGCGTAGTGACAGGAGATGATAAGGCTGAAGGAAAGAAGCCGATGGAGGATATCTGGGTTAGAAAGGCCGTAGAAAAGGCCTCAAGATTCAGTATGTAAAGAGAAAAGGAGACATTTATGGATGCAAAACGAAGCTTCATCGATCTTGGAGCCTCCACATCTAAGGCACAGTCGTTATAGCAGTTAATACCAAAGAAGGATAGCACTAAGGTAATTACTACCGAGGAGTTTGATCCATCCATATTAAAGTCAATTTTGTAGACCTGCATGAAGATGTTCCGAGATCAGAAGGTTGTTGAAAATCTCTGAGATCTAATAGTCTTTTGTGCTTGAAAGGAAGAACCGTGCAGTAAATAAGTTGCACCGACATGAGAAGAGGACAGGAAGAGAAATGAGATTAACTGCACAGATTGGGGACTACGACGTGGATCAGGGTATCTTAGATTTGGGGTCTGATGCCAATGTGTTGTCTAAGAAAACATGGGAGCGTATGGGAAAACCACACTTGCAATGGTCATTAATCCAATTGAGAATGGCTAACCAGCAGAAGATTATTCCTATGGGAAGGTTACCTAGTATAATAGTAGACATTGAAAGAGTGTGCGCTATGGTAGATTTTGAAGTAATTGAGATTGTAGATAACAATCCATATCCGACACTGCTTGGATTGGATTGGGCTTTTGATATTGATGCAATAATAAATTTGAAGAAGAGAAAGATGGTGTTTGAACAGGGCGATCTGGGGGTCATTGTTCCTCTAGACCCATCTGAAGGAGTGAGGTATATAGAGCCTGTTCGCGATGAATACTATGATGCAGATATTCATAATATCTATAAGATGACAACTAAGGAGGAAGATTGGATCAATCCCACTGCATATGGAAGGCTAAGTTGGGAAAGGTACAGTTCCTGTATCTCATATTTTAATGAAGAGCTGGAGAATTGGCAGAACTGGCTACATGAAGTCTCTACAAGACAGTGTAATAGAATTACAAGATCACTTCGCTGCATCACCACAGAGGTATGTAAATTGCCTTACTATGATGGGATAAGATATGTGAATCTATTTCTTGATGAATTTCAAAAATAAGTACTTGAATAACAAAGGTTCCAAGATTTGGACGTAGCTTTGAGATCTACACCTACTAGATGGTGGGGTACTCACAAAGAAAATATAGGGAGTTGGAAAGAATATCGCAGATTGATGAAGGTCATATTTGGCCAAGTAAATACCAGAGACGTGGTAAAATATAATGGCAAATATGACTCCCAGGAGTATATGTCTCGTTGGACCTTAGTCTGGGGCGAAGATCCAAAGCCAAAATGGGTACATATATTCTTTCACACATTGGATGTGATACCTATGAATTGGTATCTTGAAACAGAACTGCGACATGGCACAACGAACTGTTCCGATTTGGTTGAAGGGTTCCTAATGACCTTTAGTTTCAAAGATGATTGTCCATGTATAGATGATCCCCTTCAAGTAGTCCGAGCAGGTATTTTTTAGAGTAGAACTGCACCGACTTGGACGCAGCCCGATTGGACCGCGTAGTTGCAGTACACTCTAGAATGTTATAATGTGACAACAAAAGAAGAAGAAGAAGATCCACACAATATTAATATTCCAGAATCAAAAGGACATTTTGAGGTTGTTGGACCAAAACTTAAGATACTTGACATAATGCAACCCATGAAGACACAGAAGGTAAATACAGGGTCAGAGGAGGAGCCAAAATTTGTGTTGATTGGATACTATTGGGATGTAGATACAGTAAGAAAATTTGTCGAGCTATGGCATGAATATCAAGAACTCTTTCCCAAGAAGTTTTCTGAACTGAAGGGAATAGTAGGAGACCTCGGAGTTATGAGGATTAACCTTAAACTAGCTGTGAAGCCAGTGAAACAACGACCCTATAGATTTAACCGAAAGTACAAGGAAAAAGTGAAGGAAGAACTGGAGAAGATGATTAAGGTTGGAATAATTGAACCCGTGGAGGAATTTGAATGGGTAAGTCCTATGGTTGTTCAGGAGAAGAAGGAAAAGGGTGAAATCAAAATTTGTGTTTATTTGAGGAAGTTGAATGATGCATGTGTGCATGAACCATTCCCTACACCTTTCACATATGAAGTATTAGATAATGTTGGAGGGCAGGAGGTCTACTATTTTACAACTAGTTTTTCAGGTTACCATCATATTAGAATTGCACTAGAAGTAGGAGTAAGGCAACTTTTGCCACTAAATGGGGATCTTTTCAGTATACAGTCATGCCTTTTGGGTTTAAGAATGCTCCTGCAATATTCTCTAGAGTTGTAGTCGTAGCTTTCAAGGGGTATATACACAAATTTTTGGAGGTTTATTTTGATGATTGGATAGTCTTTGGACTACTGAAAAAACATGTTGTGAGTTTAAGACTGATGTTGGATACATGCAGGTAGTATCAAATATCATTGAAATTGAAGAAATGCATATTTTGTGTACCTTTTGGTATAATACTGGGGCATGTTGTTTGTAGATAGGGATTGATGGCAGACCCTGCGAAGATTGCTGCTATTGTGAACCTGGAACCACCTAAGTCAGTGAAGCAACTACGCACAACACTTGGACATACTGGCTACTACAAAAAGTTTATAAAGGCATATGCGCAGATAACTATGCCGATGGAGAAGCTATTGAAGAAGGATATTACTTGTTGTTGGGATGAAGAATGCCAAAAGAGCCTCGACATACTGAAGGAGAAGATGGTAACTGCGATGATTCTAGTTTTCTCGGACTGGAATAAGGAGTTTCATGTACATGTTGATACATCTTGCATAGCATTGGGTTCAATATTGACATAGCCAGGTGATGGAGACATTGATCACCCCATAGCTTTTGCAAGAAGGAAATTGTCCAAGGCAGAGAAGAACTATTCCACAATAAAAAGAGAGTGGTTGGCATGGTTTATGCATTACAGAAGTTCAGGCATTATTTTTTAGGAGCACACTTTAAGATGTTCATTGATCACTCCGCACTGAAGTATTTGGTGAACAAGCCTGTTCTCAGAGGGAAGATTTGTAGATGGTTGTTGTTGTTTTAGGAGTATGATTTTGAAGTCATAGTGAAGCCAGGAAGATTGAATGTTGGGCCTGATCATTTGTTGAGGATAGAGACAAGTGAAGAACCCACGAACATTGAAAAGAACCAGCCTGATGCACATTTGTTCGCAATAAGGGTGGCATATGATCACTTCACAGACATTATTCAGTTTTTTACCATAGTGATGGCAACCGCGGAGTATACTATGCAGTAGAAAAAGGAGTCGGTGGTCAAGGCAGTCAATTTTTCATTGATTGCGGAACATTTGTATAAACTGGGGCCAAACGAAATACTACGTAGATATGTCTCTTGTTAGTGTAAGGAGTCACTCCTTGACTGCATAAGGAGTAAGCCTTACACATCATAGTTCATTTCAATTTTTTAAAGGGATTGTTTGAGTGGTGGGATGGTTTCTCAAAGGTTTTGTAATGATTTTATGTTCTTTAAGACTTTCATGCATTTGGCAAGTTGTGGCAAGTATAAATTGTGTGGGTAAAAGATAGTATAGGAAGTAGAGTGCACAAGTGGAAGAAGATGAATAGCTGGTACCTATTTCAGGAAATATTCCTATCCTAAATTAGTCACACAGCTATGATGATGGCTATTTACACAAACTCTGTTTATTAAAAGTAAAAAACATTCAAAAAATAGATTACATTTATAAATTATTCCACAAATCCTTTATTAAATCTTCACTTACATGTTCTATAACACATATATAATTTGCAGAAAACTGAAATCAGATAATTTACTATTAAATCCTTTAACAACTTATCACTCACACCTTACTTGTTGTTGTAATTCATATTTTAGAAGAAATTAACAAAGAAAAGATACACACCATACATTAGATGTTCCGTGAGTCACAAAATCCTCCAGGATGAAGAAAAAAGGTTTTTTATTATATTCAGTCTTCAAGTAGACGAACATCCGACCTGGAAATGGTATTTACAAATGGTATATATAGCAAGAGAGGCACCAACTCCATTTCGTCTGAAAATAAGGAAACATTAATTCTAACATTACATAGGTGTCAAAAGACATTATAGCCTTATCCTATCGAAATATAACATAAAGGATAGATGGAGAAGAAAGAAGAGAAGAAATATAGGCTGATATGCTGAGTGTGCTGTCATGGTGCCCCTTTTTCTGCTGATTTATCTCCTTGTGTCTTGCAACTTTAAAACCATGTAGCTTCATTTAATAAGACCTCCAACGATCTCATAACCACCCTTCACCATCACTTGCATTATCCATTTGGTTATGTGTTCTTATCCTTCCCTAACTGGCTCGGAAAAATTTGCTAACAGGTGTCAAAATTCAGTGAAAACAGGTGCTACCGAAAATTCCGGTAAAAACCTGCAATTGTGCAAAATATGGAATGCTACCGGAATTTCCTGTAACGCCCTGTTTCTTTTCCAAAAATACACAAAAAATGATGAAAATTATGTGCAAACTTATATTCCTTGACACCAAAGCTGTTGTTCAAAATTGTAACTGATAAGCAAAAAGGTACTGGTATCAAAAACCTTTTTACCTTTCCTCTATGTGTGCTGCAGATTCAACAAGCTTATCCAAGTCTATTTTGTTGCCAGTAGCTTATTTGAATGTGGTTTCTCTTGTGTTTGCTTCCTTAACAGGGGCTTTGTCCTCCTTAGAACCCTTTTGTGTTTTTCTTCTCTTTGAGGGCTCTAAGTGCTCTTCTGAAGGAGTTGTGTTCTTGTTTTTCTTCATGAATTTCTCTGTTTTTGAACCTTCAGGTTTGTCTTAAATATCAATGACCTCTATCATTAGGCTTGGATTATGTAGAGCCTTGGACTTAAGCCTAAACTTGTTGTTGTCTCTGATATGCCTCTTTCTGGTACTAGCAACAGGTTTGGCTTCTTCCTTCTTCTTCTTCTTACTACTGATGTCATATCTAACATCCTTAAGGAGTTCTTCATCTAATGGTGTAGGCTGATACTCTTTCTGCAACTTCTATTGAATATGTGCTTCCAAAATTTCCGGTAGCACCTGCGCTTTTGATTTATCTGTAGTTGCAGACCTTCCTCTTCTGGCTCTAGTGTAGACATTAGGAAAGGGAGGAACAGGGGCACTATTTTCATAGATTTTGGTTTTCTTGTTGAGGAACTCTTTCCTTTTTCCAACCTTCTCTCAGCCTTGACTACAGAAACCTTCTCTTTTTTTCCCTTGTCCTTCTTATGAATGTTTTCTTTTTTGGCCTTTCTCTTTGTTCTTATTTTTGTAGGATGAGAGTTTGGTTGTGAAATTGGAGGTGTAGGTGCAGGTTGGCTTGCCCTGTAGAATAAAAAGTGGTCCCAAGTCTGGTTTCTCTTCCCCAACTCCTCTTCAACTAGAACTTTGATTAAATCTTGATGGGACGAGCTATACTTTGAAACATCAGTGTGAGTCTGAACCCTTGCTGACATCTTTGTCAGGCTTTTCAACAAGAAAAATAGCAGATTTAATGTCTTCATCCCTACAATATGAAAAATAAACCTCATGTGATAGAGGAACACAATTGTATACATCCTTTCACAAGTGAGGTATATCTTGATAAGCTTGATAGCTTCTGCCCATTCATTCTTAAGATAACTACTTGGAATGCCTTTTGCCCAATTTAGATCTCTGTGAGCAACTTTGAGAAAGCTATTGAGATCTCCTCCTGTAATAACCTGCCCTTTGAACCACCTTTCTCCTTCTTGGGGAAGGTTAAAGGCTTCAGCAACGGAGTCTTCAGAAACCTGCAAAGTAAGGCCATAAACTATAGCTTCATGTCCATTAAAAGAGTTAGCAAACTCTTGGGCTAATCTTGAGTGAGAGCTCCCTAACCTGGTGCATAGAGAATACCACCCTGACTGAATAAACAAGCTTCTTACCCTCGAATTAGCATCAACTATATCTGCACCCTATGGCTCTATTCGATTTATTTTTCCACTTGTTGTAGTCATCTTCAGAAAATAAATGACTCTGTCTCTTGCAACTGATAGGTGGCAGAGTAGGAAGAGTTTTACCTAACAAGTGTTGCCTGTATTCACTTTTGGAATCTTGTCTGAAATCCAAACTCCCTCTCAAACTATGACTCTCAGCAATTCGAACTCCAATAGCTAAAACTTCAAATGATAGTTCTCCTGCTTTTTAGGTTGTTTTAAAACCAAACTTTGGTTCATCACCCCATGCAAATCAACCTTCATAATTAAAAATATTCCTCACCATGATGTGCACCATGTGATAATCTATCACCACCTTCAGTTGGCTGCATTTTTCTGTATGGAGTGCTCCAGATGTCTTGAGACAAGCGGATTTGTGACTAACAGTCACCTCCGTTGTCTTTGTTGTTAATTGGCCGAAATTTCCGGCAGCACTATTGTGCAGCCAACCAAATAGTTATGGTGTTGAGTGTAATAACCACGATCTCCTCCATTCAAAAAAACATGTACTTAGACATACGTATAACTGACTTGGGGTTGACAGGCAGGACGGGGTAACGGTTAAGTTCATAATTGCGGGTGACACATGGGTTCAACGTATATTATGACTTGACTTAAACTAACTGACTGCAATACGACACCTATCATGATATATGAAAAGATTTAAAGAAGATTTGAGGCGTATTTACACTACAACACATGTTAATTAAAGCGGATGCGCTTTTTCATTTTATTTTTTTTAAAACAGAGTATGCTTCTGGAAATTCCGATAGCATAGGAATAAAAAAGAAAAAGAAAAAAATAGAAAAATAACAGAATGTCTAAAAAGGATAAAACTGGTGCTTTCGGTAGCGACAAAAAAAAATTTAATTTTGAAAATTTTGAAGTTTAATCGTAAAAATAAAACAATGAAATGGACTCATGACTTAGCAAAGAACTGTGCTAACATTGGCTCCACAGGGGATAGAGCTCTCCCTGTGAGGCTCTAAGAATCATTTGTAGTTTCAGTGCCTTTTTATTGGGCTATGGAGTTTTATTATGAAACAGATCATTATTTACAGTGAACTTAGACTACCAACAGCCTTAGTAAAAGAATTTTTTCAGAAAGCGCCCATTAAATGGGCCTCCAAACAGTTCTGCTCCATCAAGATGTTGCAACTCAAAAGTGTTGTTCTACAGAATATTTGAGATTGTGAAAGGACCAAGCCATAAAGCATCAAATTTGGAATGCTTACCTAGATCTTGATGTTATGCATCCCACTTCAAAACTAGATCTCCAATCTAAAATTCTTTTTTTTTAGTTCCTTTATCAAAAACTTTCTTTACAGCTTGCTGATATTTTCTCACCAAATCATATTGTTGTTCTCGCTTTTTTTGCAATTCTATGATTTGATAAATTCTCCTAGTCATATCATCTGGTTTAGCTTCATGATCTTGCAGAAATTTAGCTACAAGAATGGCTAATTGAACTGGAAAAACAACATTAGTTCCATAAACCATTTTAAAAGGTGATGTATTAATAGACTTTTTTATAGTCACCCTGTCAGCGCATAAAGCAAACTTCAGTTTTGAATCCTAGGCTTTCTTGTTTTGCTCCAACAGTTTTGATGCAGGAGCATCATGGTTCCAAATTTTGTACATTTAGTACAATCTAGGGGGTCTTGTGTTTTCAATGGAGTTGGTTCCCTAAGTATTTGATTAATGTAATTTTCAATGTTTTGAGTGATTTTATGTGAGAACTTTAGAATAGGATTTAATTAAATATTGTGAGGCATATTTTTGAATGTTCTCGAATGTAGGAGAACATGAGTGATTGGTGAGGGTTGAGATATTCTGAAATGTTGATTTTAAAGCTTAGATTAGAAGTCGGTTCATGATTTTTTGGATCTGAGAGGATCCTTAGGATTTAGTGGAGAAAATTTTGGATCTGAACCAGAATTGGTTTTTGAGTCCATATGTATATTATTATAAGTCTTCATAGGTAGAAAAAATATATATATTTAGGAGGAATAGGGGAGTACTCAGTAGTGTTGAAGAGGCCACAGATATAGAAAATCAGGTCGAGAGGAGATTCATTACTGTAAATATTTTCTTGTGAATATAAAACTCAATTATGAGTTTATGTGGGGTGCATTGGGTTGATGTAATTCCTGATGTATTAATGAATTATAAAACTGTGTATGTAGTCAAAGTATTTTCGTATAATGTAGGTGTTGTAGGTGAGTCCGAGAAGGATCAGATTGAGAACAACGTGCAAAGGTGCCTACAAAGGTCATGGAATTGGTTCAATCTCAGGTTTTGTTTTCAACAATTATCTTTCAACAAGAATAGGAATGAAAAATCTGCTTTAGTAGCCATGGAGTATTACGGCTTGCGCTTGTAGAATGGTAAATGTAAGTGTTGTAGAAGATAAATTCTGAGATTCTAAATTAGCTAGTTATTAGATGTTGAATTAACCATTGAAATCAAGTCAGAGTTGGTTAATCTGAAGCTCGTTTGATTCGAGATCCATTACCTTACTGTTACATTGGGTAAATTCTGTGTGGAATCAGTGTTTAGAAATATGTTTAGAAAGCTGTATACAGGATGTATAGAAACAGAATGTTTACCATCAAGCATGGACAGTGCTACAGCAAGCGACAAATCATCTAGATCTCTTGTGGATAGGAGGAAAACAATTATATTTTTCCAAAGGCAGCAACAACGATTTCTTCCAAAAATTCCAGATATTTATGAACAATAGCATGTTGACCACTCTGTGTCAATGAACCCATAACAATACACCCCCATTTTTGCAAATGGGATTCATCATGTTCGAGGTGTTCACACCATTCAGATTCCATCATCAGTCGACAAATTTATAAACGATGTAAACCCATTTTGCATGTTTATGATGTAAATTATCTAAGTAATACCATCATGTATGTAACAACCTAGGTAAGCTTAGTATTTTGGTGACAATTTCTATCCTAGGAGGTTTTTTTTCTCAGTGCTAATTCATTTGTGTTTCTCGACACAAGTGATCGGCAGAGTTTTTCCCTCCAGCCTCACCCCAAAGCTAGGGCAGATTTTGTTGTCAAGATTCTAAGTGAATCCTAGTGTTTTCTATCGAGTCTTTGTAAAATTAGTTTGAGAATAATGCTAGCTAATTGGCTAGATTATTCTATTACAAGATTCTTGGTCTACTAGATCATGCTTTGAGTCACAGAATTGAGTAGCTATTTGTGAGTCTATTACGAATGGGTTTTCCCCCTTCATGTGTCAAAATGTATTTATCTTATGTAAAGAAGGTTGGAAAAATAGTTAAATCCCCTCTCAGTCAATTAATTAAATTTCTTGGCCAAATTAAATTAAAAATCCTAAGCCAGAAATTTAATTAATTTTAAGTCCTGGGTGATTTAAAATTCTTCAAAGGAAAAATTCGTGAGACCCTAAAAAAATAATTTTTTAAAGGTCCTAGGTCAAGGGAATATTGAGAATTTCGAGAAATTTGGACCCTTGGGCCTTGGTGGTTACGTGAAAGTCAAATTTTTGAGGTAATTAACTCAAAAATATTATTTTTGAGTTAATTAAAATGGAATTAAATGATAAATCCGAATTTCCTCAAAAATTTATATTTTCGACGGTCGAGATTAAAAGATGATTAAATCTTTTTCGACAGTCGATATTACTTTGACATGGATCAACCAAACTAGCCATTGGAGATTTAATCTTATAAATTAGAGGTCTTTGTTAGTCTTTCAGTCATCCGATCCCTTGATCGTGCACTCGCTCTTGAAGCTCTCTTGTAATATTTTTTGGAATAATACAAACGAAGACTTTGGGCTTTTATTTTGATGGTGATGTTCCTCTTCAGCATTTTATAGTAAACTTGTTCTTAATATTCTGCTGGTGATTATTTTGATGGATTGTTAATTAATGGCTCTTGAAGAGTAATCTATTGCATAGGTATCTTGCTTAGGTTACTGGATTTAGGGTAAGAATATTAATTGGATCGAGTTAGCAGTTATGTTTTATCTTATTTCTCTATTAATTTAACAGTTTAACTTTAACTGTGTAGAAATCTTCCAGATTTAGAATTGGACATTTAGGGAAGTCCTCAGCTAGACCAGTTGACTCCCAAGGAAATAAGATCTGAAGAGCCCTCCGGATCTAATTCCCCGGGCTTATCTTAAATTCTATTTTTTTTCAGGGTTCTTTTTTGGGCTTGTACCTCTCTTAATTTATTCTTTTCTAAATTGTGCTGAATGATTTTAAATCTGGAAATCAAGGCTTCAATCTATAAAATAACACTGTAAATTTGTAAATATCGTTATTTTTAACTCACTAGGGTTTAAGGGTTTTATTTTCTGTGTATATTTCTGGGTCTTTGGGTCTCTTGTTTCTGGTTTTGTGCAGGTTGTACCAGGAGATTTTCAAAGAATTTTTTTTAGATCTGAGCTAGATCTAGGCCCTGGAGGGTAAGATCTGGGCTCGGGATCGAATTTGGTTGTAGATCTGGGCTTGATCTCCATCTTAAGAATTAAATAATTGCAGGTGCATTTATTGAATTTAATTATTTTGGGTAAAAGGAAAAATTTAAATTTATATGCACCAGTGTGCCTGCAATTTTTCTGTCTGTTGGTTGTCCAAATCTTCCACATGCATCTGCTCTCACCGTCCGTCTGTTAAGTCCCTATATTAATATTTTAGTCCCTTATTATGTTAGTGTAGCCCCCCTTATTGTTATTGTTGTACTCCTGTAACCCCCATATTGTTATTATTGTGCCCTTACATTATTATTGTTAGGTCGGCTAGGATTACATTGTGGCCCCACTAGGATTATATTGTGGCCCCATGGACTCTTATATAGAAGGACGTTTTGGTCATTTGTATCATCCAAGAATTGTTCATTCATGTAATGTATTGGAGGTTGACCCTTCAAAGTGGCTTATTTCTAAGGCGTTGATATCTCTTTTCTTCTATTTTTGGAGCTAGTTTCACAACATTTGGTATTAGAGCTTTGGATTCTAGGGTTTCGCTACTCCAAACAGGTCATCGTGGAATTTTCGCTATAAATTTTTTTCTACGAAGGTTCAGAAGCTGAAATTTTTAGAGTGCGAAGCCGAAATCCTGAGGAACATCTTCGCAAAATTTTAGAGCTTGGTTTGCAATATTTTCGGACATATGATCTATGGAAGTTAGGTCTTTTTCAGGCTCCCGAATTTCATCTCAAAGAGGTGATCATGGTAAAATACTCATAACTCTCTCTCTGAGCATCAAATTGGAATTATGTAAAATATGACGGGAAGTACACGGATGGTAGTTTCCTATCTATAAATTTCAGAGGAAAAGGAGAAAACAGTGACACGTGGAAAGTGATACAGTTTCGCTCTACTGAACCAGTCCATAATTAGGTCACTGTGGGAGATTGGACATAACTTTGTCTTGAAGAATCCAAATCAAGTCAGACCTGTGGAATTTGAAAGAAGCTTCATAGTGATACTACAGTGCCGAAATTCAGATATTGAGGATCTGCAAGTATAGAGATAAGTCAATTTCAATATCGAGCTCCTCAAAAGCAAGTAAAAGGTGTGTATTTTTTTTTCCAAAATGCATAAGTCTTGTTTGAAGAATCAATTTGAATTGATTCCAAGGGAATATTGTAGAATAGATATTAGTATTGGATTCTAAAATGGCCCCTAAAAAGAATTCAACACCCATTAAGCCTTTATAAAGCTATACTATGATGCATGAAGAGGAAGAATTGCAGTATGAGATATCAAAATTGCGGTACCAAGTGCAACAAATTTCGATCTTACGAAGAGCAACCGAAGATGAAATAGATATTTTAAAAGCAGAAATGGAGGCTAATTTGGATGGTTTGAAGGATCAAATAATAGCTAATATGGATGATAAATTAGTGGAAGATCACATCGAGCATCAACAACAAGTTCTCCAAGTCTCAAAGGATAACCTAACTTTGGTGCAGAATCTAATGAAACAATAGGAAGATCAACATCACATCGAAAGAAGTTCTGAAGCAGTCATAGAAAAAAGAACTCAAAAAGTAAGAGAAATTTCAGAGTATCTCAGCAAGTGGAAGAACTTTCCTGTAGAAGATTCCACAATACAGAAGTGTCAATAAATAATCAAGCGTTGAGGACAACACTTGTTTGAAGGAGAGGGGCATTTTAAGTCCCTATATTAATAATGTAGTCCCTTATTATGTTAGTGTAGCCCCCCTTATTGTTATTTTTGTACCCCTGTAACCCCCATATTGTTATTATTGTGCCCTTACATTATTATTGTTAGGTCATGTTGGGGTTCCCATGTTTTGGCAAGGTTGGCAATACTAAAAGATGAGACAACATCAAACCACTTTCAGACCTTAGGATCTAGCCCTCCTGGGTCCAGAGAGGGATCTCTCTATGATTGTCAAAGATATATGTCTTGGAAGTTCAAAGGTTAATATATTAGGCTAGTTATAAGGCTCGGGGTTTGTTTGTTTGATTGTTTGTTTGGTTGTTGGGAATCAGGAAAGAAGGGTTCAATATAAGACAAGTGTGAGCAAAGATGATTTTAGGCAAAGGAGAGATAATTTCAGGGACCATTCAAGACCATTGGGAAATGGAGTAAGGAAAGGATTTGCTTGCTAATCAATATGTAGGATTTTAATTGGGCTAGTCATCTAAAGCATTGGATCTTAAAGATGATAGTGTGGTACGATAGGCAAGAGGGAAGGTGAGAGCAAGGAAACACTAAAGATTCATAATGCAAAGTTGAAAACCTAAGATCAGAGAGAGACTTTGAACTCTCAATGCTTCGGCCTCCAGCTCAAGGGAACTTAGATAGGCTTAACTAATTGAAAAGGATCCTAGTGAGATAGAGACAAAGTTATAGACCTCCTAGTGTTCCCAATTCATTCAATTAAATCCTAACAAGAACATCCAAAATCATATTTCATTAATTCATACATCAGCTAGCAGCATATGGAACCACTACACTGGTTAAATCAATTGATATCAAACCTCATATACACATATAGCAGAAAAAACATTAAAGGCAGGGAGAGCAGAGACACAGGGTACCTAACAAGGGTAAATCCTATGCTAGATTTTTTATGCGTGCCAAAAGAAATGTAATGAAATGAAATAAAACATAGAGATAGAAAACATCACCAGCTGCTTTAAATCAGGATGCAAAGAAATGTGCTTATCATATTAAAAAACAACACCAGTCAAGTACAACATTACCAATAGCTTGATATTCAGTCTGAAAACATCTTCCTCAGCCTATCTTACAACTTTACACAGAGAACATGTCTCGAAGGAAACAGCTTGCAATTCTCAGATAGCCGATCAACAACAACTTCAATGAGTTTCTTCTTGAATTTAATAGCTGAAGAGATCAGAGGAGGTAGGTGAAACAATAAATGAGGCATTAAACTCAGAAAAGAAAGGGGGCCAAAGCCCATTCTGTTTAAAATTTGTGCATTTATCTTTGGCATGCCTTGGATGAAAGAATGATCTTCTTCATGTTTCCATTTACTCAGGTATGGCTCTGATGCAATCTGGCTGTAGTACTCTATAGTAATTTTGGTGAATAAACAAAAAGGAAAATGCATGACAGTGAAGTGTGCCATGCTGCATAAAAAATGCCCTAATTGCTTAGGACTGTGGTCAAGGCCGAATGTTCTTCAGGAACATGGTAAGTAGAGGAAACAATATGGGTGCTTGGTCCTCTATAACAATCTACTGATGTGCAACCCCGATAGTATTGTTTTCTATACGCTGGACCTTCTGAGAGATCCATGATGTCTTCAATCTGGTACTTTGCCTCTAAACCTCTGAGTTAAGGCTTAAATACCCTCATTTTCTTGCCTTAAACTCTCTGTTTTCCCACTGATACTCTTTGTCGCTTCCACGTTTTCCTCTGACTGCGAAATTTGTGCTTTAATGGCTCTGGGGATGATTTTATAGAGTTTAAATTCTATTCTTTTAATGCAAGTCCAGTGGTTCTGCCACTGTATTAAGGACTGTGTAATCATGGCAGCTTTCACCACCTGACAACCCTGCAAGACACGAAAACCTGTTATGAAATCCATGCATAGGGAAGGATGGCTATGGAGGGCGTGCAGAATGATAGCGCGACGGTGGTAAAATGGTGGTTTTAGATGGGACAATGGTGAAAAATGTGTTGTAAACCTCCATTAATAGGTTTTCAGTGAAGAAACGAGCGTGGACTGTTCGATCATGGTCTGGTAACGAAGATCGATGGCAGAGATTAAACAGTGGGATGGTATATGAAATTGGGTGGAATACATTAAAATGAATGAAAATGTAATAAAAATGAACATATGCGGTGGGACCCGGCATGTGTGGAGGGCGATTCATCCAGGACCGTCGGATCTCAGGAGGAGATCGACGGCCACGATTCAATCGGAGGGGAGAAATGTGAGGTTTGACAGTCGGATGGATGATGGCGCAATTAGATCATGACCGTGGATCTTGGATTAAATGGACGGTCAAGAATGGATCGGGGAATCGCAATCGCAAAGGGAGGAAGGGGGTAGCATTTGAAAAACCCGAATGTGATTGAGGCGGGAGAGCACGGGCCATCGAATCAACAGGAAAATCAACAACGGAGATTAGATTGGAAGATCGCAATCGGGGGGTTCAGGGGTGACACATTACAAAAGTTCCGATTGTGATGGGGCGGGGAGGCGATTGGCGCTCGACCATCGAATTGGAACAATAGATCGATGGTGGAGAGAGCCATCGGAGGGTTCACAATCGGGGAGCATGGAGGATTGGTGCGATCGATCGCATCGGAGAATGTTGTGATTGATCGATCAGAGTTTGAAAACAAAACATGCGATGCGATTAAGGGGTGGCGGGGTTTATATATATAAGACCTAATCGCATCGAAAGTTTGATGCGGGTCTTTTTAATCAACCCATTTGATATTTCCGATGTGATTTCACGATCGGTCTTTTTAATCAACCCATTTGATATTTAACATGTGATTTTGGAATTTTTAAAACAAACTTTGGATAAATGGGTTTTCGGGTTTTACAAAGGAAAAAATGGATCAGGATAGGATTTTCAATGCTTTAAGCATGAAAGTGGGCCCACGGTATATTTATATAGAGGCTGATCGCATCGGAGTTTATATGGATAGGCTAATCGCATCGGAACTTCTCAAACATGGAAAAGACTTGTGCAGCTAGATTTTTTGCGATGCGATAAGCGCCGATAAGAGCTAGCGCTTGGTTCTAATGCTGAGGCACATAGAGGGGAAGTGGTTAGGAGTTATCCCAAGGGGGCCTAGGCCTATTATAAGGTAGAAAGTGGGTTTTGGTCTACTTTAATGCAATTTAAGGCCAAAGGAGGGAAACAATAGAGGGAAAAAGGGGAGTTGGACCAAACAAGGGGTGTATGTAGGATTTAAAGGGGATTTTGGGGGGGATTTAGAGGGTGAAAGAGGGACTCTGACAAAGGGGGAAAAAAGGGTAAAATGGGACATTTTGCAGGGATACAAGGGGCAAACAAAGGCCTTCTGGAGCATAATTTTTTACAACCAGTGAGGTTTATTGACTCCAGAACAACAGAGGGAAAATATTAAAGGGCAGGGAACATGGAGAGGCTTCAAGGATGATGTGTTTTCAAGGGAAATGCATTCCTTGAAGGCTCATAAAACAAATTAGCCCCTTTCTTGCTTGTCAAAGAATTTAAAGGGGGCTAACAGTGGCTCCACATGGGGATGGCTTCTTCTTGAAGGAGTCAAGAATTCAGAAATGATCTTTGGAGTAGACCAGATGCCTACTACTTGAGCCACCTTTCTTTTTTGGTTTTCAGCTGCCACAACTGTGAAGACATCAATTAGCAGAAACATCACCCCAACAATCTACCTACCCATCCTACAATCCTAGCATTTTTTCTTCTTCTAGGGTGCATTTGGACTAGCAGACCGTTTACATCATTTATTTTTCTAAACAGAAAATAAACCTATTATAATTCTACCCTTATCACTCCATGAGACCAGATTAGACTGTTAGTCTCATATGTTTCTCTACCTAGGCTAATATCTGCTAGGATTAGACTGTCCAGCAGATTTCTTCTCTACATTCTTCAACAAAAATTTAAAAACATTCAAAATAGGATTAGATAGTCTAGTTTGTTGTGGATCCAAGGCATAAATACAGTTGCACATGGACATAAACTTGCAGAAAATTGAAAACAAAACTTTGAAGGCTTGAAATCTGAAACTTGAAGCATCCTTCTTCTTTTGTGACTCAAGTTTAGAGCTTGTTAGAGTCATTTTCTTTCTTCATTTCAGCTCTGATTTTGGGCTTGTTAGAGTTGGTTCTCCTTTCTTCTTTGCTGGTGCAGGTTTTGGGCATGTTTGAACCAGCTATATTTACTTTCTTTGACTCAGGTTTTGATCTTATTAGAGCCAATCTTTGCACTTCAGAGGTCCATGTTTTGAGCATGTGTGAACCTCTCCCTTTTCTCTGTTTTTTGGAACATTTTCTCTCTTTCTTGAAAAAAAAACACTGCAATGGTATGTACAATGGAAATGAAAACTAGAAATTGGAAATCAACAAAAGTAGTGTTTGAGCATCCTACCATTGACAGGACCCCCAAACAGCTCTGTACCATCTAATTCTTGTAGAAAAAAGGCATTTGGACCCACAGTGGCCTGGATGATGTATGGACCTTGCCACAAACTATCAAACTTGTTGTGCTTTCCTTTGTCCTCTCTCCTTGAGTCCCACTTCAGAACTTTATCTCCAATTTTGAAATCAGAAGCTTTGGTTCTCCTGTCAAATAGCCTCTTTATGTTTTCCTGAACTTTGATAGCTCTGTTATATACCTCTTCCCTTGTTTGCTGGAGATGAATTGTTTGGTTTATTCTTCTCACCATACTGTCTTCTTCTGTCTGAAACTCCTGGACCAGCTTAATCACTGGTACCCCAAGGCTGGTAGGAAACACTGCTTCTGTTCCATATACAATCTGATATGGTGACGTACGAATGGATTTCTTTTTTGTAAGCCTGTCGGCCCACAGGGCATGCACTGACTTGTTATGCCATGACTTTTTGTTCTCTTCTAGCAGCTTTTTGATGATGGCCACCAGGCTCTTGTTTGATGATTCAGCCAAGCCATTACCTTGTGCGTAATAAGTAGTTGAATGACCAAGTGCTATTTGATACCTATGACAAAAATCAACCATTTTCTCGAATCCAAAAGCAGTAGCATTGTCAGTGATTATTTTCCTTGGACAACCAAACCGAGAGAGGATATGACCCTCTAGGAACCTAATGATGACTGAGTCTGTGGCATTCCTAGTAGGTATGGCCTCTATCCACTTAGTGAAGTAGTCTGTGGCTATTAAGATCCATTTGTGTTGTGAAGAAGAAGCAGGGTGAATTTCTCCTATGAAATCTAGGCCCCATTGCATGAAGGGACCTTCAAAAGTGATGGGTTGCAGAGGTAAGGGGAGGAGCTTTCTTTTGCCTTCAAAAATCTGGCATTTGTGGCAGGCAATTACCATCTTATGGATATCATTGAAGAGTGTAGGCCAATAGTAGCCAGCTCTGAGTATTTTGTTTGCAGTGGCTTTCCAGTTCAGGTGACCTCCACACTCTCCTACATGGAATTCTTGTTTAATCCTTTCTACTTCAGGCTCAAGCAAACATTTAAGCAATACGAAATTTTTACTTTTCCAGTATAAGCCTTCATTCATTGTACAATAGCTTATGGCTTTTATCTTTAAGAATCTGGCCTTGGTCTTTGATAGTTCGGGAGGGGCATTGAGGTGTGTAAGCATATACAGAATGTCAGAATACCAAGGAGAGTTATGAAATTTCTCCTCAGCAGTGGGCTCAGGAAATCCCTCCTACTCATCCAAGGCATTCATCATGTTAATGTCAAGGGCTTGTAGATTTGATTCAGCCATTAGTCGAGCTAAGCCCTGACCTTTGATCAGTTTGGTGGGTTTTATATCAAGGTCATATTCTAATATCACAGCAATCCATTTGCCCCTCTTCCCATCTGGGTCTTGGGACAAGATATCTTTGACCACTATGTTAGGCACATAGGCTATGGTGTGGGAATGTAGTATGTACACCCTAAAGTCTTTCAAAGCCTTGACTAAGGCATAGGCCTGTTTTTCCATTATGTTGTATTTCAAGGGTGCATCTCTCAGTGCTTTGCTGAAGAAAGAAATGGTTTGTTCCATTCCCTTTGGATTTTTCTGCAGCAAAACTGCAGCTATTGTATGTTCGGATGCAAATGAGAAAATTAGAAAATCCTTTGAGAAATCCAGGCTGATTAGGACAGGAGCCCGAGTAAGTGCAAGTTTGACTGATTCGAAAGATTTTTTGGCTTCTACAGTCCATTTAACTCCTGCACCTTTCTTTAACATGTTCGTCATATTCCTAAGGTGTTCAGCTAGATTGGGGATAAACCTTCTAAGGAAGTTGATTTTCCCAATGAAGGATTGTAACTCTTTGATGTTTCTTGGGTGTGTGATTTGTAGTATTCCCTCAACTCTTTGTGGGTCTATCCTGATTCCCTTCTCAAATATGATGTGGCCAAGAAGCTTACCTTCTTGCAGCGCAAATACAGTCTTTTTAGGATTCAATGATAGACCAAACCTTCTACATTTTTCAAAGACCTTTCTTAGATGTTTCAGGTGTTCTTATTCAGTCTTGGAATAGACTGTTATATCATCCAGGTAGATGAAAATGAAGTGTCCTATTTCATCTGAAAAAGCTATGTCCATTGCTTTTTGGAAGGTTGCACCAGCGTTCATCAGTCCAAAGGGCATCTTAACATACATAAAGGTGCCTCATGGAGTGGTAAAGGCTGTCTTGAGTTGATCTTATGGGATTACTAAGACTTGGTTGTAACCTGAAAAACCATCTAGCAGGGAAATCCTTTTTGAGCGTACTACCCTCTGAAGGATATGTTCCATTTTTGGCAAAGGGTAATTTTCTTTGAGTGAGGCTCTATTAAGATTCCTGAAATCTATGCATAATATGATCTCACATGTTTTCTTTCTCACAGCCACAAGGTTTGAGACCCAATCAGAAAACCTCACAGGAACTATTATGCCTACCTCATACATATTTTTAATCTTTTTTTCAACTGCAGGCAGTTTCTTTGGGTTTATTCTATGAAGTTTTTGTCTAAAGGGCTTCTGATTTTCTTTCAAAGGTATTTTGTGTTGTATAATGTTTGTGTCATAGGCCTTTAAGTCCTCATAGCTCCAAGAAAACACGTCAAGGAATTCCTTAAATAAGTCAATGTATTTCTTTTTCATGTTTTTCGGTAAAGACTTAGCCAACTTAATCATTTTAGGCTTGTCTTTAGTTCCTATGTTTCATTCTTCGACGTCAGAATCAGCGTGTTCTATAGTGGGATTTTTTGCTACATCATCGAAATCAAAAAGGTCTTCTAACGGTGTCAAGCCTGGAGGTATGTTCTTATCTTTTGTCTGCAGCACCTCTACTTCTTCACTATCTGTGTTTTTACATTTTTCGTTTGGATTTCCAATCTGTTCGTTCAAAGCATTTATTTCTATGTTACAAGGTGGTTCTTCCTCATCTGAGGGCTCTTCACTTAGGTAGCCATCATCAGATTTCGAGTCTGAATCAGAAAATTCAAACCCATTCCTGCCCATCAACAAGTCTTCGATCTGCTTATCGCCCTCAAAGACCTACCAATATTTTTCATTATCCGACACTGCGGGTCTTAATTTGGTCTATATTATGATTTGCTGGTTGCTTGGAGTCTTAGGGTATGAACTAGCTAAGCAAGCTAATCCGTTTGCAATGACATTTCAACTCCTAGGAACAAACACTAATTCGTATTCAACAAATGTTTTCAATATATCCACGGCATCGTTCTTATATGCTCTCAACCTAGGGTGTTTGGCTATGTATTCACCGTTTACCTATTTTATAACCAACTCAGAGTCTCCCTGCACTTCTATCCTACGGGCTCCCATTTTCTTCAACAGATTTAAGCCTAGGATAAGAGCCTCATACTCTGCAATATTATTCGTACATTTGAAATGCAGGTTGCAGGCATGGCTCTCTGCATAGTCGCTCTCTGTGTTGTGCAGCCACACCCCTGCCCTAGTATTTCTCTTGGTGCATGACCCATCAAAGTTCATTTCCCATAGGGGTTCACTTTTCGTTTTATCATCATTTTCCTCCCTATCGTGAGTTTCACTGGTCTGTTGTATTACAGGTTCTACGTTATGCTGTGGAGGGTTTCGTTCCTTGTGTGGTATATGAGTTTGTGAGGGTTGACTAACCGGTTGATTACATGTGGTTTCATGTTTGGTTTGAAACTCTGTTTCAGTGCACCATCTAAGGTTTTCTTCTTCGTGTTCCTCTAAGTCGAGAGTAGCTATTATGTTAAGGTCTGTAGTCTCAACTCCTCTGCTTGTATCTATGTTTTCTAGTTCTGGCTCCCCCAAAGATTCATTGCTGCAGAAGATAAAGGAGTCCAGGTCTGTGTGTACAGAGTAAAGAGGAGAATTTTTAGGATTTTTGGGGCTACTAACCAGGAATTTCACGTGTGCCTCCCTGTACAATCTCCTCAGTTGGCTAAAAACAGGTATTGTGGCATATGCCCCATCCATCTGCATGGTACCCTAGAGCTTGGCTCCCCAAGACCTTGACAGTAGCATACCATACTTAGGTGTCACATCAGCCACCACAACATCCATGACCATACATTTTGCTGGAATCTGGGTAAGGCTTACACACAGGTCTTTGATTAGGCCCAGACATTTTACTCGGTTAGAGTCAAATGAATATAAGTCTTTGTAGGGTCGGGTTATCTCTAGGCCTAACCTTTCCATCGCTACCTTAGGAATCAGGTTGTGTGAGGCCCCAGAGTCATGCATTGCATTGTGGAGGATCTTATCATGGACATTGAGACTGATATAGAAAGGGGGCACTACCCCTTCTTGATATTTCCCTTCAATATTGGGACCAAAAGGAGATCTAGTTGGTCATTACTCAAGTTGACAGTGTCACTATTTTCACCTAGGTTCAAAGCTTTCAAAATTTGGCCTTTGTATGCATCCTGAGTGGCCAGCTCAGAGAGTGGGACAGAGATTTAAATTTTCGCAATCTCACCTTCTAGACTGAAAGTGGACTGATTCTTTGGAATGCTCAACTCTATTTTGTTAGCCACTACCTTAGTGGCTGAATCAGTGGGCTGCTTCTCGTTATGTACAGTGTTTGGAATTTTTTTATCAGGAGCACTAACTGTGGTGCTAGTGTTGCTAGTTGGTTGACCCTGTTTATCAGTGTTTTGGTTGTCTTTTTCTTTGTTCTTCCCAGAATTCTTAGCTGCTGATTTGTTGCCCTCGAAAGCTGCTTTAGAAGTTTTCTCAGGCCTTTTCTTGATAGTGACCTCAGAAGCTTTGGGTTTGGAATTATCTAGGTTTTTCTTGCTCCTAAGTTCATATTGTTCTCTGACCTGCATGATAGCATATTCAAATCCAAGTCTGTAATCCTCAGATTCTAATCTTTCCTCATCCCAATATGAGGGTGAGGGATGATCTTCTTCTGTGTAACAGTTATGGATTGAATCTTCTGTTTCAAACATGTCTATTGTGTTTCCCTCAGACTCTTCTATGATTCCCTCATCTTCATCAAGAAATTTCTCTTGGAATGGGGGAATAACTTGCTGATCTGATTCTCTTTTTCTGTTGGGAGTAGCATTGTTTCTTCTAAAGTTTTGGTTCTTGTTTTGATTTCTGTTTTTATTACTAACTGTGACAACCATTTTTTCCATCATTTTTTGTAGCTTTTCCATTTTTTTGGATAAACAGTCATAATTGGGATCAGTTGTGGAAGCTACATTGTCATCTCTATATGTTACCCTCTTCTCAGCTCTCAATCTAGCTCTTTCTCAATCAGATTAGCCTCTACACTCACTGCTCCTTTTTTCATGTCTTCCAACGTGTTGTAATCCCTCTCCCTAAGATGGTAGGCCTTAACCTCCCATTTGTTTATGAAAGTCTGATATAAAGCAGGAAGGTCTTGGATACTATTAGGAGGTAGGCTTTTGAACCATTTCTTCACGTCACCTCCTAAGCTCTGGGCAAAGATTCTCATTTTGACTGTATCATCATCAATCTCCATGTAGTCAAAATAATCTTCCATCCTATCTACATGGTGTTGAGTTGTGGTAGCCTCTTTTGCAGTGAAGTGTGGGATCTTTGATTGGTAATCATTGGGTAAAGGTACTAGAGGCTGGGGTAGAACTAAAGGTGCATACTAGGCTGCCATGATGATGTTCTGATGAAGTAAAGGGTTAACCTGAGCAACTGGTATATGGATGACAGGGATACTAGGACCAGCAGAAGTTTGTTGAGCAAACTTAGGATGATTGAGCCCCAAGTTCTGAATGAAGTGAAAATCAGGAGGAGTAGATGGAGGGGTTTCCTTGTGCCTAACGTGTTTACCACTATGCAATGGTGAACCGGGAAGCTTGAGGTCTCGCTGTTCTGGAACATTAAATGACCTAGTTCTTGGTAGTCTGTTCGGTAGGTCTAAGTCAAAAAATGGGTTTGATAGAGCTGTAAATTCTTCTGGAGAAGAGTTGGCTCTATGGATGTGGCTAGAAATAGTTGGTATTTTAGGTGTAGGAGATCTCTTGAGCATGCTCTTAGGGTTGTCAACTATTTCAGGTGAGTTTGGGTTAGGGTAAGCTCTTGTGTGAATGGTTCTAAAAGCTAGAATGCTATTCTCCAACAAGGTAGCTTAACCCTACTTGTTTCCTTTATTGTGGTTGATGTTGTTATGGAGGTTGGTCTTCCAGTGGATTCTTACATGAAGCCAAGATAATCAGCAGGCCTACTGATCACCCGTGGAGTCTTTGATCCTTTAAGGAGATATAGAGTCACCAGGTGGAAGGTTTAGGATGTTTCTGGAGGGTACATTGTTCCCCACAGTGTTTATGAGATGTCCCCTTTCAGGAATATCTCAAACACAACAAACTCTAACCAGAGATTGACTGGGAGGAAATTTACCAGATATGTCACCTCTGAAAGAGTGTGAGATCTGGAGGCTACCTGGCCCTTTCCAGGATTTGTCTAAGAGTGTGGGAGAAACACAACAAATGGTGTAGAAGTGAATTGCAAATTGAAGTGTTTCACTACCAACCTAACCAGAGTTTCTAGATTTTCTGAGGCTCTTGTGATGTAGTATGGTGGAAAATACTTAGAATTCCCCAGCGAAGTCGCCATTATGTTGGGGTTCCCATGTTTTGGCAAGGTTGGTAATACCAAAAGATGAGACAACATCAAACCACTTTCAGACCTCAGGATCTAGCCCTCCTGGATCCAGAGAGGGATCTCTCTATGATTGTCAAAGATATATGTCTTAGAAGTTCAAAGGTTAATATATTAGGCTAGTTATAGGGCTCAGGGTTTGTTTGTTTGATTGTTTGTTTGGTTGTTGGGAATCAGGAAAGAAGGGTTCAATATAAGACAAGTGTGAGCAAAGAGGATTTTAGGCAAAGGAGAGATAATTTCAGGGAACATTCAAGACCATTGGGCAATGGAGTCAGGAAAGGATTTGCTTGCTTATCAATATGCAGGCTTTCAATTGGGCTAGTCATCTAAAGCATTGGATCTTAAAGATGATAGTGTGGTAGGATAGGCAAGAGGGAAGGTGAGAGCAAGGAAACACTAAAGATTCAGAATGCAAAGTTGAAAACCTGAGATCAGAGAGAGACTTTGAACTCTCAATGCTTTGGCCTCCAGCTCAAGGGAAATTAGATAGGATTAACTAATTGAAAAGGATCCTAGTGAGATAGAGACAAAGTTCTAGACCTCCCAGTGTTCCCAATTCATTCAATTAAATCCTAACAAGAACATCCAAAATCAAATTTCATTAATTCATACATCAGCTAGCAGCATATGGAACCACTACACTGGTTAAATAAATTGATATCAAACCTCAGATACACATATAGCAGAAAAAACATTAAAGGCAGGGAGAGCAAAGACATAGGGTACCTAACAAGGGTAAATCCTATGCCAGATTTCTGATCCGTGCCAGAAGAAATGTAATGAAATGAAATAAAACACAGAGATAGAAAACATCACCAGCTGCTTTAAATCAGGATGAAAAGAAATGTTCTTGTCATATTAAAAAACAACACCAGTCAAGTACAACATTACCAATAGCTTGATATTCAGTCTGAAAACATCTTCCTCAGCCTATCTTACAACTTTACACAGAGAACATGTCTCAAAGGAAACAACTTGCAATTCTCAGATAGCCGATCAACAACAACTTCAATGAGTTTATTCTTGAATTTAATAGCTGAAGAGAGCAGAGGAGGTAGGTGAAACACTAAATGAAGCATTAAACTCAGAAAAGAAAGGGGGCCAAAGCCCATTCTATTTAAACTCTGTGCATTTATATTTGGCATGCCTTGGACGAAAGAATGATCTTCTTCATGTTTCCATTTACTCAGGTATGGCTCTGTTGCAATTTCGCTGTAGTACTCTGTAGTAATTTTGGTGAATAAAAAAAAAGGAAAATGAATGACAGTGAAGTGCACCATGCTGCACAACAAATGCTCTGATAGCTTAGGACTGTGGTCAAGGGTGAATGTTCTTCAGGAACATGGTAAGTAGAGGAAACAATATGGGCGCTCGGTCCTCTAGAATAATCTGCTGATGTGCAACCCCGATAGTATTTTTTTCTATGCGTTGGACCTTCTGAGAGATCCATGATGTCTTCAATCCGGTACTTTGCCTCTAAACCTCTGAGTTAAGGCTTAAAGACCCTCATTTTCTTGCCTTAAACTCTTTGTTTTCCCACTGATACTCTTTATCGCTTCCACATTTGCCTCTGACTGCGAAATCTATGCTTTAATGGCTCTGGGGATGATTTTACAGAGTTTAAACTCTATTATTTTAATGCAAGTCCAGTTGTTTTGCCACTGTATTAAAGACTATGTAATCATGGCGGCTTTCACCACTGACAAACCAGCAAGACACGAAAACCTATTATGAAATCCATGCATAGGGAAGGATGGCTATGGAGGGCGTGCAGAATGATAGCGCGACGGTGGTAAAATGGTGGTTTTAGATGGAACAATGGTGAAAAATGCATTGTAAACCTCGATTAATAGGTTTTCAGTGAAGAAACGAGCGTGGATTGTTCGATCATGGTCTGGTAACGAAGATCGATGGCGGAGATTGAACAGTGGGATGGTATATGAAATTGGGTGGAATACATTAAAATGAATGAGAATGTAATAAAAACAAACTTATGCGGTGGGACTCGACATGGGTGGAGGGCGATTCATCCAGGACCGTCGGATCTCAGGAGGAGATGGACGGCCACGATTCAATCGAAGGGGAGAAATGGGAGGTTTGACAGTCCGATGGATGATGGTGTGATTAGATCATGACCGTGGATCTTGGATTAAATGGACGGTCAAGAATGGATTGGGGAATCACAATCGCAAAGGGCGGAAGGGGGTAGCATTTGAAAAATGTGATTGCGATTGAGGCGGGAGAGTGCGGGCCGTCGGATCAACAGGAAAATCAATGGCGGAGATTAGATCGGAAGATCGCAATCGGGGGGTTCAGGGCTGACAGATTACAAAAGTTTCGATTGCGATGGGGCGGGGAGTGCGATAGGCGCTCGATTGTCAGATTGGAATAGCAGATTGACGGTGGAGAGGGCCATTAGAGGGTTCACAATCTGGGAGCATGGAGGAGTGGTGTGATCGATCGCATCGGAGAATGTTGTGATTGATCGATCGGAGTTTGAAAACAAAACATGCGATGCGATTAAGGGGTGGCTGGGTTTATATAGATAAGACCTAATCGCATCGGAATTTGATGCGGGTATTTTTAATCAACCCATTTGATATTTCCAGTGCGATTGCATGATCGGTTTTTTTAATCAACCCATTTGATATTTAACACGTGATTTTGGCATTTTTAAAACAAACTTTGGATAAATGGGTTTTCGGGTTTTAGAAAGGAAAAAATGGATCTGGACATGATTTTCAATTCTTTAAGGGCGAAGGCGAGCCCATAGTATATTTATATAGAGGCTGATCGCATCCGAGTTTATATGGACAGGCTAATCGCATCGGAACTTCTCAAACATGGCAAAGACTTGTGCAGTTAGATTTTTTGCGATGCGATAAGCGTCGATAAGGGCTAGTGCTTAGTTCTAATGCTGAGGCACACGGAGGGGAAGTGGTTAGGACTTAGCCCAAGGGGGCTTAGGCCTATTATAAGGTAGAAAGTGGGTTTTGGCCTATTTTAATGCAATTTAAGGACAAAGGAGGGAAACGATAGAGGGAAAAAGGGGAGTTGGACCAAACAAGGGGTGTATGTAGGATTTAAAGGGGATTTTGGGGGGGATTTAGAGGGTGAAAGGGGGACTCTGAAAAAGGGGGAAAAAAGGGTAAAATGGGACATTTTGCAGGGATACAAGGGGCAAAAAAAGGTCTTCTGGAGCACAATGTTTTATAACCAGTGAGGTTTATTGACTCTAGAACAGCAGAGGGAAAAGATTAAAGGGCAGGGAACATGGAGAGGCTTCAAGGATGATGTGTTTTCAAGGGAAATGCATTCCTTGAAGGCTCATAAAACAAATTAGCCCCTTTCTTGCTTGTCAAGGAATTTAAAGGGGGCTAACAGGTCGGATAGGATTACATTGTGGCCCCACTAGGATTATATTGTGGCCCCATGGACTCCTATATATAGAAAGAGGTTTTGGTCATTCGTATCATCTAATAATTGTTCATTCATGTAATGTATTGGAGGTTTCCCCCTCGAAGTGGCTTATTTCTAAGGCGTTGATATTCCTTTTCTTCTATTTTTGGAGATGGTTTCACAACACCATCTGCCATATCTATCCAAATCACCGCTAGCCTTCACATAGATCATTTCCTTTCACGCTATCTCTACCCTTGCTCCATCATCCTTCCTTTCCCTGTGTGCATCCTTGTAGTCTGCATTCCTCCATGCTATTGTCGGCCCCTCATCCGCACCCTTTACTGCCATTATCCCTGTGTAGCTCCATTCCTTTCACACTCTCCGCATTCTTGCTCAGCGTCCATCTATTTCAGCCGTATTTCCCTTGGCCCTCATTCTTTGCCTCCGTCTTGCCTCAATCCTGTTCAATGCTCCATCCGCTTATCCTCCCTCACTCTACTCGAAGACTTCAACGCATTCAATTTTCCATTTCTCTGTCTGCTCACCATCGATTCATGCTTTCCCTTTGTCCATGGTGCCTCCTACGCAAACCTCCCATCCTCACGCAGCTCCATCTTTGTGCCTTCACGCTGCGACAGCTCCTTCGACGACTCCTCCTTCACATTTTGTCAAACTGCGCAAGGTTTCGACTTTGATTTAAGTTTGATCTTAGCATTAAGTTTATTTTATTTTATTTTTTAGTTTAGTTTTGGTCTTATTTTATTTAAAGCTTTAGAAAAGTCAAACATAATAAAAAGGGTCCAAAAAACATTAATAAATCTTTAAATATTTTAACTTTTTCAAATATTGTTTTTTCATTAACTTTAGATATTGAAAAGAATAAAAAATTAAAAAAATCAATTTTTAAAATTTTTCATTTTTTAGAGTTTAGATTTTTTTTAAACTTTGTTATTGAGAAGAAGAAAAAAAAAAAAAAACTCAAAATTTTAATTAAGTTTTTTTTAACTTCAACAAAAAGGAAATTTTGTTTTAAAATTTTGGTTTGGTTCTTGCATAGTCAAAGGTGAACTTTTAATTTTACTCTAAAGTTTGACTAAATTCATATTTTTGGATTGGAATTGCTGATAATATCATTTTAATTCAGAATTGTTGGAAATGTATAGCATTTAAATTTGATGGCCTTAACATGATAATATATTTTCGGAATTTAAAATTGTTTAAATATCGCATCTGGTTTGAATATTTTCATGCTTAGCGTTCACTGGGATTGATGGTCATTTAATGAGCTTTAATTGTTGTTTTAAATTACTTGAAGTTGGTGATTACTTGCTTAATCTAACTTTGAGAATATTTCAAGTGATGATAAATTGCATACCTATATTTCGTAGATTGAACATTGTTGATGCATGATTATGAAAGTGTTTTTTTTAATCATACTATTGAAAAAGGGCTTATCTTCCAATTTTATCAATTGAGCACTTAATTGAGAAATTGAATATTATCGTGGTGGATTGATATTTTCATTGCAGGATAATTGTTCTTTCTTTCTTTTAGCAGCAGTTATCTACCAACTACTTGATCTTAATTTCATAACGGGGTAATTTGACTCCATAAGGCACTAGTCTTAAAATTTTTAATCTAAATGAATCTATAAAATCTCGTTAAATCTTAACAAGTACTTGATTGTTTGACTATGTCTCCTGAATTGGTTGGTTTCCAATCAGTTCTCCTTCTTCATTTCATTAGGGTTTACCTCCCTTAGTCTTCAAGGAGACAACTTAAATAGAGAGATTTGGGATCAGGGTGACATCCCCCGATCTAAGCCGTTGTCATGGTGCCTAGACATTCTGTGTGACAACACAACGATTAAAGGTTGAGATTGTATCACAGAAATGAAGCGGAAGATGAACGATCAAGATCGAATCCCAGGATTACTGTGGAAGATGTACGATTGTGAAGCATATCTCATTCAGTCATGAAAAGTTTCATCTCATATCACACTCGGCCATAAAGATTTCATCGCATATCGCATTCGGTGAAAGGAGGCTTGGGAATGTGAAGAGGAGTCATGTGTTGACTTGTGAAGCGATTTGCGATTAGCCGAGATTTGCGATGTCATATTTGCGAAGGAGTATTGCAAATAGAATCTGCGATGTCATATTTACGAAGGATTATTGAGACGAGGATTCGTGAAGGAAGCATCAGCCATGTGAAGTGGTTGTGTAAAGAAGCGAAGGGTAATAAGGGTAAGTTTAAGCGCTTAAATGTTAAAAGCGCATTAAGTGAAGAGTTTCTTTGGGTTTTGAACCGATAACTCATAGGCTTGGCTTCGATGATTATCAAGTGGAAATTGGGATTTTTTTTCCTTTATAAAATTGGCATGATAAGGTTGTTGCAGGGCTCTGATAGAGAAGGAAATCAAGTTGGATTGAAGGGAGCTGCGACATATAAGTTTGTGATGAATAGCAGTGGGTTTTAATTGGTTTAAAGAGGTTTTATGAACTATTGCAAAGTGTGGTTTCAATTTAGAGCACACTATATACAAAGTAAATCCTTGGTTTTGGGCAGGCTTAGTCTCAGGCTTGCATCATTTGGTATCAGAGCTTGTGAAAGCTCTTTAGGGAAAGTTAAAGCAGGGCCATGTTGTTGAAATTATACATGAAGAATACAATTGTGCTTGCAAAAAGAGGAGATTAGATTTTAAATCTGATAAGCAGCAGGCACATAGAGATAAAGTATGGCAGAATATGGGGAGTAGTTGGTATTATTAAGGAGAACTTGCAGAGACAAATGAACAAGGAACAATCCATTCAAAATACAGATGAATGGTGGAACAAGATCATGCAGAGATATTGAAGGTGATATGGTATGTTTTCATTTTTACTTGGTTTCGAGGATTGTGTTTGCAAATTTCAGGTTGTAGAAAAAGAGGGTGTTAGCAGCAAAGACAAATGAGAGAAGCTAAAACAAAGAACCCGTTATGTTCTCAATTGGAAGAGCATGTGAGCTCTTAAACAGTGGCAGAACCTTTAGGAATTCCAACAGAGGTTGGATAAGGAGGACAAGTGAATGTTGTCAAAAGAAGTGGAAGCTGTAGAGTGTAAAAGAACAAAGGAGTTTGCTCAAAGAATGGTTCCAGAGGCAGAGAACCATAGATCAAGCTTAAGGAGAAAATCTTGCTGAGATGTCTAAGGCAAGTATGGAGAATTACTGAAAAGAGAGGCTTAGGTGCAGTCCACAAGTGAACAAGATGAAGTTCACAAGGAAGGGGAAGAAAATGATCACTGAAGGTTGTTGCAGAGGTTTAGAGGAAAGCCACGATAGAGGGAAATATGTCAAGGTAAAGGGCATGAAGGTGATGAGTCAAGAAGAGTTTGACAGGGAACTTGCTGATATAAAAGCAAGTATGGAATTAATGAAGCTGCTAGAAGAACAAGAAGAGGACCAATGGTATGGCTGGACAATGAAGAAGAAGAAAATGAAATGGCCTTCACTACAAAGGAGGTTGAGTAAAAAGGTGTATGCCAGGTTGAAGAAAGAACTCAGGACAGCTGAGTATAAAGTTTTTGAATGAAATTTGTTCCTAGATGAAGAGGAAACCAAAAATATTGAGAAGGAATTTGTAGAAAGTCTAAAGGACTATGAAATTAGTTCGAGTTTACATGAAGATGTGATAGCTAAATCATCAAAAGAAGAGATTTATGTCTTTTCTAACACTTTGTGTGTGGTTGCAGATTCAACAGGTGAAGATCAGCGCAAGAAGAGATTTATGTTTTTTCTAACACTTTGTGTGTGGTTGCAGATTTGATAGGTGAAGATCAGCAAATTGAAAATGTGCTTGTGCATATTGATGGGGAAATAAAGCTTTTCAAAGAAATGGCTGAGATGGTGAAGTATTTTAAACATGTTTTTTGTGATTTTGAAGATGGTGGATTTGGCAGGAAATTGACACAAAAGACAAAATTGAAGACTATAAACAACATCATGATGAAGTACTTGTGAGGTCTCAAAGAGAGATTGAATTGCTGGAGTATTTGTTGAAAGAACTAGAGTATGAGAGTGTGATGGAATTCAGAAATGAAGGAGTGTCTCAAGATTTGATTGGGACAAAGGTATGTGTTAGTTTCTAAGTTTCTGATGTACTGGATAATAGAGAAGAAAAGGTGGATGAGTATGCAGTCGCGAAGATGACAGGAAATTTACTTATTGAAGGTAAATATGAAGATATGAAGCAAAAAGTCTAATTTGCAGAGGAAGAAGTTCACTATTGTGAACCAGAGCAGGGAAACATCCTTGGAATGGATGATGTGGAGGAGAGGCTAGCTGATAGTCTCATGAACTCTTTGGAGAATTTAAATCAGCATGATAAGGATGTGCTGACAGGGAAATCAAATGAGACCATAAGGTATTATATTTTTAATTCTAATAATTGGTATATGATTTCAGGTTTTGATGAAGATACTACTGCAAAGACTAAAGAATATTTGGCACAAGAGAACAACCAAATGAAGGAGGAAGAGGAATATTCCATGGAAGTGCTTAACCCATGGAGTGAAGACATTAAATTATTGGAAAGTTTTTTGGAAAATCAGGATTCGATGCAAGAGGAGACAACCATGGAAGAGGAAGAGAAATCTCAATTTCAACATTGGGAAACAAAAGAGCTTGAAGATGAAGTGAAATTCTTTGAGTGATGGCTTAAAGAGGATGCAAATGGAAAGGGATGCAAACTAAATGCAGATCCAAGTGAAGAGGTGGCAGAGTCACAGGGCAGTCATAACAAAACAATTCAGAGTAAGAATCTTGAAGATAGGCATAATGCGGGGATGCAACAGCTAGTGGACAGCAGTAGAAAATTTTAGCAAGAAGAAAGAAGTGACAACAAATGGAAGAGTATGTACCAACCCAAGAATATGCTGGACATGGAGATTGAGGAACTGTGGAAGTTAATGATAAAACAATCCAGATGGAGGAAACTGACAGCAGAAGGGATGATCAATCAAAATTTGAAGCTGATTGAAGAGAGGAAAATGAACCAAAAGAGAGAAAACATGCAGCAGCAGCAAAGGTGCAAGGCATTTGGACAGCTACAAACTAAAATTTGGGACCCTGCAGGTTTTTAACAGCATATGAAATCACATGATCAGGAGATCATGAATGTTTTCAACATTAGGAGTCTGATGCAGGAGCATCACAGTTCCAAATTTTGTACATTTAGTAGAATCTAGGGGGTCTTGTGTTTTCAAGGGGGTTGGTTCCCTAAGTATTTAATTAATGTAATTTTCAAGGTTTTGAGTGATTTTATGCGAGAACTTTAGAATAGGATTTAATTAAATATTGTGAGGCATATTTGTAAATGTTCTCGAATGTAGGAGAACATGAGTGATTAGTGAGGATTGAGAGATTCTGAAATATTGATTGTAAATCTTAGATTAGAAGTTGGTTCATGATTTTGTGGATCTGAGAGGATCCTTAGGATTTAGTGGAGTAGATTTTGGATCTGAACCAAAATTGGTCTAGACTCCATATGTATTTTATTATAAGTCTGCATAGGTAGAAAAAAATATATATTCAGGAGGAATAGGGGAGTACTTAGTAGTTTTGAAGAGGCCACTGATATAGAAAATCAGGCCGAGAGGAGATTCATTATTGTAAATATTTGCTTGTGAATATAAAACTCAATTACAAGTTTATGTGGGGTGCATTGGGTTGATGTAATTCCTTATGTGTTAATGAATTATAAAACTGTGTATGTAATTAGAGTATTTTCGCATAACATAGGTGTTGTAGGTGAGTCCGAGAAGGATCAGATTGATAACTACGTGCAAAGGTGTTTGCAAAGGTCATGGAATTGGTTCAATCTCAGGTTTTGTTTTCAACAATTATATTTCAACAAGAATAGCAATGAAAAATCTGCTTTAGTAGCCATGGAATATTACGGCTTGCGCTTGCATACTGGTAAATGCAAGTGTTGTAGAAGAGAAATTATGAAATTATAAATTAGTTAGTTGTTAGATGATGAATTAACCATTGAAATCAATTCAGAGTTTGTTAATCTGAAGCTCATTCGATTCGAGATCCATTACCTTATTGGATTACATTTGGTAAATTCTGTGTGGAATCAGTGTTTAGAAATATGTTTAGAAAGCTGTATAAAGGATGTATAGAAGCGAAATGTTTACCATCAAACATGGAAAGTGCTACAAGAAGTGGAAAATGATCTGGATCTCTTGTGGAAAAGAGGAAAACAAGTACATTTTTCTGAAGGCAGCAACCACGATTTCTTCCAAAAATTCCAAAAATTTCTAAACAAGAGCGATGGACGGTTTAGATTGTATTGTAGAAATGAAGTGGAAGATGAACGGTCAAGATCGAATCACAGGATTACTGTGAAATATGGACGGTTGTGAAGCATATCGCATTCAGTCATGAAAATTTTCATCACATATCGCACTCAGCCATAAATATTTCATCGCATATCGCATTCGGTGAAAGGAGTCTTGGGAATGCGACGAGGAGTCATGTGTTGACTTGTTTTGCGATTTGCGATGAGCTGAGATTGTGATGAGCCGAGATTTGCGATGTCATATTTGCGAAGGAGTATTGCGATATTTGTGAAGGAGTACTGAGATGAGGAATTTACGATGAGGATTCGCGAAGGAAGCATCATTCACGTGAAATGGTCGTGTAAAGAAGCGAAGGGAAATAAGGGTAAGTTTAAGCGCTTAAATGTTAAAAGTGCATACAGTGAAAATTTTCTTTGGGTTTTGAGCTGATAACTCATAGGCTTGGCTCCGATGATTATCAAGTGGAAATTGGGATTTTTTTTCCTTTATAAAATTGGCATGATAAGGTTGTTGCAAGCTTCTAATAGAGAAGGAAGTCAAGTTGGATTGAAGGGAGCTGCAGCATATAAGTTTGCGATGAGTAGTAGTGGGTTTTAATAGGTTTAAATAGGTCCTATGAACTATTTTAGAGTGCGGTTTCAATTCAAAGCACACTATATACAGAGTAAATCCTGGGTTTTGGGAAGGCTTAGTCTTAGGCCTGCATCAAGTTTGGTGATGATTCAACTAAACCATTCCCTTGGGGATAGTAAGCTGTAGAGTGAGTGAGCTGAATGCCATAATCTTCACAGAAATTTACCAATGGAGTGGCTTTAAAAGAAGCTGCATTATCTGCTACTAACCTTGATGGACATCCAAATTTGGTTATGATTCCCTCCAGAAAATTAATGATAACTTTATGAGTATCATTCTTGGTAAGTATTGCTTCAATCCATTTGGTGAAGTAATCAGTTGCAACAAGAATCCAATGATGATGTCCACTTGAAGGTGGATGAATTTCTCCAATGAAATCTAAGCCCCATTGCTGAAAAAGGTGCAAAACAACTATGGGCTTAAGAGGCAAAGACTTCAAATGTTTCTTGCCGGTGAAATTTTGACATTTTTCACATGCTCTCACCTCAACACATACATCAAAAAATAAGTCGGGCCAAAAATAGCCAACTCTCAATATTTTGTATGCAGTAGTTCTCCAATACTGATGACCTCCACACGCACTACTATGCATATCAAAGATAACTTTCTTGGACTCATCTAGGTCAATGCATCTCAACAAAAATCCTGTACGATATTTCCAATATAAACAACTATTTTTAATGCAGAATTTATCTGTTTTCAGTTTCAAAGATCTTACTCTACTTTTATCATAATTTGGGGGAGGTTTAAAATGCTGCAGAAAAAAAATGATGTCCTTATACCAACTACATTCAGAAAGCTTAACATCCTCTGCCATGCTGTCTATAGGTTTAGAAATCTACCCTTCAAAGTTGTTATCCATGAAATTCAAACACAAAAATTTACAATTTTCTTCAGCTAGTAGTTTGGCTAATCATTGACCTTTGATTAGTTTAGTAGGCTTTATCTCTAAATTTAACTCAAGAACTTTAGTCACCCACTTTCTTCTTTTTCCATTAATATCAGGCTAAACTAATATCTCTCTAACAGCAGATGAAGGTACATAAGCAATAACTTGAGTATGCAAAATATAAACTCTAAAATCTTTCAGAGCTTTCACTAATGCATAGGCATGCTTTTCCAACATTTTATACTTCAATTTTGCATCTCTAAGAGCTCTGCTGAAAAATGCTATGGGAGTTTCCTTATTTTTTGAATCTTTTTGTAATAAAACAGCAACAATAGTATCTTGTGAGGCAAATGAGAAGATCAAGAAAGGCTTTGAGTATTTAGGGCTTACCAGTTGAGGTGCTTCAATGATAGCTTTTTTGATCAGCTCAAATGAATTTCTGGATTCAATGGTCCACTTGACTTCTTTGTCCTTCTTTAACATGCAAGTAATGTGCTTCACTACTTCATCAAAATTTGGAATGAAACTTCTTAAGAAGTTGATCTTACCAAGGAAAGATTGAACCTCTTTCTTGGATCTTGGAAGTGTTACATCCTGAATTGCAATTACTCTCTTAGGATCAATTTTCACTCCATCTTTTGAAACTATGTGACCCAACAGCTTACCTTCTTTGAGAGAAAAATGAGAATTCTTTGGATTCAATGATATACCATATTTTCTGCATTTAACAAATACTTGTCTCGAGTGCTGAAGGTGTTCTTCTTTTGAAGTTGAATAAACATTAATATCATCTAAATAGATGACCAAGAATTTGTCCTTTTCTCCAATGAATGCAAAGTCCATAGCACAATGAAAAGTAGCTCTACCATTCATAAGCCCAAATGGCATCTTTGCATACATGAATTTTCCTGAAGGAGTAGTGAATGCTATCTTCTCTTGGTCTTTCACCCAAATTGAAACTTGATTGTACCCGGAGAACCCATCTAACATGGAAATTATGTCTGAACCAATTACCTTTTGAAGAATATGCTCCATCTTTAGCAAAGGATAATTATCTTTCTTGGAGCATTTGTTAAGATTTTTGAAATCTACACATAGTCTGACTTCACCACTCTTCTTCCTTACTGGAACTAGATTAACAACCCAATCTGAGTATCTCAATGGAATGATGATTTTGGCATCCAAAATTTTCTTAACTTCCTTCTCCATCACTGGTAACAATAGTGGACTGATTTGCCTTTATTTTTTTCCTGAATGGCTTAGTACCATCCTTCAATGGTATTATATGCTCAATGATAGTTGTATCATATGTCTTAATATCTTCATATCTCCAGGCAAAAAAATCAACAATTTCAAAAAACAGCTTGTGGTATTCAGCCTTTATTTCTTTTGATAAAGCTTTTGACAACTTCACATACCTTGGTTTTTTTTCTGTGACCAAATTGAAATCTTCCAATCCTGTTTCTGTTTCATCCAACTGTAGTTTGACTAAGACATCATTGTGATCAAAGAGCTTCTCAAGCAGGATTAACCCCTTGGGAATATGATTGGTAGGCAGCTGAATGATAGGCTGATCAACAATTTGTTTTTGCATATTTTTGGTGTCTTGCAAATCAACATCATCCTTCAAGAAATCTTCATCTTGATCAATGTTTAGGACAAAAACTCTTCAGCAACTTCAATGAATCATCTAATCTCTTGATCATCCTAAAAAATTTCCAATGCTTTACATTATCAGTAATGCTAGGTCTGAACTTAACTTCCACTTCATATTTCAACTTCATAGGTATTGGAATCTTGAATGATTTTGTTGAAATAGAAAGTGAGTCAACCAAAATATTACTTTATCTTGGAACAAAAGAAATGTTAAAGGCCAGGAATGAGTCTTCTACACTGCTCCATACTGCATTCCGGTAATCTCTGAGTCTAGGATGCTTAGTTTGATAAACATTTCTGATTTGTTGAATGATAAGTTCAACATCTCCAAAAACAAATTTTTTTGAAACATTCATGTCCTTTGTTGTTTTTAAACCAATTAGCAGAGCTTCATACTCAACCACATTTTTAGTTGCTTCAAGTTCAAGTTTGAAAGAAAAAGTGGAGCTCTCTTTCAAAGGGGAAATGAGAACTATCCCTGCACCATCTCCTTCTTTAGAAAATGAACCATCAAAGTACATTTTCCATAGCTGGGAACCTTCATGATTGATTTGTTTTTTAGCAGGCTTGAAAATCTGAAAATTTTCTGCAGATAGGACAACATTATCCATATGTAAAATGTTTGAACCAACATCAGTTTTTCTAGCATAAATTGGATGATCAGTGGGGTCTTTGTTGCCACTAATGATATATTCCAACTGAGCTTCTCTACAAAGTATTCTTTGTTCTCCTTCAAAAATAGGGACAGTAGCATAAGTGAGATCCATTTGCAAGGTTCCTTCCAACCTTCTTATCCATGACCTAGAAAGTAACATGCAAAACGTAGGAGGAATGTTAGCTACAACAATATCCATCACCATCCCTCTCATGGGTAATTGAAATAGGCTTACTGCAAGGTCTTTGATGACACCAAGGCATTGAACTTTCCAGGAATCAAAGGAGTAGAGATCTTGGTATTCTCTAGTGACTTCAAGACCTAGTTCATCCGTGACTACCTTGGGAATTAAATTATGTGAGGCTCTAGAGTCCATCAATAAATTATGCAAGATCTTATCCTGAATATTCAGAGATAGATAGAAAGGAGGGGTAGAGTCATCTCTGTCTTCTACCAAAGGACCTAAAATAACAGTGGGCTTGTCATCTTGAAGGTTAAAAAAATCATAAGCTACTTTGGTAGGTGGGGGTTGAAGAGATTTCATAAAGGTCTTTTTAAAATCACCATTTTTCATAAGCTCTACAAGAGAAACAAGAATATTTATCATTTGTATTTCATTCTCAAAATTGTAAAAAGGTGGCAGTTTGTGAGAAATTGTTACCTCAAGTGAAGGAGTAGTAACTACTACCAGAATTTCTAGTAATTTATGTTCAACAACTTGCTTTTCTGTTGGAATTTTAACTTCATCCTTATTCTTATTGGGTTGTGCAATAGGTTTTTGATTATCATCAATCGTCTTTGATCTGAGATTATATTAGCTTTGATGATCAGCTGCAATCATGGAATGATCAGGAACCACTTCAGTTTTCTGAGTATATGACATGAAATCTTCATACTCTACTCGTGTAAGATGAATCAACCCTTCTTTGTCTCTCAGAAAATTGATATCAGCAGCCTTCTCCAACCTTTCAGCTTCCTCTTCATCTTCAAATATAGCATTCTGCAAAGGAGGCTGAAATTTTTGATCATCAACATCTCTCCTTTCTCGCTGCAAAATTTGAGGAGCAATAGGTCTTCTTAATTGTTGTGTATTAGGCTGATCAAATGAAACATATCTAGTAGTATTTGGTCTTGCTTCCATCTTGAGCTTGGAATCTCGATAGTCAATGACTTGACCATCTTGGTTAGCTCATCTAACTTAGGATCTATGTCTGAAGTTTCTGAAGTGGAAACTTCATCTCTTTTCTTTATTTTTTCTCTGTCAATCTATCCTCTGAGCCTATCAGCTGCTGACACATTAGATTCTACCTCCAGTGCATTTTCCTGACTCCTACATTTGTGTTAGTGTTGTAGATCTTATTTTTCTTAATAATAAACAAAAATCAAGATCAAAGGCACCAACATAAGTGGTTTTGGCTGAAGCTTCAGTAGGCTTGATTTTAATAGGTATTTTGCTATACATCTTATTGAACCTCTTAGAAAAATTAGAAATTGATTCTCCTTTTATTTTTATTGCACCAAATTCAGTGATATAATACAAAAAATCTTTCTTATCACCCCATTTCCTTAAAACTGTATCATCTATGGTTTCAATTCCAGTTATGCTACCAGCTATCAAGGATCTGAACCATTTTCTAACATCACCCTCAAGACTTTGAACAAAAACTCTCATCCAGACATCTTCATGCTCAATATTCAAATTGTTAGCATAGGCATAAAAATCAGCAATGTGTTCTTCAGTTTTTACCTCTCCCTCACCACTAAACTTAGGCATGTACTTGAGATAATCTCCTGCAGGTAATTCATTCATAGGCTGAGGTAAAACCAAATTAGCATACCTTGCAGCAACAATTGCATCCATTCGATTAGGGGGTGGATTTGGACCTGCCATGGTGTGAGCTGTTGGGATTTGTGGAATAACAATAGGTGGATTGTGAACAACAGATGATGAAGCACCAACTTGTGATGTAGGTACTATTTGTTGGTTGGAAAACAAGGGAGGGACAAGATTTTCTGCAAAATCAGGGGATAAAGTTTGCAGGACTTCTTTAGGGACAACCTTTGAGAAAACAGTAGTAGAAGTAGCAAAATTTATTTTACTCTTTTTCTTGATTAGCTTTTCAGGGTTAGAAATTGGGATTCTTGAAGGGGAATATGGGTTAGCACTGGTTCTAGTCCTTCTAGGAGCCAAAACTTCAACAATGGAGTCGTCAGATGTAAAGCAGTATAAAAAGACAGTTGGAACTGTACACCTCAAAACCACACTTATAACTTTTCCATTCACCCAGGGATAAACTTAAATTCGCCTCCCCGACAATCGCGCCAAATATGTTAGCGCAAGGAGTCACTCCTTGACTGCATAAGGAGTAAGCCTTACACATCATAGTTCATTTCAAATTTTTAAAGGGGTTGTTTGAGTGGTGGGATGGTTTCGCAAAGAATTTGAAATGATTTTATGTTCTTTAAGAATTTCATGCATTTGGCAAGCTGTGGCAAGTCTAAATTGTGTGGGTAAAAGGTAGTATAGGGAGCAAAGTGCACAAGTGGAAGAAGATGAATAACTGGTACCTGTTCCAGGAAATATTCCTATCCTAAATCAGTCACACAACGATGATGATGCCTCTTTACACAAACTCTGTTTAATGAAAAGTAAACAAAATTCAGAAAATAGATTACATGTATAAACTATTCCACAAATCCTTTATGAAAATTCACTGACATGTTCTATAACACACATATAATTTGCAGAAAACTGAAAGCATATAATTTACTGTGAAATCCTTTAACAAATTATCACTCACACCTTACTAGTTGTTGCAATTCATATTTTAGAAGAGATTAAAGAAGAAAAGGGACAAACCACACATTATATGTTCCGTGAGTCACAAAATCCTCCAGCATGAAGAAAAATTGTTTTTTATTATATTCAGTCTTCAGGTAGATGAACATCCAACCTGGAAATGGTATTTACAAATGGTGTATATAGCAAGAGAGGCACCAACTCCATCTCTTATAAAAAGAAGGAAACATTAATTCTAACATTACATAGGTGTCAAAAGACATTATAGCCTTATCCCATCGAAATATAACAGAAAGGACAGATGGAGAATAAAGAAGAGAAGAAATATGGGCTGAAATGCTCAGTGTGCTGTCATGCTACCCCTTTTTTCTTTTGATTTATCTCCTTGTGTCTTGGGTCTTTAATAACCATGTAGATTCATTTAATAAGACCTCCAACAACCTCATAAGCACCTTTCACCATCACTTGTATTATCCATTTGGTTATGGGTTCTTATCCATCCTTAACTGGCTCGGAAAAATTTGTTGACAGGTGTCAAAATTCAATTAAAACAGGTGCTACTGAAAATTCTGGTAAAAACCTGTAACTGCACAAAATCTAGAATGCTACCGGAAATTCTGGTAACCCCTTGTTTCTTTTTAAAAAATACACAAAAAATGCTGAAAATTCTATGCAAACTTATATTCCTTGACACCAAAGCTGTTGTTCAAATTGTAACTGATAAGAAAAAAGGTACAGGTATCAAAAACCCTTTTACCTTCCATCTATCTGTGCTACATCTTCAGCAATCTTTTCCAAGTATGTTTTGTTTCCAACAACTAATTTGGATCTAGTTGCTCTTGTGGTTGCTTCCTTGATAGGGGCTTTGTCCTCCTTAGAACCCTTTTGTGTTTTTATTCTCTTTGAGGAACTTGAGCACTGTTCTGAAGGAGTTGTGTTGTTGTTTTTCTTCATGAATTTCTCTGTTTTTGAACATTCAAGTTTGGCTTCAATATCAATGACCTTTCTCATTAGGCTTGGATTATATAGAGCCTTGGACTTAAGCCTAAACTTTTTTTTGTCTCTGTTATGCCTCTTTTTGGTACCACCAATAGGTTTGGCTTCTTCCTTCTTCTTCTTACTGCTGATGTCATATCCAACATCCTTGAGGAGTTCTTCATTTGATGGTGTAGGTTGATACTCTTTCTGTAACTTCTGTTGAATATGTGCTTCTAGAATTTTCGGTAGCACCTATGCTTTTGATTTATCTACAGTTGCAGACCTTCCTCTTCTGGCTCTAGTGTAGACATTAGGAAAGGGAGGGACAGGGGGCACTATTTTCATAGATTTTGGTTTTATTGTTGAGGAACTCTCTCCTTTTTCCAACCTTCTCTCAGCATTGACTGCAGAAACCTTCTCTTTTTTTCCCTTGGCCTTGTTATGAATGTTTTCTCTTTTGGCCTTTCTCTTCGTTCTTCGTTTTGAAGGCTGAGGGTTTGGTTGTGAAACTAGAGGTGTAGGTGCAGGTTGGCTTCCCTATAGAGTAAAAAGTGGTCCCAAGTCTAGTTTCTCTTCCCGAACTCCTCTTCAACTAGAACTTTGATTAAAGCTTGATGGTACAAGATATAATTTGAAACATCAGTGTGAGCTTGAACCCTTGTTAACATATTTGTCAGGTTTTTCAACAAGAAAAATGGAAGATTTAATGTCTTCATCCCTGCAATATGAAAAAGAAACCTCATGTGATAGAGGAACACAATTGTATACCCCCTTTCAGAAGTGAGGTATATCTTGATAAGCTTGATAGCTTTTGCCCATTCATTCTTAAGATAGCTACTTGGAATGTATTTTTCCCATTTTGGATCTCTGTGAGCATGTTTGAGGAAGCTATTGAGATCTCCTCCTGTAATAACCTGCCCTTTGAACCACCTTTCTCCTTCTTGGGGAAGGTTAAAGGCTTCAACAATGGAGTCTTCAGAAACTTGCAAAGTAATGCCATAAACTATAGCTTCATGTCCATTAAAAGAGTTAGCAAACTCTTGGGCTACTCCTAAGTGAGAGCTCCCTAACCTGGTGTGTAGTGAATACCACCCTAACTGAATAACAAGCTTCTTACCCTCTAATTGGTATCAACTAGATCTGTACCCTGTGGCTCTATTCAATTTATTTTTTCACTTGTTTTAGTCATCTTCAGAAAATAAATGACTCCGTCTCTTGCAACTGATAGGTGGCAGAGTAGAAAGAGTTTTACTTTACAAGTGTTGCATGTATTCACCTTTGGAATCTTGTCTGAAATCTAGACTCCTTCTCAAACTATGATTCTCAGCAATTCAAACTCCAATAGCTAAAAATTCAAATGATAGTTCTCTTGCTTTTTAGGTGGTTTTTAAACCAAAATTTCGTTCATCACCCCATGTAAATCAAACTTCATAATTAAAAATATTCCTCACCATGATGTGCACCATGTGATAATCCATCATCACCTTTATTTGGCTGTGTTTTTCTGTATGGAGTGCTCTAGATCTCTTGAGACAAGAAGATCTGTGACTAACAGTCACCTCCATTGTCTTTGTTGTTAATTGGCTTGCTTAGCTGCTATTTGTGTTATTGATGATGTTTTTGTTAGGTAAATGAGCCATGTTTGTTGTTGCTAAGGCCTAAATTTCTGATAGCACTGCTGTGTAGCCAGCCAAACAGTTATGGCATTGAGTGTAATAACCACAATATCCTCTATTCATAAAAACACATACTTAGACATATCTATAACTGACTTGGGGTTGACAGGAAAGATGGGGTAACAGTTAAGTTCATAACTTCGAGTGACACATGGGTTCAACGTATATTACGACTTGACTTAAACTAACTGTCTACAATACGACACCTATCATGAGATATGAAAATATTTAAAAAATATTTGAGGCGTATTCATGCTACAACACGTGGCTTAACTAAAGTAGATGTTCTTTTTGTTTATTAAAAAAAAAAAAGAGTATGCTTCTGGAAATTTCGGCAGCATTGAAATAAAAAATAAAAAGACAGAAACAGAAAAATAACAAACTGTCCGAAAAGGCTAAAACTAGTGCTTCCAGAAATTCCGGTAGCGACCAATTTTGTTTTTTTGAATTTTGAAAATTTTGAAGTTTAATCCTAAAAATAAAACTATGAAATGGACTAATGACTTAGCAAAGAACTGTGCTAACATCTCTAGCATGAAAGATAGATCATTTCAGAAGAAGCTCATAGCGGAGTTGCAGGAGGACATTATGCAGGCAAAGCTACTGCGCAAAAGATTTTGAGAGCTGGATTATGGTGGCCCATATTGCATAAGGATGCAAAGGCGTATTGTAGATATTGTGATGCATGCCAAAGAACATGAAGACCATGTAGGAGAGATGAAATGCCCTTGAATCCACAAGTGACGTTGCAGGCATTTTGTTAATTTTGGACAACTAGGTCCAAACTCCATGTTATGATGCTCAGATGAAGATACCAATACTTTTATTGGATTCCTCTTTTGAAGAGGTGAAAGATTGATCTAAATATCATCTTGATCTGATGAGAAGAACATTTATTTTGAATTTATTCAAGATATGTGCAGGTCGGCCTTAAGGTTTTATGCCCCAGCAATTGTCTCACACACCCTCACTAATGGATATAAATTGGGCAACATTGGAGGACATTTTCACTCATCTCATCCTCACACATTTCTCTCTCCTCATATGATTGGTTTGATGTCCTTGGAGGCTCTTCTCTCCACACATGGGAAAATTTCAGCAGCAACACATTTCTGATTTCGATCTATGGTTTTTACAACAACTTTTACCAGCATTGACTTTGGTTAACGCAAGGTCAAAAAGACCTGAAACTCTCCCAAAAGTTTGATTTTACAAATCCACATGTTTTGGCACTATTCCCGAGGCTAGACATTGACTTTGAATTTTTTGCGTTGACCTAGCTATTGCTACTGTTTGCGTTGACTGTTGATTGACAGCATTGACTTTTGATTGACTTTTGAGTTGACTGTTTTGGCTATCCTAGAGGGTTGTGTGACATTGCTGGTTCGCTGACCATATTGAGACTTTGTTGGTTGAAGGATCTTGTTGACCGCCGTAACGCACCAACACACTTATATATTTCTAGCTTGTCTATTGTCGATCTACTAGTATGTTCTATCAACATTTTACTTTATTGTTTATGTGATTGATATTGATATTGTGATAAAAAGTAAATTTGCATCAAGCATAGAACATCTACATAAATTTACACATTTGATAATTGGAAATAGATTTTGTTGGACCTATCAATCCACCAGGGAAGAATACTGGCGCGAGATATATAATCACTACAATAGATTATTTGAACAGATGGCCCGAAGCAAATCCAGTAGAGGATTGCAGCGCAGATACTGCTGCGAAGTTCATATTTGAGTACATTATGTCTGGTTTTGGGTGTCTAAAGATCCTAATGAGTGACAAAGCATCACATTTCTTGCATAGAACCATTGAAGCGCTAACTGAATAATTCCAAGTTCATCATCAGAAGAGTACACCTTATCATCCTTAGGCAAATGGAACGGTTGAAGATTTTTACAGGATTTTGGAGAATGCTCTAACCAAAGTATGCAATGTCAATAAGAATGATTGGGATATGAAAATTCCAACAGTATTATGGGCATACAGAACAACATGCAAAAATTTGATAGGACAGACACCTTTCAGGGTGGTTTATGGACAAGAAGCAGTTATGCCTATGGAATATATTGTACCTAGTCTAAGAATTGCAGTGGTAACAGACATGGAAAATAGTGATATCATGGAAGAAAGGCTGGACCAACTACTCGCATTGGAGGAAGATTGGTTCATTGCAGGATATTCATCAGCAAGTGCAAAAAGCAAGGGAAAAATCTTGGCATGATAGGCACATCAAGAAAAAAGCATTCAAAGAGGGAGACCTTGTACTGATGTATGATAGCAAGTTCGCGATGTTCCCAAGAAAGTTCCAAACACATTGGTTGGGACCATATATCATCAGATACGTCTCAGAAGGAGGCGCAGTTCAGTTCGCAAAGTTGGATGGTCAAATGATGCCAGGACGAGTGAATGGGAGGAGACTGAAAATATACAAGGACGACTTTGTCCCTGGAACTTCGCACTGAGTATATGAAAGGGAAACAATATTAGTGCCACATGTAGTTGAAAGTGGGCACAGGACTATAAACTACTCCGCCGAAAAAGGACTTTGCCGCAGATGGATTACTGCTCGAAACTTGGGAGGATATTGATGTCAGAGGGAACTGCGACAAGGATGGAATTGTTGCGCCATAAGAAAGGATCTATCGAAGTCCACCGGAATTATGACCATTGGAAGTGAAAATTTTGATTTGACAGGGAAGTTTCCATTAAAAGGAGCGGGAGAAACACATTTATTGGGAAAATCTATCACCCTATCCACATCAATGAGTTCAATTTGAAGACAATCATGGGATTTAAGATTCAAATTTCTTATAAATATCGCATCCTGCTCCACATTTGGCCACTTTGCTCCTTGAGAATTAGAATTTTGAAATTGCACCTAAGTGTGAGCAGAGTGTTGAGTTGTATGTCCGAAAAGAGTTTTGAAGATATTGCTAGGGAATTTATCAAGAGAGGATTAACAAGAATCATGATTGCTACACCATCGCCGAGCATGACAGGGCCGAGGTCGCCAAGGAAGCAAGCGACTGCAGGAGAAGCAGTGCAACCGAAGCAAGATAAGGTCAAGAAAACAATGACATACCCTGGTGTTATACAATCCCCAAAGAAGAAACTTACTAAGGAGTAGAATACTAAGCAGCAGTTGGAAAAGAAGAAGAAACCTATGTAGGTCCAAGACAGCGACGAAGAAGAGATTGTAGCAGACATTTTGGAGGATATTGAAGTAGAAGAATTCGAGCCTATTTCTAGGCTACTGCTATATGTACCACCCAGGAAGCTGGGTGCGAAGTCCATGAAGGACCCAAACGTTGCAAAGTTCGTTGTCTTTACACCCTTGCTGCCTGGTGATGTACCATTTGAGGGAGAACCATTGGCAAAAGTGCCACACCTATGGATGGATGACTGGGATTTCAACGACAGAAGTAAATATCCATAATTTTAGCCTAATAGATACCTATGCCCGATACATTACCCAACAAGCAGTGTTACCAGGTTCAAGCCATACAGGTGGGTTGTAGGGATACAACAAGCAAGTTTGCTCAACATGTTGTACGTTCACCATTTTGGGCAGAGTAACATCAATACCATATATGTCCGAAAACTATTGGCTTTGGTGCATGATGGGTGCCTCTGGCTAGGAGACAAGATACCCATAGATGATATGTTGATCAGGAGGGTCACAACATTGCCCTACCAAGGAAAGAACCCCGCTGAAGAGTTCGTGGGGAAGAGTTAGGACAAGGCAGTGATCGAAGAAATGAAGAAATAGTTTGGCACCGTGAAGAAGTTGTGGGGCTATGACATTAGCTTCATCAATGACCCAGTTGTGCACTTCACCGCGCACATCCTGGCTGGAAAGATAAAGAGGAAGTGTCACGTAAACGAGGTACCAACACCCGTAATGTCTTTGGATTCACAGTGTAGCAAAGGGGTACAACATAATTGGGTTGGTTACATGTGCAAGGAGTTTATAGATGATTGTCGCGAAGCACAAGAGGAAGGGAAAAAATTCCACTATGCGTGGGTACTGTTGCTCATTGCATTGATGTCATGGAAGGAGCCCGAGGAGTCACAGTTCCTTACTGTGGACCCAGATATTTGTGAAATTGTGAGGTACGCCTCACTCTAGTTTTCTAAGGAACCAAAGCACGCGATGGAGAAGAAAACCTTTTGGGTAGTACTGGAGATGGATCTGCACACAGTGGTGAGTCAGCAACCCAGGCAGATTTCAAAGTTGACGTTCACAGAGTCTACATCAAAGCACAAAAGGATCCAGATGAAGTATGGTACCCAATTCCACACTTGGTTAATGAATTTGACATTGTGAAAGTCACAAAGACTTGGTCAATAGACTGGCTAGCTCCATTCACAGAAGGCATTAAAATAGAACATCCAGGGACCAGCACCACAACGGAGAAGGCAACATAGAAAAATACACAAGCCGAAAAGTCATAGGAAAAGGCAAAGACGTAGAGAAAGAAATATTGAAAGGAATAGATGCAGAGAAAGAAATAGCGAAGGAAACATAAAAGGATGGCGAAGAAGCTGAAGGCACAAAACAAGAGAAGGGCAGTGAGGACCCCTTCACTGATACAGAGCAGGTTGATTCACCATTCATTGTGAAAATAAGGACACTGAGACATGAGGTCCAGGGAAAAAGAAAAATTCAGTCAGATTGCAGGGCACGGAACCAATGAGCCTCACCGAGGGGGATATCGATGAGATCGGTGATAAGGTGTGGAACATCATTGAAGATATATGGGGCAACATTGAGGATCAATACAAGGTTGTATTGCCAAAATTCCAGCAGGGAATACAAGAGCTGAAAGTACTAGGAAAGACAGCAAGACCACTGATTATATTCAAGTGAGTATGGTACAAGAGAGCCATCAAGTGCAGCAAATGCGTCGATTATAAATCACCCGTGAGGCAAGAGTTTTGCAGGTACCTGGCAGAGTGCTGCATTTTGAAGCTACAGAGAATCGTGACCGCGCAAAGAGTTGGGATAAAATCAATTTAAATTTGGTTGTGCTACCCATCCAAACATAGCATGACTTCCACTAGGGAGTCACGGATGAGTTGAAGGTATGAGAATGGCGCAACTTTCATATCGCAGAAGAAATAAGGCAGGACAAAAAAAATATCCTGAAAGAATTGGAGAGAGTGCTCAAGGACTGCGATGAGGTGACTCAGCAGCGACGATAGTTGGAAGACACTCTCACCAAGACTTGAAATGAGCTTTCAGACCTCAAAGTCCAAGCCAAGGAAGCCCCAACATAAAATACGACAAAGCTCGCCCTCGCAATCAGGTAATCTAAGAACGAGATGGACCATAACAAATTTGAGCTTCATATGCAGATCACTAAGCTGTAGATAAGGCTGCAGCCAGCCACACCGCTAGAGGTGTGTGAACAACGGGAAGCAGATATGAAGGCAACATTAGAAAATATCTCCACCACAATCAAGGACTATGGAAAATTGTTCGAAGACACCATGGAAATTTGGACCTCGCTACAGGAGGATCCAAACATTTAGAATATTGACCAGGAGAAACAGTAGAAGCAGAAGTATTTGGATGGGATCAAGGCCACTGCAAGGACCTTAGCACCCACGCAACGGTTTTCTCACATTACCAAAGGAAAAAGTCTGCAAAGCGAGATCGAGGAATTGCGCAGAAATGAGTAGTTGATCACAACAGGGACACAGTTGTGGAAGGATAAGGGCATTCAACTATCTCAGACAGTTGAGGAGAAGATTAAGGGAATGCACAAGAAGCAGAAAGATTTGCTTCAGAAGATCGTCAGGCCTACGTCGGAGAAGCTGTTAGAGGTGTGCCAAGAAGAGAAGCAACTTGCAGAAATGGTTCAGCCATTGAATACGGCCTACACCAGCATCATAGCGAAGGTTCAAGGTGCATCAGCTAAGTGACTCGAGACAAGTCACATGTGAGTGTCAGGGGCCTCTTGGGTAGGGCCCAATTTGGTCCAATTTTAAGGATAAGGCTCCACAATTTGGGGAAGTGGAGCGCACGAACCAGCGAAGATAAATCTATCACGTAGAGTTTTAGGAGTTTTAGGGGCTTTGGGGTGGGTCAAAGTCCCTCTTTTTGTAAAGGGATCGGGTTTATTTTGTTAGGTTATGTCCACCCATGGTATGTGGACCATGGTACTGTAAGCACGTAAAGGCTATATAAAGAGATGTCATATTGAGTCAAGTCATAGATATGTATTTATTGAGTATGTAATTTGCACTATTTTTCTGTGTTTTGGGCCAAAGGGAAGGCTCTGTAGCTATGTGTGCAGGGGCCTAGGTCTACAACTATGTGTGCGAAGGCCTTGGTCTGCAACTGTGTGCGCATACCACCCGCATATGTGTGCATGGGTTGAAGAAGGATTGTACTGAAAAGACTCATCATTAATAAAGGAAATGAAAGTTCTGGAGTATTTTTGTGTTTTCTGCACAGTTTGTCTATTATAGTTGTTTTATGCATCACGAATTATTATATGTTTTTTTCTACATAGTGAGGTCTGTTATATTGTTTGTATGCTCTGTATTATGTTAAATACTGCATAAGAATGGTAGAGGTGCAATGTGCGATAGTATTCAATAATAATTATGGCATCAACTGTAAAAATATGTAATTACATCCGTGCAGATCAAAAAATCATAAGAGAGAAGCCTAGCAGTAAATCTGCATCCTATTGTACCTCTAAATACAAAAAACTGGTTCTAGCATCCCCCAATATTGCATCGGGTGAGACTGTGGTCTGCGCTGCTAATCGTTGCCCAAAGGGCTGGTAATAGAGGGTTTTGTTGGTAGCGTAGGTACTTCAAACCTCAGTCTTGACCCCTTAAAACCAACAGGGGCACTCAAAATGATCAGAGAAACAGTAACAGGGGTTCCATATCTGAGCACAAAACACAACGATGTGTCAGAGGATGCGTACTTGGAAACTATGCTAAGGCAACATTTCCTAGAAGTGACAACAGAGTTGATGCTGTGTTAGGAATCATACATTCAGATATTTGTGGCCTGATGTCCACCAAAGCTCTCAACAGTGCTGAATGTCTTGTCACTTTTATTGATGACCATTCCAGGAAAACCTGGATCTACTTCTTGAATACCAGAGATGAGGTCTTCGACCGTTTCAGAGAGTTTAAAGCTCTTGTGGAGAATGCAACAGGGAAGAAGATCAAGGTGCTTCACTCAGATAATGGTGAAGAATATATTGATAAATACTTCACAGATTTATGTGTGAAGGAAGGCATCAAGAGAGAATGCACAACTCCATATAATCGTCAACAGAATGGTGTAGTAGAGCAGAAAAACAGAACCATTGTTGGAGCTGCAAAGGCTATGTTATATGACCAAGATCTACCTATATTTATATGGGTAGAGTCATGTAACATGACAGTATGTACTCAGAACATGACTCCTCATAAAGCATTGGGAAAGAAAATGCCAGAAGGAGTCTTCAGAAGGAAGAAGCCAGAAGTAAGCCACATTAGAATTTTTGGCAGTTTTGCTTATTGCCACGTGCCAGATGATAAACGTACCAAACTAGATCAAACTAAAGAGAATGGGTTCTTCATTGGGTATAGATAAACCTCAAAGGCATACAAAATCTACATTCCTAGCAATAGGAAGATTGTAGCAAGGCGAGATGTAAATTTCATTGAGGACCGAGCTTTCAAGGGATCTCGTGAAATGCCTATGGGTGATCAGAATCATTCAAAATAAGCTCCTTTGGTCCAGAAGCAGGGGAAACCATAGGGGCAACAAATGGGATAGGTATGAGGACAGTTACAAGGATTGAGTATTGTGACCAGTACCAGTATTTGCTCAGGTGCAAAAAATCTAGGACGTCCTCAGCAGATGGAATAGTAGAGGCATGATGAGGAAGAGATGGTTGAACCTCCTGTTGATCGCTTCTCCTTGCCGCCTGCACCCACCTACAAGTCAGTGGAAAAAACCTTCAACCCCACAAGGTGTGGTTGGTGGCAAGGATCTCAGAGAAAGGGCTGTCACACTAATCCCGACTCTCTCTTAGGTCAGCTGAGGGGGGTGGTCCCTAAAGGAAAACTAAGTTAAATATTTGAGTTTCTAGGAGAATATTAGAGTGAAAATGGATTACTTTTAAAGATTCAAGAGCATTTATGAGCAACTTTGAAATATTAATGACAAACCATTTAACCAGTGCCTTTACAAATAATGTGCTCAAAAGTAAATGTAATCCTCAAAAAGATGAGAGCATGGTAATCCTAAAATGGAAACAAAAGATTGTTAGCACAAGATATCAGAAATGCTCTCAAGATGAACGGATTTATAAATCAAAGCACATGAAGGTATCTTTTTCACAAGGAAATAGTTAGTGATCTAAATATAAACCAGATGATAAAAAGACTTGAAAGTTAAATCAACATGCATTTAGCCTTGCAACATGAAATAAGAGTACTTGAAAGGAAATGAGATTCATCAATCATCCATGAACATGATGAACATTAAACATGAAATGGAGTTTTCTAAAGTAGATAATGTCCAAGTACAAGAAAATTAAGTTAAACTTGTTGTACAAGAGATTACAATACTTGCATTAAAGTAAATGCTTCTTGAAAAAGGGAAATGATATTTCATGTGAGACTTTGAGCCATCAAGAAAGGAAAATTCAAGAACTAGCAACTAAGCTAAATGTGATGAAAAATGCTCTTAGTTTATTTTATTAATTAGTTCTAAAGCAAGGTTACAATTCAACTCTTTAATCTTCAGACCTCACCCTTGCCAAAAGATATGGTTCCCACAGTGAGGAGTCAGTAGAGGAGTAGAGGGTCCCTAAAAATGTCTATTCATCCAACTTATGTTGGAGGTAAAATTTTAGTGATTTTCTTGGGGCATATAAGTAAATTAATCAACAATGAAAATTAACTTTCAAACGTGAGATGTGTTTTCATGTCATGAAGTAGAATGTTACTTTATGGAGAAAATTTTCCCAAATACTTATTGCATGTAAGATGTAATTAAAGGTGAAGCATAAGTGGTTTTGGAACAAAATTCATGACAAATTTAAAAGTGCATGCATGCAAAAGTTTGAACCTGCTATGAAATTAAAAAGACTGGAAATCTGTAGCAAATTAGATTAAGGTGCATGGAAAATGAATATAATGCATGATTGTGTTAACTCCCCAATTAAATGATGTGCATGCAAGTGAAAAATATCAATTTCAAGCCACAAAGTCTCTCCAAAAAGGTGGAGAGATAGGCATACCAATGGGTAAAACCCACGCTCTCAAAAACCAAGAATTTTATTAGTTATTACAAGAAGGATAAAATTATGAAGTATTCTCTAAAATCCAAGGAAAGCCTTCACAATGTTGGCTTAAGCCATAGATCTTTCCTTGCTGAAAATTTCTACAATTTGAGGCCCACAAAAGCCCAACAAAATGCAGATTTTTCGAGGAAGAAGAAGAAAGGAAAAGCCTCTTGGAGTTACACAATCAAGAGAAAGAAATAGAGACCTTGAGTAAACTCGGCCTCCCTTAAGAAGAACTCAACTTCGACCAATAAATGTCCTCTAATGCTCTCAGCCAAGGGAAGGAAATAATCTAGAAGTTGGAGCCCCAAGGTCCTGCATGCAAACTTGTAAGTAGTTTTTTGAAAATGAAATCTGCAAGTAGCTGCAAGACAACAAGTTAGAAAAAATCTACAACAACAAATGTTAGCTCAAAAAATATCACAAAGTAATATTACAAAAATAATCTACAAGAGGCTAGGCCAAAGATTTTGAGCAAGCTCTTCTCTTTGACTAGCCATAGCTTGGCTCTTTGAAATAGCTAGATATTAAAGAAATGAAGAGCAATACTTGAAAAGTAAATTATTTTAAGTTTGATTTTTGGATGCATGAAATAAGAGCTTTGAGAAACTTAAAAGAACCTCTCCAAGACAAAATAAATATGGATTAGACTTTGGAAACCAACACATGCAGGTTCTCCTTGAATATTTTCAAGAGTGGGTTGGTTCCTCCGTGATATTCCCCTCGCATTTGAAAAGATTGACCAAATACTGATCCTTCTAAAAAATCTCACCACAACATATTAAATCCACATGAGATTAAATAAAAGCAATGGAAAGAACTCCTGTAGATATATTTGACATCAAATAGAAGATTTCTTAACCTAAAGCGATCAAGTAACTCTTATGCTAATATGAGATAGCTGCATACTAACATATCTTAAAACAAGCATGAAGGAAACAATAGCATCAGGAAATAAATAGAAGCATAAAAAGTCAAGAATTTACCATATATGCAAGGAGAAGAACACCATCACAAGTTACCCCAAAGAATTTTTTATTATATTGCAAGTATGTGTACAATCCGACAGTGCGTCCTGAAGCCCAATAGCTCATATTACATGATATAATATGAGAACCCATGGCTCCATTATATAGAAAGTTGGGAGCAAAGCCCAAGGATGAATTCATGTGAGAAGTGAACTTGGAGTAAATCCAAAGTAAATATAAGGCAAGTTCCATGTGGAGAAGACTGAGACACCCAGAGCAAAATCGAATTTCTTTTGTGCACACCAAGGGAAATCGAATTCCCAATATGATCTAGTGAACTCATCCATAAGCCAAACGAAGTCCCGTGCTACACCAAGTCCACCACTGTAAACTCTAACCAACTGAAACCGTACCTATAGATGACCCCAGTGATCTTCTACATAGGTCCCTGAGAACTGTGTGTTTCCTCTGAGTGACTGTGCAGTATAAGCTCAAGGAATAGCGTAAATCCTTTGAGTGAAGTGTCGAGTGTTGTTGCACTCTAGATAGCTCATGAGAAGAGGTCCCCACTTGGTCTTCAGTCAACTGATCCTGTAGAATATTCCTTTTATGCTCAACTGCCTTTAATAAATTTGATTTTCCTTGTGTGTAACTGCCACTTTATCTCTAGGAAATTCGATTTTGAATAAATAATGATGAATTAATGATGCAGTGTGCTCAGTAATCCTCCACATGTTCACTAACTCAACTCTTTGACTTAGAATAATTTACAAGTCATTTCCACATCATTTTGTCACATGAAACAATTTATTTTTCTCTATTTTATTTAATTTTAGCCTAATTAAATGCCACAATTTCCACTAAACTTAGGAAATGTGGGTTTTGAGGGTCCAAAACTCATTATTAACTCCTCAAAGTGTGTCATAGTAGAAATTTGAGGGTGAGGTGTAATTTTGATTACTCATATCCCATAAAACTTCTCTAGACAACACTTATTACAAACAATTACAAATTTTATTGTAATTTTCGACTTGCGGGAAATCTAAAAAATTAAAAATCACTGCCTAGACCTAACCAAATTCCATGAAATTTTTTTTTTGATCTAGTATGGTAATATACATTGAATCTAGACACTAGGAATCACCCAAGGCCTCACCATCAAGCCGTACTTCAGCTTTGGGGTAAAATTGGAGGAAAAAACTCAATTAATTATGAAGTCATGGTAGGGAGATGATAATTAACTGAGTAAAAAAAACCTCCCAGAGTAATACTCACTTTTTGGAAAGTTCCCAAGCTACCTAGGCCTATTACAGACTTAATACTGACTCAAATTCATCATACTAACATCACTTATTACAATTCCCCGTAGGGCGTGGAATATGGGTACAAGAGGAAGATGATGAGAAATAGAAGTAGAGTTCAAAAAATCTGTTGAAATGATGATATCTGATGGTACAAATGTCTTCTGGTTCATCCTTGGGCATGGAGTCTTCTCATTATTCTCAGGTGCCACTCCAGTGGTCAACACCTCCCATGACTAGTAGTTGAGCCAGCAGAGAAGTTCGTCATACATTGAGAGATGCAAAGGAGTTTATTGGAACTCCTAGGACGAAAAAAATACAACGCAGACAACCTGACAGATACCAAGCATTAGTAGCTTAGGTTGCAGAACCTTCAAGTTTTCAGGAGGTCGCACAACATCAGGTATGGATAGATGCCATAGTAGAAGAGTATAGTTCTATAATGACAAATGCTGTTTGGGAGGTAGTGCCAAGGTCAGAAGACAGATCAGTTGTGGGTTCTAGATGGATCTACAAGATCAAGTACACTGCAGATGGCAGTGTCGAGAAATACAAGGCTAGGTTCGTGGAAAAGGGGATTACGATGAGAATTTCTCCCTAGTTTCCAGATACACCTCTATCAGGTCAATTATATCCCTAGCAGCTCAGATGGGATGGAAGATTCACCTGATGGACGTCAAGACAACATTATTGAACGAGGTGATAGAGAAAGAGGTGTGCATAGAACATCCAAAGGGCTCGAGACTTATGAGAGGTGCACTCATGTGTGTATACTAAAGAAATCTCTATATGGGCTCAAGTAGGCTCCCAGGGCACGGTATGGTCGGATTGACAGTTATTTACATCAGATGGGATTCGTAAAGAGTGATGGAGATCCCAACCTTTACTATTTGATGGTAGAGGGTAAGCCACTCATCCTAGTTCAATATGTGGATGATCTCTTCTTGATAGTATCATCAGGGATCAGAGAGGACTGCAAGAGAAATTAGACAACAAAGTTTGACATGAAGGATTTGGGGTTGATGCACTATTTTCTGGGATTGGAAGTGTGGTAGAAGAATGGGGAGATCTTGCTTAGACAAGGAAGATACGCTACATATATTCTGAAGAGGTTCATAATGCAGGATTGCAGACCCATGTTTATGCCCATGATCACCAATTGGAAGAAGATAGATGCATCATATGAAAAGGATGTCGACCCCACCTTGTATAGACAACTTATTGGGTCTCTCATGTATATGGTCAACACTAGGCTAGATATTTGCTTCACAATCAATACCCTAAGTCAGTTCATGGTAGAGTCGAAGAGGGTACATTGGCCAGTAGCGGGGCATATTCTGAGGTATGTACACAGCACAGTCGAGTATGGGGTGAGATATACTCGAGGGGATGACGTCAGACTATGTGGGTTCACAGAAGAAGATTGGGCATGCTGTTCACGGGACAGGAAAAGTACCTTTTGGTATTGCTTTAGTGTTGGATCAAGGATAGCTTCTTGGTGTAGTAGGAAGCAGAAGTCAGTAGCACTAAGCTCTGCAGAAGCAGAGTATATGGCGGCCATCATATATACGTGCGAAGCTATATGGATTCTAAAGATGATGAGCTTAGTGGAAAGAAGTCGCCTTCACTAAGTGGGCCCGCAGGCTATTTTTGGCGCAAAGCCTATTTTTAGACTATGTCTATTTTTAGACATATGGATCATGTTCTATGAGTTGCAGGATGCTATTTGTGCATGGTTGGTCAAGTCAGAAAAAATATATGGACTTCTATTTTTAGACATACTGGGCGGAATCTATTTTTAGATTGCCAGTATGAAAAATAAATATGTCGAATATTATTAGCTCTTAATAATATTTGGACTCTAAACATTATCTTATCCTCTTGGACAACTTCAGTTAAGTGCACAGATGTGGCACATGTAGCTGACAGAAGGAATTACGCTATTCCTAAGGGTTTAGTGGAGCTATTGCATGGATACTTCAGTTAGAACTCAGGTGACAGAGTTTGGTGGAGTTGATTGAGGAGTTAATGGAGTTGTGTTCAGTTTAACTCAGTTAAACATAGTTGAGCTAGTTTTATCTAGTCTAATGGATTGATACACTAGTGAGAGTGGTGTGAATTAATTATTAATTAATTCACTAACTATAAACTCATAAATCAACTAAATAATACATCAGTTAACTTCAGTGCACGGATAGTTTCAGTGGAGACCAGTGAAGAGGTAGGTGAAAGAGCAAGTGTGACTATCAGTTGTGAATATACTGGTGCATGAGTTTGCACCACACATTGATGGAGATGCCAATGAGGATTGCGCAGTGCATACCAAATGGATTTGAACTCAGATTGGGCCATTATTCATCTTGGATTGCGTAGTAGAGGTAGGCTAACAGGTGGAGCAGATTGGAGCATGTGTTTTGCTAGATCTGAGCTTGTGTAGTGTGTAACAATTGGAGATTGTACTGAGAGCTTGTGATGAGTTTGTACAATGATTGTTACATGATCTCTATCATTATAATATACAGATAGTTGGGGGTTTTCAGCTTTAAGCTTTCCCATAAATACTGTGTTTATATGTGTGATTGTTTATGGTTTTAATGTGCACATGCGATTGTTTATATTTCCGCAATTAATGATCAATGGTAGAAGAGATTATGTATTATGCATGAAGCTCAAATAGTGTGTGATCAGGATAATCTCGGTGAATAATTTAACAATTATTCAAATTTATACATGGTATCAGAGCGATATTGATCATTGGAGCAATTGCAAAACATTGAAGCGGTTGAGTTTTGTGCTAGTGGAATTCGAATTTGCAGCAGTGTTTTCTTGGTGTCGAAGTTGAGATGTCTTTCAACGGATTGCGATTGGAGTATGCCCTTGAGGGAAGCTCGAATTATATTGCATGGAAGGACAGGATGGAGGCGGTGCTAGATGACAATGGGTTGAAGGATTTCATAGATGCTGAAGTCCCAAAGCCTACTTCTACTGATGCTGCCGTACTTGACGCATGGCAAAAGAAGACAACGAAGTGTCGAAGGATTCTGTTGGAGGGTGTGAAGGATCACATAGTGTCTAGCCTTCATGGTAAGGCTTCTCCATTCTTGATGTGGAAAGCCTTGACAGATTTATTCCAAAGCAAGAGCGACCAGAGGAAGTTGGCGCTCAAGGATAGACTCAGAAACATAAAGATGGAGAAAGGCGACAGTATGCCCAAGTACCTCACAAAGTTCATCCAATGCAGGGATGAGCTGGGAAGTGTGGGGGTGACTGTTGATGATGAGGACTTGGTGATATTGGCTCTCCTTGGGCTTCCGAAGAGTTGGCATTCCTATCAGGACTCTGTCAATGGTCGGGAGAAATTGCCAGGATGGGAGCGACTTTGGTCGGATCTTGTGCAAGAGGAGATAAGGCGAAGTACCAGGGACAGATCTTCATCAAAGAACTCAGATGAAGAAAATTGCACTTTGGCTGCCAAAGCAAGGAAGGGGAAGAGCAAGAAGAATGCTTCTCAATCCGATGCGAAAGGCAAGAAGCAGGACATGTCCAAGGTGAAGTGCTTTCATTGTCACCAACACGGACATTACGCCACTAATTGTCCACAGAAGAAGAAAAATAAGCAGGCTGTTGGATCTGCAGATGGAGAGGCCTTAGCCTCGCAGTTTGAGCTGGATTTTTTGCTGATCACATGCTTGGTCTCAAGTGTGATGGGTTCAGTGTGGTTTCTTGACAGTGGTGCGTCTTTTCACATGACAGGAGATCGATATTTGTTTACTGATCTGGATGAGAAAGATCTTGGAGTGCACATCGAGATGGGCGATGATGGTAGATACAGTGCGACCGGTATCGGTACCATTTCCTTTGAGAGGGAATCTGGTAAACCCTTCGTATTGAAGGAAGTGATGCATGTTCCAGGATTGAAGAAGAATCTTATCTCTATGGCGATGTTAGAAGACAAGGGATATGATGTTGTCTTTAGCGAGGGAAAGGCTTTCCTGCGCAGTAAGGCAACTGGTGAGACCCGGAGGATAGGGGTTCGAGTTAAGAACCTTTATCAATTGCAGGTAGATGGTTGCGTAGCAATGGCAGGCAAGGCAGAAGGAGTGGTGAGCCGGGATGATGACAAGTTGTGGCACCGGAGATTGGGCCACCTTCACCATGGAGCTTTGAAGATACTGCAACAGATTTCTACTAGGCTTCCTAAGGGTACTCTTGCACAGTCAGATCAGTGCAAGGGGTGTACCTTGGGAAAATTTTTGAAAGCCACCTTTCACAAGAAGGATAGTCATGCCACGACGATTCTTGAGATAATTCACACAGACGTGTGTGGACCTTTCTCAGTAGCTTCGACAGCAAAGCATAGGTATTATGTGATATTTGTTGATGATTTTTCTCATAAGTGCTGGATATTCTTCATGCAGAAGAAGAGCGAGACATACTCAAAGTTCTATGAGTTCAAGGCACTGGTTGAGAAATAATCGGGGAAGTCGGTGAAGGCTCTTAGGAGCAACAATGGTGGCGAATTCATCTCTGGCGAATTCAAGGAATTTTGCAGTGCAGAAGGAATTCGAAGAGAGCTCATAGCACCTCATAACCCACAGCAGAACGGGGTTGCTGAGCGGAAGAACAGAACGATCGTGGGTGCTGCACGGGCGATGTTGCATGATCAGGACCTACCCACTCACTTGTGGGTGGAGGCATGCAATACTGCAGTATATGTGTAGAACCATTGTCCTCACAAGATACTTGGCATGAGTACACTCGAGGAGGCGTTTTCTGGTAAGAAGCCTGATATTTCCCATTTGAGGATTTTTGGTTCACCTGTTTACATTCATGTGACGAAGGATGCCAGGAAGAAGCTGGAGTCGACCGCAAAGGTTGGGATATTTGTGGGGTACACTGATACGCCCCACAACTATGGTGTGTATTTTCCAGACAGTCGCAATACTGTTGTGCAACGGGATATCAAATTTCAAGAGGAGAAAGCCATGAAGTGTTCGCTTGAGAGGGAGCCACACTTACATGCAGATGAGGAGCTATTAGTTCCTAAGGATGAGCCTCAGGATGTGGATCAGCCACAAGAGGAGGTTCATGGAGTGGAAGAGACCACTCATGCAGCGCCAACCATTAGAGGGCAGAAGCGCACTACAGAAGCTAAGCGACTGGTTCAAGATGCAGAGAAGGTTGTAGGAGCACCTACATCATAGCGTAGATGTTATGTATATTTTATTATTTATTAATTAGATTTAGTTATCTTAGGTTATTAACTGAAAAGGCATGATCAAAGATCATGCCTCTTCACCAAGGGACACCTTGAGGCTGTATTTAAGCCCAGGCGATCCCTCATTGTAATCATCTCATCTTTCATCATTAATAATATATATTTATCAAGTTTTACCAGAGTTTTTACACTCCATTGGTATCAGAGGTAGTTCGCTCCTCGAATTCTGTTGTTCTCATCCAGCCGCTAAGGGTTACGTTCTGCTACCTTTGCCTTGTAATTTCTCCGCAAATCAATTGAGGCTTAGCCACTCAACCGACGAGAAATAGGCTGAGGATTTTTTTTTTTTCAACCCTCTCACCGTGATCCCACCATCCTATTCTGCCGCCCCTGCTGCCAACTAACCAATGCCTCCCCCAACACCGCTACCCATTCTCCACTGTGCAGTCACCGCACTGCCCTTTCCTATTTCCCTCCGCTCCGTTCGACTGTCACCGCCATATTTCTTCTACCCCCTCTCCGCTCTGTCTGCCACCGTCCTTCCCTATCCCGTCATTCCTTCCACTGTCACTCCCGCCGCCCTCCCTCCACGCTGTCATTTCCGACGCCCTCCCTCCCCTGTCAACTCTGTCTGCATTGTCTGTTGTCCCCAATCCGCACTGTCTGTTGTCCCCACCATAATCTGCGAACAAATTATACAAGCAAACAACCCGATTTTCTTTTCTTTTTTAATTTTTTGGAATAGTCGTGACCTTTCAAATTACGCAGCAAATAAATACATGACCTTTCAAATTACGCAGCAAATAATATACGCAGCAAATTAAACGGCCCAACGTTTTTAACTGGAACAGCGTTAACATAAACGGCGTGTTGTTTAAAAACAATTTGGACGGCTGCGTTAAAAACTCCAGCGTTTAAATCGGTCAATATAATATACAGCGTTTAATCGGACGGGCAGAGTAAATCGGGGTTAATTTGTGAACGGGTAATATTTTTTTTTAATTACATCGAGATTTCAATCACATCGAGATTTCAATCGTGGTTAATTTGTGACGGAGCGACATTTTTTTTTAATTATATAAAATATATATTATATAGTTAAATTAATAATTATATATATATATATTTTGTAATTATATATATAACAATTATATAATTAAATTATATATATTATATAATTTTTAATTAAAAATTATATATATATAATAATTATATAGTTTTAAAAAAAAAATTATTATTTATTAATTAATTAATTAAATAATAATTAATTAATTAATTCAAAAAAAAAATTAATTAATTAATTTAATTAATTAATTAATTAATTTTAAAAGAAAAAAGAGGAGAAACTGGCAGAAAGATATTCCCCGCCTCATACACGCTCGATGTCTTCGTAAATGTCGATGGCGGAATTCCAGAAGAAATTAGGAGATCTTGAGAAGCAAATCACTAACAATTCCGAAGAATTCGGAAAAAGATTAGTCAATCTGGAAGGTACAGTTTCAGGGCACTCCAACGACATAAAAAAAATCAATGATACAACAAATCGCATAGAAAGACAAATGTGGCTAAATCATCACGAGATCACAGAAACAATGAAAGAACTTTTCAACAAACTAAATGATAAAATAGATAAGTTGGGTCAGACACAATCCCCAACATCTCCTAACAGGGAACCAAATCAACAAAACAGTACCGCAGATTCAGGGAACTCGGACGAGCATCAGGAAAAAACTGATTCCCCACATCATCAAGAAGATAGTAATGCAGATTTTCAAAACAAGCAGCTCTGGAATGCATTCGCCAATCAATATCCCCTTCTTGTTCCGCCATTAGCATATCAGCGCAAAGCCAAGATTGACCTACCCAAATTTGATGGTAATGAAAATAATAGTGTTGCGTGGCTTAATAAAGCAGAAGAATATTTTGAAATTTATGACATTACTAGTGATGATGAAAAAATTAAACATGCTTCCATGAAAATGGAAGGAGAAGCATATAATTGGTATATGTGGTGGAAAAAGACGACGCTCGCTATCAGTTGGAGGAAATTTAAAGATGCATTCTTCAAAAGGTTTCAAGGCATAAAAGAAGAAAAGTTCTTTTCAACGTTTATCAAATTACGCCAAAAAGGAGATGTGGATGAGTACACGCGAGAATGGGAGACTTTGGCAACACGAGTACCCGGATTATCGGAATCTCGTCTAATCCAGTCTTACATCTCGGGACTTAAAGTCCACATACAAGAAGAGCTAGAACTACATGAAATCACGTCTGTAGAAGTAGCAAGGCAAAAAGCAAAAGCTGCTGAAAAGAAATTGGAAAGACTATCAAAACCAGAAAAAGTATATTCGAGACGACGGTTTCCTCAATCTACAAAAGAAGATAATATGAAATATGTTCCACCACGCCTGCGCGAAGGAGACAAATCTAACCTGGAAATACAAAGAATAAAAGAAGGCAAATGCAAACGTTGTGGCGAAAAATGGGACCCTAAGCACAGATGTGCTAATGGGAAAGAAAAAAATCTGTATAACTGTGAAGCAACTAATGATTCTGACAATGATGATTCGGACATAGAAGGGATAGAAGATACCCTAGAATTCTCCCCTGAAGTAGATGGTGACAGCACCCCGCAAGTGTCATTATCAGCAATGACAGGTATATCACAACCGCAGACACTAAAATTAAGGGGACATATAAAGAAAAACAACGTAATGGTTCTCATGGACACAGGCAGTACGCACAATTTTCTAGATTCAACCATGGCCAAAAGACTTAACCTCTTTACCTTTCCCATGCCTAATATGAAGGTAATGGTGGCCGATGGTAAGAAGATTGAACAGGTAGGAAAATTCCATAAAGTCAAATTGCAGATTAAAGACTTTAATTTAGAATCTCCATTCTATGTCGTACCACTCGGAGGAGTAGATGTGGTTTTAGGAATTCAGTGGTTACAAACCTTGGGTACTTATTCGGCCAACCATCAGAAGCAGTTTATAAGCTTTAGATGGGAAGGGCGGAAGCACAAGCTATTTGGATTCCAAGCCCCAGAAAATCAAATCGTATCATCATCCCAGATGATGAAGATGATCCGAAAGGGAGCGCCTGCCTATATAGTCGAATGTCATCATTTAGAGATGTTATCTACAAAAGTCAACCACGAAGAATCACAGGAGGTACAAGCTATAGTTCAAAAACATGAGAAGGTATTTCAAGATCTACCTATGAAGATGCCTCCTCATAGGGAAATCGAACATACCATAGAAGTTAAGGCAGGATCAGACCCTGTTAACATCAAGCCGTATCGCTACCCACATCACCATAAAACGGAAATTGAGAAGATAATCCAAGACCTTTTAAAATGTGGGTTCATTTCAAAAAGTAACAGTCCGTATGCTGCCCCAGTTATATTGGTAAGAAAAAAAGACGGATCATTTCGGCTATGCATTGACTATAGAGGATTAAATAAGATAACCATTAAAAATAAGTTTCCAATTCCCTTTATCGATGAAATGTTGGATGAACTCCATGGCGCAAATTTTTTCTCTAAATTAGATTTAAGGTCAGGTTATTACCAGATCCGGATTAGATTGGAAGATATACCAAAAACTGCATTTCAAACACATGAAGGTCATTATGAATTTAAAGTAATGCCCTTTGGGTTAACAAATGCACCAGCTACGTTCCAAGCCACTATGAACGAATTATTTCGTCCATATCTCAGGAAATTTGTATTAGTATTTTTTGATGATATCTTGATTTATAGTAAAACTTGGAGGGAGCATTTGCAACACCTGGATAAGGTTCTCACATTACTAGAAGACCATCAATTTTATGCAAAAAAATCCAAATGCACCTTTGGAAAAGAAGTTGAATATCTGGGACACCTAATATCCCATGAAGGAGTAAAAGTGGATCCTTCTAAGATTAAGGCTATAAGGGAATGGAATAAACCAGTGAACATATCCAAGCTCAGAGGTTTTTTAGGATTAACGGGATATTATCGAAGATTTATTAAAGATTATGCGCATCGATCTGCACCTCTTACAAATCTTTTAAAGAAAAATTCGTTTAAATGGAATGAAGAAGCAGGGAAATGTTTTGAAGATTTGAAGGAAGTAATGGCTAATGCACCAGTATTGGCAACTCCTGACTTTTCTAAACCATTTATCATTGAATGTGATGCCTCGGGATTCGGTATTGGTGCATTATTAATGCAAGAAGGGCACCCTATTGCTTTTGAAAGCAGAAAATTAAACAAACGTGAGCGTCTCAAGTCCACATACAGTAAGGAAATGCTCGCAATTATGCATGCATTAGCCAAATGGAGACAATATCTGTTAGGAAGTAAATTTTCCATCTGAACTGATCATAACAGTCTTCAGTATCTCCTTCAGCAAAAAACACTCTCTGAAGAACAACAAAAGTGGATCGAGAAGATTGCCGCTTTTGACATGGAGATATTACACAAAAAAGGGAAGGACAATGTAGTAGCGGATGCCCTATCTCGAAAAGATGAGGAAACAACATTACTTGCAGTTTCAATTGTAGTGCCTGAATGGCTTAATGAGATTAGAAGTGAGTATGCCAAAGATCCGGACATGTTGGCTATAATCAACAATCTCCCAGGGAATTCAAAATTTGAATGGAAGAACGATATCTTATGGTACAAAGGGAGAATTTATCTAAACTCCAAATCCAAGTTTATATCAAAAATACTCAAGGAATCACATGATTCCATGTCATCGAGACATGTAGGATATTTCAAAACCTACTACAATGCACGTCAGTCATTTTTCTGGAAGGGTATGAGTCACGATATTCAAAAATATGTTGCAGAATGTGACAAGTGTCAAAGGAATAAAACTGAAAACATTATGACACCTGGCTTACTTCATCCCTTAAATATTCCGGCCCAGAAGTGGGAAGAAATATCGATGGATTTTATTGAAGGATTGCCGGTATCAGATGGTAAGGATAAAATCTTCGTTGTAGTAGATAGACTCACTAAGTATGCTCACTTCATCGCTATTAAAAAAACAGACTCTTGAAAGCAAATTGCAGAGATATTCTGCAAATATATTTATAAACTACACGGCTTTCCGAAGGTTATTGTTAGTGATAGGGATGCCAAATTTAAGGGAAACTTTTGGAAGGAATTGTTCAACCATGTTGGAACCTATCTCAATATGAGCTCAGCTTATCACCCTCAAACAGATGGGCAAACAAAGGTTGTTAATAAATGTTTGGAAGCCTACCTACGGTGTTATGCTACGGAGAAACAAAACAAGTGGGTCCAATGGTTGCATCTTGCTGAATGGTGGTATAATTCTACTTACCATACATCGACAAAAATGACTCCGTTCCAGGCTCTATATGGATATGAGCCTCCGAAGTGGAAATATTTTGCTTCAATTCAAACTAATTTGCCAGCAGTAAAAAATCAATTAGAAGAACACCAAAAGGTCGTCCAAATTCTAAAAGATAATTTGAGTGTTGCACAGAATCGTATGAAGCAACAAGCTGACCGTAATCGCACTGAGAGATCATTTGAAGTTGGAGACTAGGTGTTTGTCAAGCTTCAACCATACAAGCAGTTGTCCCTTAAACAAAAAGGAAAAAATAAATTAGCTCCAAAGTTTTATGGTCCGTATCAAATTATTAAAAAGATCAGTCAAGTCACTTATGGGTTGAGCCTTCCCGATACCAGTCGTGTTCACAATGTTTTCCATGTGTCCTGCTTAAAAAAGGCATTGGGTAACCATCAGTTGCCCCAAACAACACTTCCCATTTTGGATGATGAAGGCAAGCTCATTCTAGAACCCGAGGGGATCCTATCTACTCGTGATAAGAAGCTGCGCTCTCGTATTATTACCGAATATTTAATCAAGTGGAAGGACTTGCCCATTGAAGAAGCATCTTGGGAGTCTGAAGCGTTTCGCCAGCAACACCCATCATTACGTATTCTTTGAGGACAAAGCATCTTAAGAAGGGGGCAATGTTATGTATATTTTATTATTTATTAATTAGATTTAGTTATCTTAGGTTATTAACTGAAAAGGCATGATCAAAGATCATGCCTCTTCACCAAGGGACACCTTGAGGCTGTATTTAAGCCCAGGCGATCCCTCATTGTAATCATCTCATCTTTCATCATTAATAATATATATTTATCAAGTTTTACGAGAGTTTTTACACTCCAGTAGACAGAGACAGTCACATGACCGGTATACTGGATACATGGCTCTTATGAGAAAGTGTATCGTGACGGAGCCATCTTCTTTCGAGGAAGCTGTGGAGTACCCTACATGGGTAGATGCCATGGTGGAAGAGTATGATTCGATTGTCAGAAACAATGCATGGGAGATTGTCTCGAGACCGGAAGGGAAATAAATGGTGGGTTCGAGATGGATCTACAAAGTGAAGAAGGCAGCTGACGGGAGTGTGTAGAAGTACAAGGCAAGATGTGTTGCGTGAGGCTTTTCACAGATTGAGGGGATCGATTATGAGGATACCTTTGCACCTGTCGCAAGGTATTCTTCCATACGGACGATTCTTTCTCTCTCAGCGTAGATGGGGTGGCACATTCATCAGATGGATGTGAATATTGTGTTCCTCAATGGAGTCATTGAGGAGGAGGTGTACGTAGAGCAGCCCGAAGGTTTCGAGATCTTCAGCAGCGAGTCGCATGTGGGCAGGCTCAAGAGAGCGTTGTATGGGTTGAAACAAGCACCTTGTGCTTGGTACACATGGATAGACAGTTATTTCACCGGACTTGGATTCTCCAAAAGTGAGGCGGATCCGAACCTATACCAGATTGTGGTGGAGGGTAAGCTGTTGATCATTGTACTTTATGTAGATGATTTGATTTTGACAGGTGATGATTTGTTGATACTCTCATGTAAGGAGGATCTTGCAAAAGAGTTTTAGAAGAAGGACTTGGGCCTCCTTCATTATTTCTTAGGATTGGAAATTTGGCAGCGTAATGATGGACTATTTGTTTCTCAGGGTAAGTATGCCTGGGGGATACTGGAGAAGTTCAACGTGCATGGTTGCAAGCCTGTTGATACTCCTCTTCCTGGTGGTTGGAGGAAGGAGGATGCTACTTCAGCGGAGGTAGTGGATGCCACTGTTTATCGACAGTTGGTGGGGTCGCTTATGTATCTAGTCAATACACAACCCAAAATATGTTATGTTGTTAACCAACTTTCACAAGCTATGGTTAATCCTACCAAGATTTACTGGAAGGCAGGCAAGCATGTATTGAGATATCTCAGAGGCACATCGGGATATGGATTGTGGTACAGACAGTCGGATGAGGTGAAGCTGTGTGGCTTCACTGATGCAGATTGGGCAGGGAGCCCAATGGACAGAAAGAGCACATCTGGAGGGATTTTTAGTATCGGGTCGACAGAAATTTCTTGGTACAGTAGGAAGCAGAGATCCGTGCCACTCAGTTCAATAGAGGCCAAGTATATGGCAGTGAGTTTGGCTGCATGCGAGGCTATATGGATGAGGAAGATCCTGGTCAAGTTGTTTGGTTCACACTTAGAGCCTACTGTGATTTATTGTGATAATCAGAGTTGCATCAAACTCTCGGTTAATCCAGTATTTCATGATAGATCTAAACACATTGACATCCGATATCATCATATCATAGATTGTGTGTAGCGGAAGATCATGTTACTTTCATACATTCCCACGGAGGATCAAGATGCTGATATCTTGATGAAGGTGCTTACCAGGAGAAAATTTGAATACCACAGAGGCAGGATAGGGGTTGCAGATAATCCATATCTTGTTGAGAGGGAGTGTTGAGATTGCAACAATATGATGAGCTTAGTGGAAAGAAGTCACCTTCACTAAGTGGGCCCGCGGGCTATTTTTGGCGCAAAGTCCATTTTTAGACTATGTCTATTTTTAGACATATGGATCATGTTCTATGAGTTGCAGGATGCTATTTGTGGATGGTTGGTCAAGTCGGAAAAAATAGATGGACTTCTAATTTTAGAAATACTGGGTGGAATCTATTTTTAGATTGCCAGTCTAAAAAATAGATATGTCGAATATTATTAGCTCTTAATAATATTTGGACTCTAAACATTATCTTATCCTCTTGGAGCACTTCAGTTAAGTGCATAGATGTCGCACATGCAGCTGACAGAAGGAATTACACTATTCATGAGGGTTTAGTGGAGCTATTGCATGGAGACTTCAGTTAGAACTCAGGTGACAGAGGTTGGTGGAGTTGATTGAGGATTTAATGGAGTTGTGTTCAGTTTAACTCAGTTAAACATAGTTGTGCTAGTTGTATCTAGTCTAACTAATTGATACACTAGTGAGAGTGGTGTGAATTAATTATTAATTAATTCACTAATTATAAAATCATAAATCAACTAAAGAATACATCACTTAACTTCAGTGCATGGACAGTTTCAGTGGAGACCAGTGAAAAGGTAGGGTGAAAGAGCAAGTGTGACTATCAGTTGTGAATATACTGGTGCATGAGTTTGCACCACACATTGATGGAGATGCAAATGAGGATTGCGCAGTGCATACCAGAGGGATTCGAACTCAGATTGGGCCATTATTCATCTTGGATTGCGCAGTAGAGGCAGGCTAACAGGTGGAGAAGATTGGAGCATGTGTTTTGCTAGATCTGAGCTTGTGTAGTGTGTAACAATTGGAGATTGTACTGAGAGCTTGTGAGGAGTTTGTACAATGATTGTTACATGATCTCTATCATTATAATATACAGATAGTTGGGGGTTTTCAGCTTTAAGTTTTCCCATAAATACTGTGTTTATATGTGTGATTGTTTATGGTTTTAATGTGCGCATGCGATTGTTTATATTTCCGCAATTAATGATCAATGGTAGAAGAGGATATGTATTATGCATGAAGCTAAAATAGTGTGTAATCAGGATAATCTTAGTGAATAATTTAATAGTTATTCAAATTTCTACACTCATGTATTTGGTCAACACTAGGCTAGATATTTGCTTCACAATCAATACCCTAAGTTAGTTCATGGTAGAGTCGAAGAGGGTACATTGGCCAGTAGCAGGGCATATTCTGAGGTATGTACACGGCACAGTCGAGTATGGGGTGAGATATACTCGAGGGGATGACGTTAGACTATGTGGGTTCACAGAAGAAGATTGGGCATGCTGTTCAGGGGACAGGAAAAGTACCTTTTGGTATTGCTTTAGTGTTGGATCAAGGATAACTTCTTGGTGTAGTAGGAAGCAGAAGTCAGTAGCACTAAGCTCTGTAGAAGCAGAGTATATGGTGGCCATCATAGCTACGTGTGAAGCTATATGGATTCTAAAGTTGCTAGTAATATTGTTCAGATAGAGGATGGAAGTGACTAATGTTTACTGTGATAATCAAAGTTGCACAAAGCTCTCTAAAAATCTAGTGTTTCATGATAGGTCGAAGCACATAGATATTCGATGTCATTTCATCAGAGATTGTGTATAGCGTGGGGCAGTCCAGCTATAGTATGTTCCCACAGAAGAGTAGGTTGCAGACATTGTCACAAAATCTCTAGGGAGAGCTAAGTGCATCTATTTCAGAGAACATATGGGTATGGTGGAGAACCCATTCCAGAAGCAAGGCCAATTTTTTCAATTGCAGATGTTGCAGTTGCAGCAACAACATATGAGAGGGAGTTGAATTGTAGATGTAGTGTTGGCAGTAGTTCAGCAATTTCAACAACAACACAAATGCAACGCATATCAGAGTTGCATAGTGGTTAGTGGGAAACAACAACCAGACATCAACAGTGTGACAGGGGATGGTGCAGAAACAGGGTGTTGCTACCAAGTGTGCAACAGAACTATAACAGATTCCTCGCTAAGAGGAAGTGTTAGTTTTTGTAGCATGGGATGAGTTATAGCTGCGAAGCTTTGTGGAGAGGCTAGAATACATGAGTCCTCCAAAATCTAGAAATCGTTTATGGAAAATCCACCTAGAAATGTCTCAATTAGATTATTAACCACTTTTTAAATATTACCTAGGGAATATGGTTAATTAATCAATATTAATTGAGAAAAAGGTGAGAATCATCTAGAAAATCACATGGATTGATCCAGGAATGATCTGAGCCATTGATTAAGATTTAATCTTGCCCATTGGAGTCCCAACAGGAAGATATAAGAAGGGATCGTTATGGTGATGGAGAACACACCAGTGCAAATAATCAGTTGCCCAGGCAGTTCGATTTTCTTAGTAGCAGTAGCTCAGAATAGAAGATATATTTAGAGGGTGAGTAGCAGGTGAAAGAGTAGGGAAGCAACATTCCGAGTGGAAGGTCGAAATTCTCATAGGGCTAATGTAAGTTGTGCGGAGAAGGTGACGCAGGGGGCTCAACGTAGAAGCTGGGGAGGCGTTTAGGAGGAAAAAAATAGTTGTGGAGTGAGAGAAAATTATCACGATAATTTTGTCAGTATTTTTCCTCAGATTAGATTGTCAATTGGGCATCTAAATTATTGTACTTAGAATTGCTGCTGAAGAAATATAATAAAACCCTCATTATTGCACCGGTTTTCCCAAGTTGGGTTTTTCGTGTGACAATTGTCCAAAAATAACTGTGTTAAAATTCTTGTGTGCGCTAGAATTTGTCAGTTTTTAGTATTTTATTTTTCGCAGTATTTTTATGGTGAAAATTGAAATTGTGATTTTATTCATTGTTTTTCATAGAAAATAAACTACATAATTAAATTTTCAGTTAGACAAATAATTTCCAGGCTTTGCAATAGATAAAAATTTCACATATATTGTGTCCAAATTTACGACATCCAAAACATTGGACTTTTGACAAGTCTTTCTTTCCTTGAGGAGAATGTCTTCTATCTGCATGTTTGTTTTGAAAACCAAACTTCTTTTATCCGCATGCAGCAAATGCTTGAGAATCACCTTCTTCAGCACTTTGAATATTCCCTTTAGAAATAAGTCTAGATTCCTCTTGAGTACAATAGGTCCACAATTCTTCAAAACTTGGAGTATCCTTTCTAGCACAGATGCCAAAGGCAAATGCATCCCATGATTTTGGTAGTCCATTGATTGTTGTAGTTACTAGTCCTATCCCAGAAATAATCTCATCGATACTTTGGAGTTGATCTTAGTGTGTTATCTTCATAAAATAGGAGGCCACGGATTCTTCCTTTGAAATATTTGTATCACGAATTTGATTCCTTAATGACATCTTTTGACCAATATTATTAATGGAGTGCAATCCAACTAGAGTATCATATAATTACTTTGATGTAGATAATTCTGAAACAAATGGAATTAGATGATCCTTGAGAGATTCAAAGAAAATCCTTTGAGCCTTGACCTCACCCTTCCTGAACTTTGCCTTTCCTTCATCGTCATTATCATCTGGTTGAGTTACTTTTTCTTGAACGTAAAGAAGAACATCATGGTCTTCAAGAACTAGCTCAATCCTCTTCTTCCATTCTTTGAAGTTTGATGCTCCTTTTTTTTGTTTCATTCCTTGCAAGAGGGATCCATTTTCTCAAAATTCTTGGACATAGGAAGATCTTCAAGAAAGAGACTTGTACTTGAGCGAGAGAGAGTCTTGAAAGACTGATCTTCAAATTCCTTTCCTCACCAAAGATCTAATACCTTGTTGAAAATACAAGTGCAATATAGACTAGCACTAATTTCTGATTATTGATAATTACTTCTGATGATATATATAAATTATTTTAGCAATTACAACTTCTTCATCAAGTAATTACACTTCAGAAATTCAACCATAACAATAGAAGGAACTATGAATATCACAATGCACCAAGTGAACTCAAAGTTTACCTTGGGAAAACCCACTTGGGTTAAAAACCCAACAAACCCTTCCTTAGAAAGTGAATTAAAAAAGAGAGACACCAAATTCAAGACAAAAGACAAACTGACCAAAAAAATTCCCACCAAGGGTCCAAGTTAAAGCCCTTCACAATCTTCTCCTAGTCAACTCGGTCAAGTGTCTGAAACAAAGGTCTAAATTCAGCCTCTCTCTTCCATGGAAATTTGGCCTCAACCACATAAATATACAAACGAAATTTTTGGTCCCTTACACAAAGATTTGGTACCTTCACAGAGATGAAAATACCACAGAAATTTCAACCCCTTCATAGAGATTCATCTTACTCATTTAATCTTTTCGACTTGCTCCTTAATCTCTTCGTCTTGCTCCTTAGACTTCTTCGTATGGCTAGAAGAAACTATGATTTTATGTTGAGATTTGAATGGTGTTGTTAAATTTATATAACCATGGTGTTCTATGCTTGAAGAAATTTTACTTCAATCCTTCTTAGGCCCGATACACAATAGCAATCACATAAACATGAAAGTAAAATGTGTGAAAATTTACAAACAGTTGCAGTGACAGATTTATTTCTCCTTATTATGTCAATAAGTTATTATTCAGAAATATTCTGACAAATATCGAAATAAATACTACTGCAACATTCAGAATTATAGATGTAGAGAAATAAACAGTAGAGAACATAAGAACAAGAATCAATCACATGTACACAGCTATTTTTGGACAATTGTCCTTGGAAAAAACCAATGTGGGAAAGTCGATGCAGCAGATGAGGGTTTTATTAATTCTTCAGCAAATGATATCTTTACAGGGAAAATATACGGCAGATAAATTCTGAACCACTTAAGACTAAATTTCCGGCTTAATCAGACAATTATATGACACCTAGAACAGCCCTTGCATGCCTCTCCACAGTCACAGCACTGGACTGCGTGAATCCGCGTGGAGACTGCGTGGGGTCTCTGTGCTGCAACCTCAAGCTTCCTCCAGTGACCCACTGTTGCCCTCCAACCCTGATCTTGATCACCCCTGACCTCCTCCTTCTACTTCTGCAACTTCTCACCCTGCAAATCTCCCACTGAGATCAAATTCTACATCAGAATGGATCTCCTTCGGGTACTAAGTGTATGCCCATCTTGTTTTCCAAGTGACCCTCAAGCCTTCTTTTATAATCTTCCTGTTGGAGAGCCAACGACCCAGATTAAAATATTAATCAATGGCTAAGATTAAAAATTGACTTGATCCATGTTTTCTAGAAGATTCATACTCTGACTTATTAATACCCTTTAATTATTTCATTTCCCTAAGTTTAGACTTAGGGTCTTCATTAAAATAATTAATTATTTTAATAAGTTTTGAACCGAGTGGAATTTCCACAAACTATTTCTGGGTTCTTTGGAATGTTGTTGTCCAAGCCTCTCTGCAAAGTTTGAGACTTGGAACACTTCCGGATGCTACAAAAATCAACACTCCCTCTTAGTGAGGAAGGTGTTCCAACAATATGCCTGTTGCATGCTGCTCTGATTCTGAAGCACCCTCTGCGCTGTTGATATCAGGATTCTTCTCCCCCCATCTGTTGTGCTATTGCCCCCTATACTACTGCCTTTGACACTGCCATTTTCACTTGCTTCCTTTGTACCACAACTCCCTCTGAATATTGAATCCTCCATTCCTGCTACTGGAAGGGATTCTTCATCATCCCCATCTTCTCTCTGTGTAGGAATTTACAGGGTAAGTTCCGTAGATCAAAAACCAAATGTCACCACTCACAAACATATCACAAATCAGTACACTAGTATTGTCACATGGTTAAAACCCTCGAAGAGGGAAATAGTCCACGGTCTGAGCCAATGCGGCCACTTCAGGAAATTTATTAATATATATAAAAAAATTACATATGTTTCTCTCATAAACAGTTACTGGAAAAATGACCCTCCATGCTATTTAAATAGATATCATGGACCAATTAGGTGTTAATCCATAGATCAAGTGTCATTAATATCGAGGAGAGAGTGAACCGTCTGATCACTACAAATCCTGACTGTCAGACTATAAGTTACAAATGTACATAGTAAAGAAACACACTTTACCTAGCTCTACACTAGACTAACTTATTCTTAAATATTTCCTATGTGTTAGAATATCCTAACATCCCCCCTTAAGAGAAACTTGGGATAGGATTGAAGGATTTACAAAGGTGACACAAAAGGAGCCTATTTCCTTTGTGTCGAAATATCCTAACATCCCCCCTTAAGAACAAATTGGGATAGGATTGAAGGATTTACAAAGGTGACACAATAGGAGAATGAAGGAGGCATTAGAGCCTATCCCCCCTTAATGATAACTTTCCTGAACTCCAAGCATGGATCAAAGTTTGTTAAGCTTCGCTTCTGTGAGAGCCTTTGTAAATATATCGACTACTTGATCATTGGTTGGATAGTACTGCACTTCAAGAACACGATCATGAATGAGATTTCTAATGAAGTTTATGTGGAGCTCAATGTGTTTCATATGTTGATGCTGAACTGGATCTTTACATAGCTGAATGACACTCTGATTATCACACCAAAGTGTAGCTGGATGCTACTGATGAAGACCAAATTCAGATAGGATCTGACGAAGCCACATGGCTTCCTTGCTGGATTCAAGTACCACACGATACTCTGCTTCAGCCAAAGAAAGAGAGATGTCACTTTGTTTCTTACAAGACCAAGTAATAGGTCTTGAACCAAGAGTGAATACATATCTTGCAGTAGACTTTCGATCATCAAGGTCACCAGCCCAATCAGAATCAGTGAAACCAATCAACAATGGAGATGCCCCTGCACTATAATGAATCCTGAACTGAATTGTACCTCGAATATATCGAAGTATTCTTTTAGCTACTTTCCAGTGACTTTCATGAGGTTGGTGCATAAATCGAGCAACAAGACCAATGACAAAGGAAAGGTCAGGACGGGTATGGGTTAGATACAAAACTTTACCAACAAGTTGATGTATAAGTTAGCATCAACTTTAGGGGTAGTACAAGTGACTGAAAGCTTGACTCTAGACTAAAAGGGAGAAGGGGTTGGCTTACAATATTCCATGTGAAAGTGGCGTAGAAGATCACAGTCATACTTGGACTGAGAAAGGGTAATACCTTCTTTGGATTGCAAGACTTGAAGACCAAGGAAATAATGCAAGTGTCCTAATTCTGTCGTTTCAAACTTCTTTTTGAGGCTAGAATTCACACGGTTTATATGGTTGGGATCACTACCAGTAAGGATAAGATCATCAACATAAAGAACAACGATGGTGAAGGAATTACCCACTTTATTGGTGTAGAAATTGTTGTCAGAATGACACCTAGAAAATCCATTATCTAATAGAAATATATCCATTTTAGCATACCAAGCCTGAGGAGCTTGTTTGAGACCATAGAGAGACTTCCTAAGGTGACAAAAAAGGCTGGAGTCGTTTTGGATAAATCCAGGGGGTCATTCCATGTAGATTTCTTCATGCAAATCTCCATGTAAGAAGGCGGATTTAACATCCATCTGATGGATTTCCCATTTAAAGGAGGCAGCAAGGGAAAGAACAAGGCAGATAGAATTCATTTTGGCAACATGGGAGAAGGTTTCAGTATAGTCAATGCCTTCACCTTGTGAAAATACTTTAGTGACAAGACGAGCTTTATGTCTATCCACTTATCCATCTAGTCCAAACTTTGTTTTGTAAACCCATCTGCATCTGACAAGTTTTCTTCCTTTTGGAAGAGGAATAAGATCCCAATTATTGTTTGCCAATAAGGAATGATATTCTTCATTCATAGCTTCATCCCAATCTGGATGACCGAAAGCTTCTTCAAAGGTGTCTGGATCAGGATTTTTTGGAACTTGAGCCTTACCAGCAACTATCTATTTTTTCACTATTTCTGATTTCCCGAGATCGCACAAAGACGCATGGATAGAGCATACGTAGCAAAAAAAATTCCCTTCTTCCTGTTTCTAATTTGCCAAGATCACACATAGCACAGAGCAAGGATCATACATAGAGAAGTGGGTATAGATCCGGCAAATAAATAAAACCTTAAAACCGAAACAAACAGAGGGAATCGAAATAAGCAAAACTATTAACAAATATAACTGCAAAACATATACTTTATACTTCCATACCTAAACTGACATAACTTGGGCAACCAGAAACCTTTTCACATGAAAAAAAAGGGGTTCCTCACTGTAATAGATGCTCCAAACACAACAAAGCAGTTCTCCAGGCCTGAAAATGTTCAGAAATAGTAGATCTAGAAAACGACAGTCGCATGCAGTCAAATCGACTTTGAATTTGGATCAACAATGGATTCGACCCTCAAAATAGCTCTAATATCATGTAGGAATTTACAGGGTAAGTTCCATAGATCAAAAACCAAATGTCACCACTCACAAACAGATCAAAAATTAGTACACCAGTATTATCATGTCATTAAAACCCTCGAAAAGAGAAACAGTCCACGGCCTGAGCCAACACGGCAACTTCAGGCAATTTATTAATATAAAAAGAAAAGTTACATATGTTTCTCTCATAAATGGTTACTAGACAAATGACCCTCCATGCTCTTTAGATAGAGATCATGGACCAATCGAGTGCTAAGCCACGGATCAAGTGTCGTTAATACCGAGGAGAGAGTGAATCGTCTCATCACTACAAATCGTGACCATCATATTATAAGTTACCAATGTACATAGTAAAGAAACACACTTTACCTAACTCTACACTAGACTAAGTTATTCTTAACTATTTCCTATGTATTGGAATATCCTAACATCCCCCCTTAAGAACAACTTGGGATAGGATTGAAGGATTTACAAAGGTGACACAAAAGGAGCCTATTTCCTATGTGTCGAAATATCCTAACACTCTGAAGTAGACAAACTTTGTCTTTCCCAGAGCCTTTGTGAGGATGTCTGCCACCTGTTCTCCTGTTGGAGTGCACTACAACTGAACAACTCCACGTTGTACGCAATCCCTGATGAAGTGACATCGAATGTCAATATGTTTCGACCTATCATGAAACACAGGATTCTCAGAGAGCTTTATGCAACTCTGATTATCATATAAAATGTTGGTCGCTTCCATTTTCTCCTTGAGTAGATTTATTAGAAGTTTCCTAAGAAATATGGTCTCACACAAATCTATGCTCGCTGCCATATACTCTGCCTCTACTGAACTCATTGCCACAAACTTTTATTTCCTACTGCACCAGGAAGTCATTCCTAATCCCAGACTAAAATAGTAGCCACTGGTACTCTTCCGATCAACTGAACTTCCAGCCCAATCTGCATCAGTGAAACCACTCAACCTGACATCATTGTCACGGGTGTACTTCAATCCAAACTTTACTATCCCTCGAAGGTACCTGAGAACATGCTTGGCTGTTGACCAATGTGCCCTCTTCGGTTCCACCATGAACGGACTTAGGGTATTAACAGCATAATAGATGTCTGGCCTTGTATTTACCAGATACATCAATCACCCTATGAGTTGTCTGTACAGCATAGGATCAGCTTCATCATCTTTAGATGTGTCGATTTTTCTCCACTTGGTAATCACTGGAGTGGTCATGGGCCTTTAATCCTCCATCTGAAATCTCTTCAGAATCTCTATAGTGTATCTTCATTGTACAAGGAAGATCTCCCCATTCTGCTACCAAACTTCCAACCCCAGAAAATAGTGTATCTGTCCTAGATCCTTCATGTCAAATTCTTCAGCCAAATTCTTCTTGAAATTTGTTATGAGCCTTGATGATCCTGTCAAGAAAAAATCATCCACATATAATACCAGTATCAAAGGCTCACTCCCTACTCTCAAATAGTAGAGATTGGGATCTGCATCACTCTTGATGAATCCCATCTTTTGCAAGTAGTTGTCAATCCGACCATAACAGGCTCTAGGAGCTTGCTTCAGTCCATATAATGTTTTCTTCAATCTACACACATGAGTTTTCTAATCATGCTTCTCAAAGCCCTCCGGTTGTTCTATGTACACCTCTTCTTCTATCACACCATTCAAGAATGTTGTCTTGATGTCCATCTGGTGAATTTACCATCCCATCTACGCAGAAAGGGATATGACGGACCTGATAGATGTGTATCTGGCTACAGGGGCGAAGGTTTTTTGATAGCCTATTCCTTCCTTATGAGCATACCCCTTAGCCACAAACCTGGCTTTAAGTTTATTGATGTTGTCATCTGTAGCATACTTGATCTTGTAGATCCACCTGGATCCTACAACTGATCTCTCCTGTGGTCTGGGTACTACTTCCCAGACATCATTTGTCATGATAGAACTGTACTCTTCCACCATTGCATCAACCCACACCTAGTGTTGAGCTACTTCTCGAAAACTAGAAGGATCTCTGACTTGAGCAACTAAGGCTTGATACCTTTGAGGCTACTTATGCTGTCTCTTCTCATTTCGGGGGATTTCGACAAAATCCTCTGCATCCTTCAAAATCTGTCGAAGTTCCCTGCTCGTTCTTCCACTGGTGGTGGGTGGATTTACCAGCTCTCCTTCTTGAAAATCCTCGAGAGACCCATCCTTTGGATCACTATGCCTTGGAGAGGCAACTGAATTTGATGCTATTGGTTGTTGAGGCTGGACCAGAGGCTCTTCCTTTGACTGCGTAGCAGAAGGCAACTTTCGTGATCTTCTGAAGGCTTTCTCCTCCATGAACTTCACATCTCTTCGCACCACTACTTTCCTATTGTCAGGAATGTAGATGCAATAAGACTTTGCATTCTCACTGTATCCTACTAAATACCCCTTTTCAGCAGTCATCTCCAACTTCGTCCTCTTCTCACTACATACATGACAGTAAGCTGTACTACCGAAGATCCTAAAGTGACTCACTTCGGGCTTGCTTCCAACGAAGACACTTTCTCGCATGATCTTTCCCAGTGTAGTGTGAGAAGTTTTGTTTTGAATGTAGACAGCTGTATTACATGCTTCAACCCATAGAAATTTGGGAATGTCTTGGTCATACAGCATAGCTCTGGTTGCTTCAACAATAGTTCGGTTCTTCCTTTCTGCCACTCCATTCTGTTCTGGATTGTATGGAGTTGTCCATTATATTTTGATGCCTTCCCTTGCACAGAATCCAGTGAATTCTTTATCTATGTATTCACCTCCATTATGTGATCGCAATACCTTGATCTGCTTCCTTGTCAGATTTTCCACCAGAGCCTTAAACTCTTTAAATCGACTGAAGAATTCATCCTTGGTCTTCAAGAAGTAGATCCAAGTTTTCCTGGAATGGTCATCAATGAAGGTGATGAAATATTCGGCACCACTAAGAGCTCTAGTGGACATCGGCCCATAGATATATGAGTGTATTAGATCCAACACATCCTTGGCCCTATTGTTGCTTCTTTGATATGCTACCTTAGCATATTTCCCAAATACGCACCCCTTGTAGATATCATCCTGTTTGGTGCTTAGTTCTGGAACACCTTTGATAGTCTGATGGAGAGTTCTCAACAACCCATGATGCAAGTGCCCCATTCTTCTGTGCCATAACTCATTCAGGTCCATTTCATCTATGCTACCAACTAGTGCCATTGGAGAATCAAGCTGCAGCTTGTACAGCTTGTTGCTTCTTACCCTGATCTATGCCTTCTTCTTCCAAATGGGGTGCTTGATGTAGACTCTATTTCCAATAAATTAGACATCATATCCTCAGTTTTGAAGCTGTGACACTAAGAGTAGATTCATCCCCAAACTCGACACATGTAGTACATTAGTGGCCTGGATTCTGTTCACTGCCTCGGTCTGAAAAACTACGGTACGTGTCCCAATGGGAGTACACTTTTTTTTATTACCCATGGTTATTTTGAAATTCATATACTCTTCTTGGTAGTCGGAAAAACAGTCCCATACACCCGTCATGTGAGCAGAGGCTCTGCTGTCAATATACCTGACATATGAAGACACAGTGCTTGATACACAAGCAAAATCTTCCTCTAGTCTGGATGCCAATATAGATACATCATGATCCATCTGTTTCATCATGCTTCTTGCCCCTCCTAGAGAACTACATGAGCCCTTCTACATTGTTGCTGCAACAGTAGATCTATGTTCACTGATAGATGCCCCCTCTCTGTTATTCATCTCTGGCTTTGATACCATGTGAAAATTTACAAACATCTGCAGTGATAGATTTATTTCTCCTACTTATTATTTCAATAAGTTATTATTCAAAAATATTTTGGCAAATATCGAAATAAATACTACTGCAACATTCACAATTATATATGCAGAGAAATAAACAGTAGAGAACATAAAAACAAGAATCAATCACATGTACACAGTTATTTTTGGACAATTGTCCCTGGAAAAACCCAATGTGGGAAAACTGGTGCAGCAGATGAGGATTTTATTAATTCTTCAACAAATGATATCTTTACAGGGATAATATATGGCATATAAATTCTGAACCACCTGAGACTGAATTTTCGACTTAATCGGACAATTATTTGACACCCAGAACAACCCTTGCATGCCCCTGCGTCACTTTGCATGATTCTCTGCGCAGTCCTAGTGTTGGACTGCGTGAATTTGCATGGAGACTGTGTGGGGTCTCTATGCTGCAGACTCAAGCTTCCTCCAGTGACCCACTGCTTCCCTCTGACCCTAATCTCAATCACCCCTGACCTCCTTTTGCTTCTAAAATTTCTCGCCATGAAGCTCTCCCACTGAGATCAAATTCTACATCAGAATGGATCTCCTTCGAGTACTGAGTGTATGCTCAGCTTGTTTTCCAAGTGACCTTCAAGCCTTCTCTTATAATCTTCTTGTTGGAGAACCAATGGCCCATATTAAAATATTAATCAATGGCTAAGATTAAAACTTGACTTGATCCATATTTTTTAGAAGATTCACACTTTGACTTATTAATACCCTTTGATTATTTCATTTCTCTAAGTTTAGACTTAGGTTCTTCATTAAAATAATTAATTATTTTAATAAGTCTTGAACCGAGTGGAATTTCCACAAACTATTTCTGGGTTCTTTGGAATGTTGTTGTCCAAGCCTCTTTGCAAATTTTGAGACTTGCAACACTTCAGGATGCTACAAAAATCAACAAAATTCTGATAGAACACAATAATAGATCAACAAAAGAGAAGCCAAATATAGATTAGATTTACAATTCCTTTTGTCCAGCAAAGGTATGAGATATTATTATGTTACGACAATAAAAAAGATGCTTCAGCTAGCAAAGTCTTTCTGGGTCATCCAATCCTCCATGTGTCACACCCACAGCCCTCAAAGACATCTCATCACAAGTCAATGCAAGACAGCAACAAAAAAAGTCAACGGAGCATGTTAGGGCTTCGGTCAAACAGCTCGGATTTCCTCAATTTTAGTGCCAAGCAGTATGGCCTCCTAAAATTAGAATTTTGTTTGAAGTTTGAGGTCAAACGAACAAGGGTTGACCATGGTCAATGCTGCAGCAACAAGCCCTAAACAGATCCATAGAGAACAACAACTTCACTCCACACGTGTGAGGGGAAAAAGGCCTCCAAAGGCTATCGAACCAATCAGATAACAATGAGAGAATGTGTGATGAGTTGATGAGAAAATGACCTCCAAGTCTCTCCAATTTATATCTATCAGTGAGGGTGTGTGATATATCTATTGGGCATGTGAGCCTATGTTACAAATCTGGCCGACCTTGCACATGTGTGGAAAATAATTTCAAAATATATGTTCTTCTCATCCAATCAAGATGATCTTTAGGTCAAACTTGCACCTCTCCGAAAGAGGAATCCAACAAAAATATGACCATCGTCATATGAGGAGTGCAACATGGAGTTTGGACCTAGTTGCCCAAAATTAACAGGTGCTTTAGAAGAGGTCAAATGCCTCATATATATAGTGATCCAATAGGCCGAATGGGTGCTATTAAGGGTTGGCCGACTTGGAATTCTTGTGGAGTCAAAAACAAATATTCAAAATTCAAAATTTTCTTTTGACAAGGTCATGAAGAACATGACTTGTATATTTTCTTTTGAGCATAAAGAACATGCTTTACATAAATATTTAATGCTACAAGTACATCAATGATAAAAATATATTAATATGAAGACCGACCATAGCTACAAAATTCAACATCATCTCCCTTAGCATGATATGGGGATAACCGATATAATATAAACACATTGTTATTATCCACAAAATTTTAAGCATCTGATTCCTTTTGGAGTTTATCTTGCATATTTTCCCTCATGTCTATGACCAAGTGTTAGCTTTATCTAAGAACTTGAGCATTAGAAGATGTGAGTTTAGCATTTAATGGCATTAAATGATATAAAGTAACTCATATTAAAATCATTACCAACAACACAGGGTAGGCTTGTATCGTCCTCATCATGATATGGAAGAGCTTCTACAAGATAAGATAATTTTATTAATTTTTGACAATGACCAAAGAATAAGTTAATGGGACTAGAAAATATACCTAGTAAACATTGGAATATGGTTGTGTTGTGATCCACTAAATTGCTAGAATATGAAAATATACAAATTAAAGGGCACTAAGTGAAAAAAAAAAAACATTAGAAAGGGGATGCTGAAAACGTAAACTGTAGAAGTAGTAAGGAGAACACTAACGAATATGAAGAATGGTAGAAGTAGAGTGGGTAGCACAAACATCTTTGTCATCATACCACCTTGAAGAAATTGATGCAAACCTTGATATTTTTCTCTAGGTAATTCCCAAGGCTTTGAGGGCTTAGCTGGGTGAACTTTGGAATGAGCAGCAAGGCAGGGTGTGAGCATGGCAGATACATGGGAGAGCTTTGGCACAAAGGCATGGGGAATTTTCTTCATGGGAAGAAGATCAAATCATTTTGGAGTGACAATGGCAGGGAATATGTCTCCAATGCTTTCAAGGACATGTGTGCCAAGGAGGGAATTAGGGGGGAGCTTACAACACCCCACAACTTCCAGCAGAATGGGTTGGATGAGAGGAAGAACTGCAACATAGTTGGAGTGGGAAAGCCCATGTTTCATGACCAGGGGCTACCCATTTTATTGTGGGAAGAGGCATGCAACACTGCAATATTTTTGCATAACAAGAGTCCACATAGGGTTCTTGGACTAGTTACACCGGAGGAGGCTTTCACAGGCAAGAAGCCTGATGTTTATCAATTCGCATCTTTGGCACCAAATTTTACTATCATGTGTCCAAAGAGATTAGGAAGCAATTGGAACCCACATTTGAAAAGGGAATTTTTTTGGGTTAAAGTGAGACATCCCAGGTGTACAAGGTGTATATATGATCACCCAAGAAGACAGTTTTTAGGCAGGACGTGAGGTTTGAGGAGGACAGAGCTCTGAGGGAGTCCTTGGAGAGAGAGCAGGTTGGAGTACTTGAGGAGGAGCTACTCGCTCCCAAGTAGGAGACTTAGCCAGTTTTATAGATTGAGTCTCGGCGAGGTGGAAATCAGGTCGTACAACAGGATGACAAGGAGTCATTGAAAGATGAGGATGTAATATTCCCAATTAGCGATAGCTAATTGGAAATATTAATTTTGACCAATTTTGCCTACTATAGTTAAATTATAAATAAAAGTGAGAAGAGAGGGGACATAACTCACTCTAAACATAAATTTCACCCCCTAGTAGACACAACGTTGTAACTTAAGTGGGCCAAGGGGGGCAAAGAGACCACGTAGAGAGGGGGCCCACTAGAGCACGTGGAGGGAGCACGCAGGATGAGTTGGCAGTGTGGGGCCAAGAGAGGCTACATTGGAGATGAAGGGCCTAGGGTTTGATAGAGAGGTCAATGTTATAAAAGGAGGAGAGCCTCCTCATTTTGGTCATTCTATGTTTATGATATTGAGCTGGTCACTTCGAATTCTTGAGCACGCTGGTTGTTTAGCTAGTCTACAGCACTGTTTAGTGCATCAAGTGTCTTCGTTCGGAGATCTCACCCTCAGCCCCGGGGGACTTCGAGTGCTTGCTCGAGTGAGGTAGTCCCATCAATATTTTGCAGGAGGATTGGTGTTTGGTTTTGGTGGAGGAGCAATGCATTCATATACTGCGTAGTCTTGAGAGGGAGGACGCATTCCATTTCTTGGGAGCTCCGGATTAGGTTTCTTTTGGAGGTTTCGAGCTTGGAGATTGAGTAAGGGGCCAGCCCTTACATATTGGAGGATTTTGGCAGAGTTTGAGAGAGTAGTTTGGTGGATTCCCTTCAGTGTCAGCGCAGAGCCTTAGAGGATAGCGTAGATCCTCAAGGGGGTGATTTTCGGGGGTTGGCCATTCCAGAAATGCTCTCTATGTTTTTCTGGGTTTGGTGAGTAGAGGCGGATTCCAGAGTTTCAGCTCATTCCGAGGAGGGGAGAAATCCCAAATCCTCATCTTGTTCCAGCAGTAGCAGCTACACGACAGTTTTCCAACAGCTTGGATGCAGATCAGAGAGCAGCGATTTCCTTGCCATTCTGAGAGTATTTCTTCACTTGCCTTGAGCAAGTCTAGGTGCCATCACTCTGATCACCTATTGTACTCACTTATATTTCTTAGTATAATAAAATGGCCTAGCATTCTCTCTACATTTCTAGAGTATTTTTTACATGTTCTATATATGCTATTGTATGCTTGCATTATTGTTATTTCTCTCTCTTTGAGCATTCCAATTACTATACCACTTGGTGTGTTTTTTCCCATACTCTTAGACAGAGTCTGGAAAGTGCCAAGTAGCCTCCAGATCTCACCCTCTTTTCAGAGGTGAAATATCTAGTAAATGCCCTCCCAATCCATATCTGGTTGGAGTTTTCTTGTGTTTGAGAGACATCCCTAAAAGGGGATATTACAGTGGTATCAGAGCATAGATCTGGCTCAGCCTGTGGAGCTAGTTTTCTATGACACTGGGGGAGAAATCCTACATCTGATACAGAGGTAGGAAGTACAGGGATATTGAGCGCAGGTTGGAGAACACCTACGGAGAGGGTGACTATGTTTGGGTGGTGGACGCAGAAACAGAAAGAGCCAATGGCAGATGATAGATGTAGAACATGAGGAGTCTATGGTAGATGCAGAACAGAAAGAGCCAATGGCAGATGATAGTGAGGCAAAACAGTTTGGGGAAGCACTCCTCAAATCAGTACAAGATCTGGTGAGACAGATTGAGGTGATGGGTCAGAGATTCGCTGTTGTGGAGGCTAGACAGCGTGAAACCCAAAGGGGTTTCCATGTTGGTGAGGGGTCAGGCACATCCCATCATTTGCAGCAGCAGGATGCCACTCCGCACCAGTGATAGACGTAGAACATGAGGAGTCTATGGTATATGCAGAATAGAAAGAGCCAATGGCAGATGATAGTGAGGCAAAATAGTTTGGGGAAGCACTCCTCAAATCAGTATAGGATCTGGCAAGACAGATTGAGGTGATGGGTCAGAGATTTGCTGCTGTGGAGGCTAGACACCGTGAAACCCAAAGGGGTTTCCATGTTGGTGAGGGGTCAGGCACATCCCATCATTTGCAGGAGCAGGATGCCACTCCGCACCAGGCATCACATGCACCCACACGTTCCACTATGCCCACTTTTCTAGGTGCAGACACAGGGGCAGGAGCACAGCATGAGCCAGAGCCTGGCCACATGGGTGAATATTTTTCTGAGTATTAGGCATATGGGCGGGAGTTCAGGGGTGCCCTTTTATTCAGAGATTTTGTTCAGCTCCAGCGAGACAGCAGACCCCGCGGCCATCACAAAGGCCACCGTCATTATCATGATGGGGACACCCAATGTACAACGAGATGATTCCATTTTCCTATGTTTGATGGTTCATCAAACAGTTCGACAAAGTCTTGGGTGGAGAAGCTGGACATGTATTTCTAGCTGAACCAGATGGCAGAGACGGAGGCCATCAAGGTGGCTACGTTGCATTCGGATGGTGAGGCCCAGGATTGGTGGTTCCATGGGATGGTGACACTTGAGCATTTGACAGTGACCACATATGCCGATTTCACCCAGAGACTGATAGAGAGATTTGATCAGAGGGATCCGGAGGAGCATTTTGTTGAGCTGACGAGGCTCAAATAGACCGGGGGCCTGGAGACATATATTGTAGATTTCTTGAGGCTTTCAGTGATGGTGCCCGATCTATCCACAACATGGATGATATATGTTCATTGAGGGGTTAGTAGAGCTGCTTCGAGGTTTGGTCAGATCCACCAGACCAGCCACACTCCAGGACGCAGTTGTCAGGACTCGGGATTTGCAGGATGCTTTACCCCGGACCAGGACACCTTACCCCCAGAGACAGGATTTCCAGCCAATGGGGAAGGATGTGAGGATTCCACCTCCTAAGGGGAATCTGGGTAGGGGACAGCTAGATGATGATACCAGGAGGGAGTTGAAGAAGAAGAGGTTGTGTTTTACCTGTCAGGAGCCGTGGGCATCGGGACACAGATGTGCTACTGGTAAAGCACATTTTGTTGAGGTCTTCTCTAAGAGCAGTGGGGAATAGGATGAGTATGAGGATGGGGAAGCAGGAGACAATCAGACAGCGCAGGACCATTTTCCACCTCCACCTCAAGGAGCAGGAGGTGCAGCCTTTGCACCTACAGGGGGGACCCTTGCAGCATTGCGAGGCATACCCAAGTATCTAACGCTGCGTGTCCGAGGGACAGTACGTGGGAAGTGAGTTTTAGTTATGGTAGACAGTGGGGCAACCCACAACTTCATCGATGCACAGATGGTTGAGCGAAGAGGCATACCGACAGAGAGCTTCGATGGATTTTCAATGTTGGTCCCAGGAGATCAAACGATGCAGTGTGCTCGATATGTTCCAGAGCTGGCAGTGACGATGGGTACCTACACAGTGACTGACCACTTTTTTGTGGTCAACATACCAGATACCAATGTGGTATTGGGTGTACAGTGGCTGATCACTCTAGGGAAGGTCACCACAGATTGGGACGCCTTGGAGATGGAGTGGGATGATAAGAAGACTGGGAAACATGAGAAGATACGTGGGATGCACACTTATCCACCCCAGACTGTTTCAGCTCACCGAATGGAGGTAGACTTTCGGAAGGGAGACATAGAGTGGGTAGTAGAGTTGTGCGCATCAGAGGCAGGGACTACTGGGTAGACAGTTCATCCTGATATACAGGCCATCCTTGACAGATATGACACGGTGTTAGGGGAGCTACTGCCAGGAGACCCCCAGATCAGGGATTTGAGCACAATATTGAGCTAGATCAGGGCATCCAGGCCATTATTACCACACCCTATAGGCACGCCAAGGCCTATCGGGATGAGATTGAGTGGGCCATCCAGGAGTTGTTGGCTCTTAGACATATTCGGCCTAGCACCAGTCCTTTTGCTTCTTCGGTGGTGTTGGTGAAGAAGAAGGACGGCACATTGAGAATGTGCATTGATTACCCCAGAATAAGAAGACCATGAAAAACAGGTACCCCATACCACGGATTGATGAGTTTATGGATGAGCTGAGAGGAGCACAGTTCTTCTTAAAGATCGATTTGAGATTCGGGTACCACCAGATTCATGTGAGGGAACAAGACATTCCCAAGACCGCTTTCAGGTGTCATTATGGCCACTTTGAGTTCTTGGTGATGCCCTTCGGGCTAACCAATGCACCAGCCACTTTCCAGTCATGCATGAACCATATCTTCTGCAGCCATCTAAGGAAGTTCATGTTGGTCTTTTTTGATGATATACTGATATATAGCAGGACTTGTGAGGAGCATCTCCAGCACATAGAGGTAGTACTGCATATATTGGAGGAGCAACAGTTCTATGCTAAGCTCTCCAAGTGTGAGTTTGGGTTGATGGAGATGTTTTATTTGGGACACATCATAGGAGTGGATGGAGTGAGGGTCCACGAGGAGAAGATCAGGGCCATCAGAGATTGGCTAGAGCTGAGAAACATGACAAAACTTCGAGGATTTGTTGGTATCTGTACTTATTATAGGAAGTTCGTCAAGCATTTCTCTCAGCTTGCTGCACCCCTTACAGATTTGACGAAGAAGGGGGCATTCACTTGGTCAAATACAGTGCAGCAGACCTTTGATAGGCTCAAAGAGGTTATGAGCAGATGCCCAGTGCTTGCGTTGCCAGATTTTACGCAGCCTTTTGTTTTGGAGTATGATGCATCGGGAGAGGGGATTGGTGTAGTGTTGATGCAGGGAGGCCACCCTATAGCCTATGAGAGCTAGAAGCTCCTTCCTCATGAGCGGTTGTATCCTATATACGACAAGGAGATGTTGGCCATTATGCATGCATTGGCCAAATTCCAGTAGTACCTGGTGGGTAACAGGTTCAGGGTGAGGATTGATCATAACAGCCTTAGGTTCTTTTTAGAGCAGAAGCAGCTACAGGAGAGGCAGCAAAAGTGGATCAGAAAGATCCAGGCTTATGACTTTGACATTGAGTATGTCAAGGGGAAGAACAATGTGGTAGCTGATGCACTTTCACGTAGACCAGCCACGTTGTCTCTTATGAGTTTGGATACAGATTGGAGGGCTCGATTTTTGGTGGAGTACTCCAAGGATAGGTTTGCTTGTAAGGTTCTGGATGGTCAGGTGGCAGATGATAGATACAAGGTGATAGAAGAGGTCATCTACTACAGAGATAAGATCTTCTTGACTGAGGGTTCCCAGCTCAAGAAGAAGATACTTCAGGCATCACATGATTCCCCACTGTCCGGCCATTAGGTGTTTACCAAAACCTACAGGGCCATCAGAGAGAGGTTCTCATGGAAGGGCCTCAAGGAGGACGTGCTTCAGCATATCAGGGAGTGCGAGGTTTGCCATAGAAACAAGGGAGAGATGAACCATCCAGCAGGGTTGTTGTAGCCTCTTCCCATCGGAGGGGAAATGGGAGAGCATTTCGATGGAATTCATCACAAGGTTTCCCATGGTGTAGGGCAAGGACTGTATATTCATCATCGTTGATCAGCTGATGAAGTATGCACACTTTTTCGCCATATCCACACACTATACAGCATCACAAGTGGCAGAGCTGTTCTTCAGAGAGATCTTCAGGCTACATGGTCTTCCCAATACCATTATCAGTGACAGGGATAGCCACTTTATGGGCGAATTCTGGCAGGATCTTTTCTGGCTGGTGGGGATAGAGTTGACACCGAGCATCAGCTACCACCCATTGACGGATGGGCAAACAGAGATAGTTAAAAAGTGGCTGGAGGGCTACTTGCGTAACTATGTTAGTGGGCAGCAGAGAGCATGGCTGAAGTGGCTGCATCTGGGAGAGTACTGCTACAATAACACACATCACATATCCATCGATATGTCTCCATTCTATGCCTTATATGGATATCATTCTTTATCTTTTGTTGATGTGATGTTTGGTGCTAGCAAGGCTCTGAGAGCCAAATATTGGATCCAAGAGAGCCAAGATATTCTCCGAGCTCTCAAAGATAACATGGCTACAGTGCAGAATCAGCAAAAGCTGTATGCCGACAAGGGTTGGGTGGAAAGACAATTTTAGGTAGGGGACTTGGTCTACCTATGTTTACAGCCATACCGACAGTCGTCACTAAAGCAGAAGGGAGCTGAGAAGCTCAAGCTACATTTTATGGACCATACAGGGTGATACGCAGGGTTGGACAGGTTGCTTATGAGTTGGAGTTACCCCAAGGCAACAAGATTCATAACATTTTTCATGTATCATGCTTAAAGAAGGCATTGGGGCAACAGGTGACAGTGACAGATGAGCTACCGCCTACAGATGATGAGGGGCATTTGGTGTTGCAGACAGAGGCCATTATTGATACCAAGGAGAGACAACTGCGGAGCAAGACAATCCGAGAATTCTTGGTGAGGTGGAAGAATTTTCCAGACGAGGATGCCACTTGGGAGAGTGAGAAGATCTTACAGCATCCATCACTACAATTGCTTGGGGTCAAGCAACATTTTGCCTGGGGAGACTGTAATATTCCCAATTAGCGATAGCTAATTGGATATATTAATTTTGACCAATTTTGCCTACTATAGTTAAATTATAAATAAAAGTGAGAAGAGGGGGGACATAACTCACTCTAAACATAAATTTCACCCCCTAGTAGACACAACGTTGTAACTTAAGTGGGCCAAGGGGGGCAAAGAGACCACGTAGAGAGGGGGCCCACTAGAGCACATGGAGGGAGCACGCAGGATGAGTTGGCAGCGTGGGGCCAAAAGAGACTACGTTGGAGATGATGGGCCTAGATTTTGAGAGAGAGGCCAACGTTATAAAATGAAGAGAGCCTCCTCATTTTGGCCATTCGATGTTTATGATATTGAGCTGGTCACTTCGAATTCTTGAGCACACTGGTTGTTTAGCTAGTCTGTAGCACTGTTTAGTGCATCGAGTGTCTCCATTCGGAGATCTCACCCTCAGCCCCGGGGGACTTCGAGTGCCTGCTCGGGTGAGGTAGTCTCATCAGTATTTTTTAGGAGGATTGGTGTATGGCTTTGGTGGAGGAGCAGTGCATTCATAGACTGCGCAGTCTTGAGAGGGAGGATGCAGTCCACTTCTTGGGAGCTCCAGATTGGGTTTCTTTTGGAGGTTTTGAGCTTGGAGATTAGTAAGGGGCCAACCCTTGCCTATTGGAGGATTTTGGCAGAGTTTGAGGCAGTAGTTTGGTGGATTCCCTTCATTGTCAGCGCAGAGCCTTGGAGGATAGCGTAGATCCTCAAGGGGGTGATTTTCGGGGGTTGGCCATTCCATAAACACTCTCTGGGATTTTCTAGGTTTCGTGAGTAGAGGCGGATTTTAGAGTTTTAGCTCATTCTGAGGAGGGGAGTAGCCCCAAATCCTCATCGTGTTCCAGTAGTAGCATCTACACGGCAGTTTTCCAGCAACTTAGACGCAGATCAAAGAGAAACCATTTCCTTGCCATTCTGAGAGTATTTCTTCACTTTCCTTGAGCAAGTCTAGGTGCCATCACTCTGATCACCTATTGTACTCACTTGTATTTCTCAGTATAATAAAATGGCCTAGCATTCTCTCTACATTTCTGGAGTATTTGTTACATGTTCTATATATGCTATTGTATGCATGCATTATTGTTATTTCTCTCTCTTTGATCATTCCAGTTACTATACCACTTGGTGTGTTTTTTATCATACTCTTAGACAGAGTCTGGAAAGGGCTAGGTAGCCTCCAGATCTCACCCTCTCTTCAGAGGTGAAATATCTGGTAAATGCCCTCCCAGTCCATCTCTGGTTGGAGTTTGCTTGTGTTTGAGAGACATCCCTGAAAGGGGATATTACAGAGGAGGACAGACCAGGATGAGTGGATGAAACCACTCATTTCGTGACTCCCAACATAGGGAGGAAGAGAACCAAGTGAGCTGAGAGGTAAATTCAGGAGGCTTAGGAACAAGTTTAGAGTATCATCTTTATGTTTAGATAGAGAAAGCAACCATAGAGGTACATCGAATACATGCCTTTGATGACTAAGTTGTTGGACACAGAGCCTTCTTGTTATGAGGAGGCAGCCTCTGAGTAGGTTTGGCAGGATGCCATGTTGGAGGAATATTCCTCCATCATGAAGAACGATGTCTGGGAGATTGTTCCATGACCAGAGGGAAAATCAGTGGTAGGCTCACGTTGGGTGTATAAGGTGAAGCACGAAGCATATGGGAGTGTGGAGAAGTACAAGGCCAGGTTTGTGGCCAAGGGCTTCTTGCAGGTTGAGAGCATTGACTGCGATGAGACGTTTTCCCTAGTGGCTCATTACTCATCCATCAAGATGATTTTAGCACTTGCAGCTCAAATGGCATGGAAGATCCACTAGATGAACGTGAAGACAACATTCCCAAATGGTGTGGTTGAGGAAGAGATTTATATGGAGCAACTAGAGGGGTTTGAGACATTCAACATTTTAGTTTTTGTAGCATCGGATGTGTTCTAGCCACGAAAATTTGTGGAAATTCTAGAATACATGCGATCTCCAAAACCCAGAAATCGTTTTTGGAAATTCCACCTAGAAGTGTCTCAATTAGATTATTAGCTAATTTTTTAAATATCTCCTAAGCTTAAACTTAGGGAATATGGTTAATTAATCAATATTAATTGAAATAAAGTGAGAATCATCTAGAAACTCACATAGATCAATGGAAAATTAATTTGGGCCATTGATTATGTTTTAATCTTGGTCGTTGGTGCTCCAAGAGAGGATTATAAGAAGAAGTCTTTGGGTAAATGGAAAAGTACTAGTGCAGATACTCAGTTGCCCAGGCAGCTCGATTTTCTCAGTGGCAATAATTTAGCAGAGAAGATAGAGTCAAAGGGTGAGTAGTTGGTGGAAGAGTAGGGTAGCATCATTATGGGAGGAAGTTTTCAGTTCCGAGAAGAGGCAAATGAAGGAAGGTTGAAATTCCCACAGGGTCTGCGCAAGCACTGCGCAAAGGGTGATGCAGGAGGCTCAGTGCAGAGGCCAGGGAGGTAATTTCAGAGGCAGAAATTAGATATGGGGTGAGAGAAAAGTATCACAATAATTTTTCCAGTATTTTCTTTAGATAAGACGGCCAATTGAGCATCTAAATTATTGTACTCAGAATTGCTACTAAAGAATAATAATAAAACCCTTATATGTTGCACCAGTTTTCCCACGTTGGGTTTCTTCGGGGACAATTGTCCAAAAATAATTGTGTAAAAATTCTTGTGTGTGCTAGAATTTCTTAGTTTTTAGTTTTTTATTTTCACCAATATCTTTATGGTGAAAATTGCAGTTGTGATTTTATTCGTTGTTTGTTGTAGCAAATAAACTGCATTATTAAAATTACAGTTAGAAGAATAATTTCCAGTTGCTGCAATAGATAAAAATTTCACTTGGTGTCAGAGCATAGTTGATCGCCTGGAGAGCTCAGAAACGAAGGAAACGAATTTTGCTGCTCAGCAAGGGCAGCAGGCCAAAATTCCCAAGGGTAGTGCAGTCTTTTTGTCAGGAGGTTGAGTTGCTTGAGGAAATTCTATTTTTCTGAGAGAGGGGTAGAAAAAGTTGATCCTTCTAGATCAAGTGATTCTTGAGGTAGACAACTCAAGTTTTTTGTTGGGCAGATCTCTAGTTGGACGCAGAAGTTTTTGCAGTAGTTCGCTAGAATGAAGTCAGCGTTGGGTGGAAGATGAATAATACATTGTAAATTCTTCAGCATGACCATGGACATAATTTACATTCAGGAGGTTTTGGATTTGTCTTCTAGGTTGGAGGACGAATTTGCGTGCTCATTAAGATTAGCTTCACAAGGTTTCTGGTATATAGACAGTGGGGCATTAGCTCACATGACAGGGATTAGAGAGTATTTCTCTAGCTACAAGGAGGAGAAGATGGAATTCCAGATTACTATGGGAAATAGGACAAAATGTACTCAGGTGGGGAGAGGTACCATAGATTTTCAAAGGGAGTCAAGAGCAAGAACCAATGCTACAAATCAATGTTGCACGAAGCGGGGACGAAGCGGGGACGCGGAAGCATCATTTCCAAAAAATATAGGAAGCGAAGCATCTCGGAAGCGTCTACTATATATATATATATTTATTTATTTATTTATTTTTTCATTTATATTAAAAAAATATCCAAAATACCAAATTAATTGTAGAAGATATGGAAGCATGCATATTTGTACATAAATCAAGATAGATATGACATCCATTGTACATTAATGATTAATTATTTGAGAATCAACCATTTAGATGCATCAACCATCTATAATCTAGATTCTTCTCTTCTTGTCTAGCCTTTGCCTCTACCTCGATTATCTAGGGACATTAGTCAAAATTTCCCAATTTTGATCAAACCCTAATGCAAGTCTTAAAATATGGTAGAAAAAACTTAACATGCTTGATCGATTATTTTGACTTGATTGAAATGTAATTTTTTGCTAATGACATGAAAAAGGAGTTCAACAATTAACACCACCAACACTAGGGTACATATAGGACTTGGTGCTCTTGATTAAATGCTAATCACATACCCTCATACATGACATAATCTAGTGACATGCCACCATACCATTGATCCTGAAGTCCTGAAAACTGTTAAGTCTGCTGAATTTTGAATAGGATATGAAATTCTATTTTCTCCATATGAAGTCTGATCAGGTTGGAACCACTCTCAAACATCTTGAGTCATTTCATGGTAATGTTAAAAATCTAAGTAAAAGGATGAAAATGAAAAATAAATGAGAATGTGAATTTAACATTACCATGAGAGAGCATCTAAGAAACATCTAAGGAGGTAAAAGAGAGCTTATATTTTTTTCATCCTATCCCTAACTCACCACTAACTCACTTACTAACTCAACCAAAGAAAAAAATCAAAAAAATCGCTTTTCTGACCTACATTGTTGTACGGAACCGCTGGCGATTCGTACGGATCTGTATAGGAATCGTGGTGCTCCTGTACGGTGATCCACTGTATGATCTGTGGATCCACTGTATAGAAACGCGGATTCAGATGTACGGATCCAGATTTCCAGGAATCACAAATTTTTTTTCGAACCGCGTTTTCGAAATTCGGATCCGCGGTTCGGGGTGCGGATCCTGTACGGGACGTGTTTCGGGGCTTGGAGTCGGGGGGGGGGGGGGGCGTTTTCTGCAACATTGCTACAAATGTATTGCATGTACCAAGATTGGGTATGAACCTGATTTCAGTATCCCGGTTACAGGATAAGGGGTATGATATTCACTTCGTAGGGAAGAAAGTGTTTGTCAAACACCCAAGCTGAAAGAAGGTAAGATAGATTGGAGTTCGAAGTAACAAATTGTATCGGTTACAACTATACTATCCAATGGAACTTATAGGGAGTGAGAGTAGCAGTGGGAAGGAGCTGAATGAGTGATGGTATAGGAGAATGGGACATCTACACCATGGAGCACTCAGGATGCTTACAGAAACAGTAACAGGGGTTCCAAAACTTGGCACAAAACATGATGATGTGTGCAGAGGATGCGTACTTGGGAAGTATGCTAAGACGAAATTTCCAAGAAGTGACAACAGAGCTGATAGTTTGTTAGGACTTATACATTCAGATATTTGTGGACCGATGTCCACTAGAGCTCTCAGTGGTGCCGAATATTTCGTCACCTTTATTGATGATTGTTCCAAGAAAATCTATATCTACTTCTTGAAGACCAAAGATGAGGTCTTTGATCGATTCAAAGAGTTTAAGGCTCTCATGGAGAATGTGACAGGGAAGAAGATCAAGGTGCTTCACTTAGATAATGGTGGAGAATATATTGATAAATACTTCATGGATTTCTGTGCGAAGGAAGGCATCAAGAGAGAATGGACAACTCCATATAATCCACAACAGAATGGGGTAGCGGAGCGGAAAAACATAACCATAGTTGCATATACAAAATCTATGTTATATGACCAAGATTTACCCTGATTTCTATGGGAAGAGGCATGTAACACAACAATATACATTCAGAACAGGACTCCTCGTAGAGCATTGGGGAAGGAAACGTCAGAAGGAGTCTTCACAGGGAAGAAGCCAGAAGCTAGTCACTTCAAACTTTTTGGCAACATTGCTTATTGCCACGCGCCAGATGAAAAACGTACCAAATTGGATCAGACTGCAGAGAAGGGGTTCTTCCTTGGCTATAGTGAAACCTCAAAGGCATACAATATCTACATTCCTAGCAATAATAATATTATGGTGAGGCAAGACGTGAAGTTCATTGAGGACCGAGCTTTTAGGAGATCTTGTGAGATGCCTGTAAGTGATCAGAATCAGTCAGCAGAAGCTCCTTTGGTCTAGCAACAGGGGCAGCTAGTGGGATAGGCAAGTAGGAGGACATTCACATGGATCGAGTACTGTGACCAGTACCAGTATTTCCTAAGGTGCAAGAAATGTGGGGAGTTATTAGTAGATGGAGCAGTAGAGGCAGGATGCAGAGGAGGTTGTTGAACCTCCCACCACTAGTGGTTGAGCTAGCATATAGGTTCATTAGACATTAAGAGATGAAGAGTAGTTTATTGGAACTCCTAGGATGAGCAAAAGACAGTGTAGACAGCCTGACATGTACCGAGCATTAGTGGTTCAGGTTGTAGAAACTTCCAACTTTTAGGAGGCCGCCAACATCAAGTGTGGGTAGATTCCATGGTAGAAGAGTATAACTCTATCATGGCGAATGATGTTTGGGAGGTAATGCTAAGGCCAGAGACAGGTTATTTGTAGGTTTTAGATGGATCTACAAGATTAAATATGTTGCAGATGGTAGTGTGGAAAATTAGAAGGCTAGGTTCGTGGAAAAGGGGTATGCACAGAAAGAAGGGATAGATTACAAGGAGACATTCACCCCAGTTGCCAGATACACTTCTATCTGGTCATTTATATCCCTAGAAGCTCATATGGGATGGCAGATTCACCAGATGGACATCAAGACAACCTTCTTGAATGGAGTGATAGAGGAGGAAGTGTACATAGAACATCCTGAGGGCTTCAAGACGCATGAGAGGAGCAACCATGTGTGCAAACTGAAGAAATATCTATATAGAATCAAGCAGGCTCCCAGGGCATGGTATGGTAGTAGCAGATTGGATTCGGCAAGAGTGATGCAGATCCCAACCTTTACTATTTGATGGTAAAGGGTGAGCCACTAATCCTAGTTTTGTATGTGGATGATCTCTTTTTGACAGGATCATCAAGGCTCATAGAGGACTCCAAGAGAAACCTGACAACAAAATTTGACCTGAAGGATTTGGGGTTGATGCACTATTTCCTAGGATTGTATGTGTGGCAGAAGGATGGGGAGATCTTCCTTCAGCAAGGAAGATATGCTACAGATATTCTGAAGAGTTTCAACACGCAAGATTCTAGACCCATGTCTACACCCATGATCACCAACTGGAAGAAGATAGATGCATCATAGGACAAGGAGGTCGACCCCACATTGTGTAGACATCTTATTGGGTCTCTCATTTATCTGGTCAACACTAGGCCAAATATTTTCTTTGTAGTCAAGACCCTAAGTCAGTTCATGGTAGAGCCGAAGAGGGTACATTGGGTAGTAGCGAGGCATATTTTGAGGTATGTGCGTGGAACAGTCGAGTATGGATTGAGATATACTCGAGGCGATGACGTCAGAGTATGTGGGTTCACTAATGCAAATTGGGCAGGCAATTCAGTGGATAGGAAAAGTACCTCTAAGTACTGCTTCAGTGTTGGATCAAGGATGGTTTCTTGGTGTAGCAACAAGCAGAAGTCAGTAGCACTAAACTCTACAAAAGAAGAGTATATGGCAACAAGCACAGCTACGTGTGAAGCTATATGGCTTTGGAAGCTGCTAGTAAGCTTGTTCAGGTAGAGGATGGAGGCAACCAGTGTCTAATGTGATAATTAGAGCTGCATAAAGCTCTCTGAGAATTCAATGTTTCATGACAGGTCAAAGCAAATAGATATTCGATGTCATTTCATCAGTGATTGTGTACAACGTGGAGTAGTCCATCTACAATATGTTCCCACAGAAGAGCAGGTTGTAGATATACTCATGAAAGCTCTAGGGAGAGCTAAGTTTATCTATTTCAGAGAAAATATGGGTATGGTAGAGAAACCGTTTCAGTAGCAGGGACAACTTACTCAATTGCAGCAACAATAGATGAGAGGGAGTTGCAATGCAGATGTAGTGTTGGCATCAGTACAGCAACAACACAGATGCAGCGCATATCAAAGTTGTGTAGTAGTTGGTGGGTAGTAGCAGCCAGACATCAACAACGTGACAAGAGATGATGCAAATACAGGGTGTTGTGGCAGGGTGTGCAGCACTAGAACACATTCCTCGCTAAGGAGTGTTAATTTTGTAGCATTGGATGTGTTCTAGCGATGAAACTTTGTGGGGAGGCTAGAATACATGAGATCTACAGAACCCAAAAATCGTTTCTGAAAATTCCACCTAGAAGTGTCTCAATTAGATTATTAGCTGATTTTTTAAATATTTCCTAAGTCTAAACTTAGGTAATATGGTTAATTAATTAGTATTAATTGAGATAAGGTGAGAATCATCTAGAAACTCACACGGATCGACAAGAAATTAAGCTGGACCATCGATTATGTTTTAATCTTGGTCATAGGTGCTCCAATAGAGGATTATAAGAAGAAGTCGATGGGTAGATGGAAAATTAATTGTGCGGATACTCAGTTGCCCAGGAAGTTTGATTTTCTTAGTGGCAGTAATTCAACAAAGAAGATAGAGCGAGAGGGTGAGTAGCAGGTGAAAGAGGAGGGTAGCAGCATTATGGGAGGAAGTTTTCTAGTTTTGGGAAGAGGCAAAGGAAGGAAGGCTGAAATTCCCACAGGGTCTGCGTAAGCACTACGCAAAGGGTGACACAGGAGGCTTAGCATAGAGGCTACAAAGTTAATTTCAGAGGAAAAAATTAGCTATGGGGTGAGAGAAAATTCTCACAATAATTTTGCTAATATTTTCCTCAGATTAGATGGCTAGTTGAGCATCTAAATTAATGTACTCAGAATTTCTACTAAAGAATAATAATAAAACACTCATCTGTTGCACTAGTTTTCCTGCATTAGGTTTTTCCGGGGACGATTGTCCAAAAAATCACTGTGCCAAAATTCTTGTGTGTGCCAGAATTTCTCAATTTTCAATTTTTTACTTTCCGCAGTATTTTTATGGTGAAAATTGCAGTTGTGATTTTATTCGTTGTTTATGTAGAAAATAAACTGCATAATTAAAATTACAGTTACAAGAATAACTTCGAGTTGTTGCAATAGATAAAAATTTCACACAATAGAGATACTCATGTTTGTTTGCTGATGAGAGCTCTTTATGGGCTCAAACAGGAATCAAGAGCATGGTACACTCGCATTGATAGCTACCTTCAGGGATTGGAATTCACTAAGAGTGAGGTAGATGCCAACCTATATTACATCACGGTTGGAGGGCTTCCACTCATTCTAGTGCTTTATGTTGATGATCTTATCTTGACTGGAGCAGACAACTTGATTCAGGATTGCAAGGCAGATTTTGTAAGAGAGTTTGAGATGAAGGACATAGGGTCGTTGTGCTATTTCCTTGGGCTGGATGTATCGTAGGATGATGGGGAAATCTTCTTAGGGCAGGGGAATTACACTACAAAGATCCTCAGGGAGTCTCATATGTATGATTGTAGGTCCATGACCACACCTCTAGTCACAAACTGGAGGAAGTTTGACACTAGCAGAGCATAGCGAGTAGATGCTACAATGTAAAAGAAGCTCATTGGGTCGTCAATGTACTTAGTCAACACACGACCTGACATATGTTTTGTAGTGAACCAATTGAGTTAGTTCATGATGGATCCTACTAGAGTCATTGGGTTGTTGTAAAACTGCGAAGCATGTTTCGAGGTATCTTAGAGGCATGACAGATTATGGATTATCGTACAAACGGGTTGATGGAGTGAGGCTTGAGGGCTTCACAGATGCAGATTGGGTAGGGAGCTCTATAGATCGAAAGAGTACTTCATTTTGCGTCTTCAACATTGGGTCAGTAATTGTTTCTTGGTTCAGTGGGAAGTAGATATCAGTTGCACTCAATTCAATAGAGACCGAGTACATGGAATGGATGAGTAAGTTGCTTGTGGGGCTTTTCAGGTAGAGGATGGAGCCCACTGCGATCCACTATGACAATCAGAGTTGCATTAAGCTCTATGAGAATCTAGTGTTTCATGAATGCTCCAAGCATATCGAGGTCAAGTATCATCATCTCAGGGATTGTGTGCAGAAAGGGATAGTGAAGCTACCATACATTCCAACAAATGGGCAGGTTGTGGATAACTTGACGAAGTCCCTGTTTAAAGGCAAGTTCATGTTTTTCAGAGATAAGTGTGGAGTTGTACAAAATCCTTTCCTTGCTAAGAGGGAGTGTTGAAAATGTAGAGATAGAAGGCCTTTTGGTTTGTGCCTTAGCTAGTGAAGACCACGAATTAGTCTTTCTCTCACATTAGTGCGAATTCCTGAGATGGAATTCAATTACGATGAGTTGATTTCTAGTTTACTAGAATGGTCATCAAGTTTGCATGTGTAGTGTTGGAGCTTTAGTTCGTTGGAGTCTTCTTTAGTTAGACTACAAGATGAGGTGGAAGTGACGAGTTTAGTTAGGACAAGTTAAGAATTTAGTGTTGATTGGAGAGAATGAGTTGAGTTCTCAGTTAACTCACAATCACAACTAAAGGAAACTCGTGACACTAGTGTGAACTATTAATTGAACTTGGCCTCCTAGCATGCATCGAATTCTAGTAGGCAGAGAAGGACGAAGGCACAAGATAAATAATCATTCTTTGTGTGGAATGCGCATCATTGAGGAGCAAGAGTGCAAATAGATAGGGGCATAAGTGCACAAGGATTGTGGGGCAAGGGGGTCAAGATTCGCAGAGCAGGTCAAGACTATCTTGAACAAAGAACAATTGCATGTAGGGCCAAGATCAAGAGAAGGGCCGAGAGCTTCTTCTCAGGGGAATGAGAGCAGTGAACAAGGTAGAGTCTGAAATCAATTGTAGAGTTGCAATTGGTGAGGAGAAGCCTAGCACTTTCTAAGTGACAAATTGTTGGCTGCAGTAGCAGTGTAATTGTAAGAGATCCATTTACTCAATGAAAAATCAATAAAAGACCACAACAAAGAAAGAAGGTTTTTATGTTTGGGTTTCCTGGGTAAAACAAGCGTGTCAATTTTGTGTGCATGTGTTTTTTTATCTCGATTATTTTCTACTGCATGTTGAATGCTAAGAAACTTTGTATCATGGTGAAAGTTAAGCTTGGTTTCAGTTTTTAGTTGCCTTGTTTTCAGTAATTCATCTTAGTAGTTCACAGAGTTTCAAGAAAATAAACATGATTTGAGTGAATTACCGAATCATGTCCACCTTTTTTGTATCCATTGCTTTAAGGGAAAAACAGGCAAAAGTTTATTAAAACCCTGAGATGAAGAATATTCATGAGGAAGTTGCCTAGCTCATTATTAAATTTTGAATGAAAGGTATGAGCGATTCTTTCAGATTTAGGTAAAAACAATGTCTATCAACTATAAATTGAATGTTGAAAATAACAATGTTCCTTTCATTCTACAGCCCAGATTGGGGGAGATGTGTAAGGAGTGAGTGTAATGTTGATATCACATCATCCTTTCATATATAAAAAAATAATATTCTATCACAAAATAATGTTAAGTCTTCACTTTAAGATGGATCTAGGATGGTTAACTTCTAGTTGTGAAATAATGTGTACTGTATGAAGATTATTATTGAAAGGAGCCAATATAATCTGCCATGTAATGCACAGAGAATATGGAAATTAGTAGACAATTTAGTCATCATTTTTCTTATTATCTTTTATAAAAATATGCATTTTGAAAGTGTCTTGTAGATTTTAATTCTTCAATTTTGTGTAGTATTCAGGTCTCCATTCTCAATTTCATTGGAAAACTGAATTCTTGGAATATCTATAAGTCGTTTTTGACTTTCTCAAATACCATCCTTTGATGCTTAAATGCCAATTGAAATGATTTGCAATCCTAGTAGACAGTTGCTAGATTTATGATATGATTTTTCAGTGGTTTTGAGTTTTGTAATTAGCCATTGCTTTTGCACTATCATCTATGTTCTGATCTTGCAATTTTTCAGTCCTGATACTCATGTAAAAATGGTCTAGATTTGAGTGGAAATGGCTTCATTTTCTCATTTTGGAAACTGTCAATTCATAATGCCTGTTAAACACACACATGGTGTATGAGGAAAGATAAACACACACAACACACACAATAGAAAGATATGCATTCGTTGCATCTTTATTACACATAGATGTATATTTATAATACAATGGTGTGACTCTTGGATTCATCTTCCAAGGTCACTTGGACTCCTTTGTGACTCTTCATCTTCCACACCTACCCATAGAGGATTAGGTGTTCAACATTCCCCCCCTTAATCCGAAGGGGTATGTGTGAGTCCAAGAAGAGAGTTGTGATAAAATCTGCAATGTATGCACAACAGCACTTATGTTGAATCAGCTCTCTGAAATGTTGACATAAAGAGATGGTTTAAGGATGACCACCAACACTGGAACGCAATGCTTATTGTAGTACTCGTAACTCTTCCAAAAATGACAAGAAGCTAAGGGCTTCTGCTAGAGGAATTTTTTTGAAAGAAGAAGAATATCAACCTCTCATGGATGGTTTAAGGCTATCCACCAACCAAAGGCATGCTCATGGGCATCTCTGTCTCTGGCTAGAACTCTGAATCTGGAATGACGAATTGTGGCTCAGGCTCGCTTGAACTGTTGTGTCTCTAGCTACAACTCTGAATATGGAATGAGAGATTGTGGCTCAGGCTTGCTTGATTTGACTTCGAAGCTTGTAGATGACCACCATTTCCCCCCCTGTGAGGTGCAAGGTGAGACGATAGCAAAAGCTCAACTGCAAGTTTGTTCAATATTCTAGAACAAGTTCTGACATACGACTTAAACATCTTCTTGGCTGTTGATGCCCATTGCCAAGAAGCGATCCATCCAAGATGAATCTTTGTTCTTGCAGGAGGCTTGTTTCTGAAGCATCTGTGTGAAGAATGGGTGTGCCGATCACAATGCTTGCATGGGTGAAGATCGAAACAGTAATATTTCATATGGCCAACGCAATCACAATGTTGGAATTTTACAATCTGTTGTTGTTGTTGCTATGGAGGAGGAGCAGGATCTGGAACAACTGCAGGTGAATTATTATAAAGAAATCCAACACTCTGAAATTTGATGGGCTTGGAGTAGTCCGGAATATGAAAGGACACATCCTTATCATATCCAAGACCAGTTCTGTGCTTGTTGTGGACAAGTTCTTCCCAAGGTCTGATGATGGGCTTGGGAAGTGCAGACTGAACTACTACATCTGCATGTAAATTTGCTCTTGTACAAGGAACTGAATGTGAATCGACTGAAACTTTATATTATTGGTTCTGATGAGAGTCCTTCTCAATTTTCTGAACAGAAACAAGTTTAGAATGGTGACTCTTTTGCTGAAGTTCATCTTGTTGAAGCTGAGATTCTAACTGCAAAACTCAATTGTGTCTTGTGCATCTTGCAAGCAAGTTTGAATATTAAGAAGAGCATTCTTGCTTATTTTTACCATATCATGAACACTGGAATGAATGAGGTTATTCAAAAACTTTAATGCATCATTGATTTTAGTCATTTTTCTCAACAACTCAGGCTTCAAGAAATAAAGGGTGTTTGCTTCAACCGATAATGCACCCATTTACAATGTGATTCAACTTACTTTCAAAAGAATACAAATGACTTCAAAGACCCTTTTCTTTCATGAACTTCCAATTATGGAATTCTCAAAGAAGAAACTCTGCTACTAAAATTATGGAGGACCTCAAGGTGTAAACTTGGACATCTGCAGAGTTTAAGATGCACAATGTTGCTCTTCACAAAACTAATTTTTGAACGCTGCAAAAAAGACTGCTGAAGAAAATTTCTGAATGCTGCAAAAATGACCAAAATTTTTGCAGATATACACAAGCCACAAAAAGAAATGGCTCATTCAAGGTTGAACTGGTTATGAACGTATCATCTTTGATACCATGTTAAACACACACATGGTGTATGAGGAAAAATAAACACGCACAACACACACAATAGAAAGATAGGCACTTGTTGCATCTTTATTACACATAGATGTACATTTATAATACAATGGTGTGACTCTTGGATTCGTCTTCCAAGGTCACTTGGACTCCTTTGTGACTCTTCGCCTTCCACACCTACCCATAGAAGATTAGGTGTTCAAAAATGCCTAATTGACAATGATCTTGGTTCATAAATTTATAATACGTATTTGAATTATGACACCCTCCTTGAAATCTTGTTTTCTTGAATATCGTCATCTTATGTCCGGATCTTGACATTTTCAGTCCTGATTTTGATGTAAAATTCTCCATTTAAGATTATGTGGAGCATTCCTGGAGTTGCAAATTTATTGTTGTTCTTTTTAAATTTGAAGCGATATGAGTGGGTTCTAGAATTGTGTGAAAATGACTTCCTTGTCTCTTTGAAAGCTGTCAGTCGATAATGTCTAATCGATGATGAGCTTAATTCATATGTTCCATTATAAAACTGTGAAGTTTGAAGATCTGTTAATGGGGCAGAATTCTTAGCTAAAATTGTATTTCTCTCATTTGTCTCAGGTAGAAGGTGATGTGGTAGCCATTGAATTGGGTCCAGTATCTTCACCGGCCAAACTGGAATTTGCTTTAAACAAGCAGAAAAATGATTCAAATTCTGTGGCTGCTAGCAGTACCTTTCTAGAAAGCAAGGAATTATGGAAAGCTAGAGTGATAGGTATCATTGAGAAATCTTCCCGTCGTGAGGCAGTAATTGGTTTTCTTGAAGCTAAAAATTGGATTGCATATAAGGAAGGACCAAAGGGAGGATGCTCCTGGAGTGAGCAAGCACCACAAAGTACTTGCAAAGGATCAGTATCACACAATGGGGAAAGTTCTATCAAGTTGGTACCTACAGATCCCATATTTCCAAAATTCACTGTCCTGGTGAACTGTTTACCAGGCAATCTGAAGAATCGGTTGCAAGAAGGTGACCTTAAAATTGAAAATGAGTTGGTAGCTGCTTTGATTGAGGTATGGAGACCAGAGAGTTACCTTCCAGTTGCAGTTGTTAAGCATAGTCTGGGAAAAGGTGGAGAAATTGAAGCACAAACTGCAGCAACTTTGTTTGAGCATGCAATTCGCAGTGCTGATTTTCCATCTGAGGCACTGGCCTGTCTACCAAAGGCTCCATGGAAAATACCTATAGAGGAGTTTAAAGTGAGGAGAGATATCAGAAATATTCGCATATTCTCTATTGATCCCCAGAATGCAAAGGATCTAGATGATGCTTTGTCAATTGAAAACATAGGGAATGGTGTCATGAGAGTGGGAGTCCATATTGCAGATATTTTTTACTTTGTCCATCCCGAGACTATGTTGGATAGAGATGCATAAGACCGTTCTACAAGTATCTATCTTATCCAGCGTGTGCTACCAACATTGACTATGTTGTGAAGGTTTTTGTTCTTTGAACCCAGGAGTTGATAGACTAGCTTTCTCGGTTATATGGGATATTGATCCTTCAGGTGATGTTCTGGATCACTGGATTGGGCGAGTAATAATTCGTTCATGCTGCAAGCTTTCCTATCAACATGCACAGGAGATTATAAATGGCATATTTGACCGCAGTAAAACTAATAGCAGTGAAATGCGCTACCCAGAACTACATGGACCATTTGATTGGAAATATATTGTTGCAGATGTTCATAATCTGCATAACACTGCTAGGCAGAGAAGGGAGAACAGGTTTGAAAAAGGGGCTTTGGAACTAGATAACTCTAAGCTTGTGTTTTTTTTAGATGAGGATGGTCTTCCGTGTGAAAGTATGCTTTATGAGAGCAAGGATTCAAACATGCTTGTGGAGGAATTCATGCTTTTAGCAAACACGACGGTTGCAGAAGTTATTTCTAGAGCTTTTCCTGACTGTTACTCGATAAATGGAAATTAACAGAGTTGGTGGCATTTTGTAATAAGCATGGTTTTGATATTGATGTCTCCTCTGTAGGTGCACTGCATCATTCCCTGGAAAATTTAAGAGAGAAATTGAAGATGATCACTCTTTATCCAATATTATTCTTTTGTATGCTACAAAGCCAATGCAGCTAGCAAGATATTTTTGCACAGGAGAGTTCAGGGATAAAGAAAATGACTGGGCACATTATGCATTGGCCACCCCAATGTACACTCATTTTACTTCCCCTATACGAAGATATCCTGATATCGTTGTGCACCGTATTTTGGCTGCCACTCTAGAAGCTGAAGAAATCTATCAGAAACAGTTGAACTCCACATCAAAACTAAATCAAAGAATGGATAAGACATTGTCAGGTAGAGGGACCCCAGATAGATGCTTCATAGGTCCTGTTTTTAGCAAAGAAGCATCAGAATTCTCAGTTGGGCAGAAGGCATTAATGACTGCTACTCTGAAGCACAAAGTGCCCAGAACTGCAGAACTTGCTTTGGTTGTAGCGCATTGTAATGAGAGAAAGTTAGCTAGCAGAAATGTGCGAAAAGCAAATGATAAACTTTATCTATGTACAATGCTGAAGAAACAGGTAACTCCTAATTTTGCTGAAACTGCAGTGTTGATTTACTCTGTCCTTTTGTTCATTGTGCCATATCTTCAGTACACTGTCATTTTCTAAAAACACTGGGATGATTATTCGAATTTTTCTATTTGATTCTCTTTGAAAGAAATTTGATTTTTTTTTATATATTGATGATTTTTTTATTAGAATGTTCCAGCTTCACAAACCTTTCACTGTTGCTGTTTGATCCTCTTATTTACAGACCTGGTGAAATGATATGAAAGTTGTCCTTTTTCTGACAAAGTAACGTTAAATTTTTTTGACAAAGTACATCAAATCTATCTATTAATCCTCTCCACTGTTCCATTTGTAACAGAACTTGATTACAGATGCAAGAGTGTTGGCGTTGCATCCGAAGTTCATGTCTGTTTATATCCATAAGTTGGCTGTAAGTGATTTATCATTTCAGTCTCATTAGTAAATTGTAGCCCAGTTAAAGTTTAAACTTCAGGATGTTGAAAGTGTTTTTTTGGTTCCATGATGGGAAGTTTGCAGATGGAACAGCGGATATAATTTGATAAAATGGCAGGCCTTGTCGCTGAATGGTTTGAGGCCACGGGGACCTTGGTGCTGGATTTTACTCCAGATAAATTTTCACAGAGAAAAAATCGGAAATTTGATGTTACCCTGGATGTAAATCCTGCAAATCTGGGTGACTCCAGCAAGAAGCAAGAGCCTTGTGAAGATATTCTTCTGGAAATTGAGGAGAGATTGAAGGGTGACCTTTTGACAACTCACAAAATAGAATTTGACTTAAAATACCTTTCCAACCAAAATAATATTGAAGTTGTTGTTTTACCCTTGACCTTGCGGCTTCTGTCGACAGTTCCTGTTTCAGTATATGCAGTGGGAGGAGAAAATAGCTCCCCAGAAATTGCTGTGCGGATTTTTCTAAGTTCATACCTGAGCTAGTTGCACACGATATATGGCATTTCAGCTTTGCTTGGTCAGGATCTGTATATATATTCTAAATGGATTTTCATCGACTTCTCAGATGATGGTAGAAAGCCCTGTCAACACTAGAAGTATTATATTGTATACTATACAGACCTGAGCTGGTTATTTTAAACTCCACTTGGACATTTAAATCAATGTTGCGAACATCTACATTGGGATAAAATCGGCAAGGGTCTAGAAAATTCTTGGAGTGGGGTCTTTGGGCAAATTTCGAGTAACTTTTTGTATGTATTTTTAGATATGTGCGCTGCGCGAAAATGTCAAAGAGCTTTTGGGTGGCTCAAAGTCCCTCTTTTATATAAATGGGTTATAAAGGGTAAACTGTGGGCCTCAAACCATGGTTTGAGACCATAGTATTTGTGCACTGAATGAATATAAATATAGATAGATCGAATCTAAGTAAGATATCATCATATGATGTTTTAGATCTAAGTAAGTGTTTATGCATATGTGATACATTTTTGTAAGTATGGGTTTGGTAGAAAGGCTCCTGCTAGTTGTGTGCACGGAGACATAGTCCTGGTTGTGTGCGGACTCCACTAGTTGTGTGCACGGAAGGGTAATTGTAAGAGGAAAGTTTGACTGTACTAAACTGCTTTGAATCTAATACAAAGATTGTTTTGGCGAAGAAAATGTGTTATGTGTCTGATATCTGTGTATTGTTATTTCTTTGAGATTGCTTTACTTCTGTTATTATGGATTATATCTGTGCGAGTAAATCCGTCCATTATGCATGAGTATCTGTTGATGGTTAAATAGATCTGCTTAAGTTATTGCGCATTGTGAAGATCTGATTTTGTTGTTATATATCTGCGACAAAGTTGATCTGTAATACATCTGTTATATGCATTCTCTGTATTTGCGACAAGCTGATCTAATAAGTATTGATTTATATATGCACGCATCTGTTTCCAATCTGCAATAAGTTCTGCTGTAAACCCGTTTAGGGCCACCAGATTAATTTCTTCCTTAAGGTGTGGAAACTTGGTTCCAGCACCCCCCCATACTGCTTCAAGTGAGACTTTGATCCACACAAACAGGTCATTGCCGAAAGGGCCAGTAGTTGGAGAGTTTGTTGGTTGCACGATAAACTCTGAACTTGGGTCAGGACCCCTCAAGCCAATTGGAGCAGGGTCCCCTAGGACAAATTTTGAGTAATTTTTTGTATGTATTTTTGGATATGCGCATTGCACAAAAAGGTAAAGGGGCTTTGGGGCGGGTCAAAGTCCCTCTTTTATGTAAATGGGTTGTAAAGGGTAAACTGTGGGCCTCCAACCATGGCTTGAGACCATAGTATCTATGCGTTGGATGAATATAAATATAGATAGATTGAGTCTAAGTAAGATATCATCATATGATGTTTTAGATCTAAGTAAGTGTTTATGCATCTGTGATACATTTTTGTAAGTCTGGGTTGGGTAGAAAGGCTCGTGCTGGTTGTGTGCGCGGAGACCTAGTCCTAGTTGTGTGCGCGGAAGGTTAATTGTAAGGGGAAAGTCTGACTATAATGAATTGCTTTTAATCTAATACAAAGACTGTTTTGGTGAAGCAAATGTGTTGTGTGTACAATATCTGTGTATCGTTATTGCTTTAAGATCACTTTACTTATGTTATGATGGATTATATCAGTGCGAGTAAATATGTCCTTTATGCATGAGTATCTTTTGATGGTTAAATAGATCTGCTTAAGTTAATGCGCATTGCGAAAATTTGATTATGTTATTATACATCTGCGACGAAGTTGATCTACGATACATTTGTTATATGCATTATCTGGATTTGCGACAAACTGATCTGATAAGTATATGTATATATATATATATATGCGCGCATCTATTTCCAATCTGCAATAAGTTCTGTTGTAAACCTGTTTAGGGCCACCACATTAATTTCTTCCTCAGAGTGCAGAAACCTGGTTCTAGCACTCCCCCATACTGCTTCAGGTGAATCTTTGATTTGCACAAATAGGTCATTGCCAAAAAGACCAGTAGTTGGAGGGTTTTTTGGTTGCACGATAAACTTTAAACCTGGGTCAGGACCCCTTTAGCCAACAAATGGTTTTTTTGCCGAAACCGAGATCATTTTGAGGGAGGTTTAATGTTGTGGCATCCTACGTAGAACGAATTGCAAGATTGGCTGGATAGAAAGATCCTTGAATTCACGATCCAAGAGAATCGAAGTTCTAAGCTATCTGCTGAAAAGTGGGTTCGGAAGTATATCTATACAAAAGTTCATGAGATATTCTTTTGCTCCTTTGCAACTAAGTTGCATGAATTGTTGTTGTGATTGACTGAATTCAATAGTTGTGTGAAGGACGATGCAGTCACTTAGTGGACTCCCAAATTAATACAACAATTAGAAAAGACAAGCAATAAGATCACCTGCGCGATAGATCATTGGATCGATCATGTCTTGGGAGGATTTGTGACTGAATTTTCCATTGATCAGTTTGTGTCATACTCTAAAGCAGAAAGGATATTTTTCAAGGGTCCTAGATGTAAGTTCCTGCGCTCTTTGAATTTATTGCTAAAGATGCTATTATGTGAATAGAGCTCTCTGTGTGAACATATTGCGTGAATGTCCCGAAGAGGCCCGACTACGCGCAGTGGAAGAATTTACCGCACAGACTTAGAAAAAAGGTTTGTTTACAATCCTCTCAAGGGTAGATCTGATAGTGAGGATGAGCTAGAAACTAGTATCTCTAGTGAATCTGCGTGCTCTGAAGAAGAGGAAGTCTCCCAAAAATAAGGTTCACCATATCAGAACGATTAGGGAGCCTTGACCATCATTCAAATCCCATCCACTCCACTTCCACACTCATCTCACAAGTCGTCCACTCCACCCCCACCTCCACCTCCTCTAGGTGCAGATATGGCTATGTCTATGAAGCTACCTACTTTCAGAGGTATTGGAAATGAAGATACTAAGCAATTTTGGTTTGTGACTGATATTGTATGGAGAGCACAGTGGGTTAATAGTGATGATGTTAAGAAAGCGCAGTTAGCCACTACTTTCCAAGATCGTGCATTGGACTGGTATATCAAATATGTACAAGCAAACCCTAATGCCACTCTGGATGAATTGAAAGATGGTCTAAAAGAACAATTCAAAAAGCCTAAGTCATATGCGCAGTGTGTTACAAAATTGAAAGAAATTCACCAGGAGATAAATGAATTTGTGTGGGAAGAAGATCAGAGACTGAAGCACACTATCAAAGATGGTGGATTCACTGTCGATGATACCCAACACAAGGAGTGGTTTATTGCTATGCTACTCCCACATCTGTGCCAGCCATTCAGTCAACAGAAGATTTCCACGCAGGCTGAGGTTGTGGAGATTGCGATGAAATTAGAAGCTACGCCAACGAATGTTGCGCTTGGAGCTCAACAGATTCAGAGTCAGTTAGAAGCAATGCATTTGGAGATTCAGAATCCTTGCAAAGATAAGGGCAAGGAGGTGTGTGCAGAAGTCTGGTGCATACGATGTAAAGTTGTTGGGCATCATAAGGATCAATGTCATGTCTTTGATGATTATCTGAACGCTAGAGGACCAAGCCCGCTGAAGAGTGCAGCAGGGCCTGGTGGGATACCTCTAGTATGGTGTGCGATCTATCAGGTTCCAGTTCTGCATGCAACAAATTTCTGTCCAAGGGTCGGAAAATATACGCCTGAGCTGAAGCAGTTGTTTTGTAGATTCAGTTCATCGTTGGGACATGATGAATGACACTATCGAACTTTTGACATGATGTAAGCTGAAATATATAGAATGCAGGTCGAACCTACCTCACCAACATCCCCGTATGGGCACGGTAGATTCTAGAATAGGGGAAGAGGAAGAGGAGGTGGATCAGCTGCTCGAGGAAGGGGGCAGATCATTTGCTACAACTGCGGAGATGTTGGTCACTATGCGCGTGACTGTCCAAATCCAGCATGACAATCATGCAGGTACTGTAGACAGTTTGACCATGTAATAGAAGATTGTCCTCTTTTACTTGCTAAGATGTATGAGAAAAATACGTAGACTCTGATGTCAAATCTTCAGATGGTCGGAGCAAAAACACGAGAGGATCCCAACGTAAATGTGATCACTAGGAGCGGTGCAGCCACTAATGAGGATAAGGGAGAAAAGTCAGATATTGACCTTTGGATTCGTAAGGCACCTGAGAACAAGGATGGAATTGATTTGCAGCACACAAAAGAGACTTTTGTTGAGGCGTGAAAGGGGTTTACAGAGGGAAGCGCATCGACATCAGGTAGACCCATGAAGGAGGCAGCAGTAGATGATGAAATCAAGCCATTTTTACAAGCTTACATTAAGTTACTGCGCAACAACAAGGCGATGGAGAACCTTCAGGCATTGATAGATAACTGCGCAGAAAAGGAAAGACCTTCAATAGAATAAAAAGTTGTCAACAAAATCTATAAGAATAAGAAAAGAACGGGGCGAGAGATGCATATGACAGCTCAGATCAGTGCTTATGAGATGGATCAGGTTATTCTAGATCTGGGATCTGATGCAAATGCCTTACCTAAGAAAACTTGGTAGTGCATGGGAGAACCCAAGCTGGAATGGTCTACCATTCAACTGCGCATGGAAAATCAATATAAAATCATTCCATTAGGAAGGTTGTCGCAAGTTGTAGTCAGTATTGAAGGTGTTAAGGTACTTGCATATTTCGAAGTTATACAGATTGTGGATGATACTGACCCTTATCCTGCGCTGTTGGGATTGGATTGGGCTATTGATATGGATGGTATCATAAACCTAAAGAGAAGAAAAATGCAGTTTGAAAACAATGGAACCAGAGTCATAATTCCCCTAGACCCAGTAGAAGGAGAAAGATACATAGAGCCTATGCGTGCTGATGATGATATTGACCATATATATACGCTGAATTTGCACGACAAATATTGGATTAACCCAATGGTTGATGGAAGGCTTAATTGGGAAAAGGACAGCTCTTGCTTCTCATATTTTGATGAAGAACTGGAGAACTGGCAGAACCGATTACATGAAGTATGTGCGTTGCACTGCAATCGAGTAACTAGATCTCTTCGATGCATAACATCAAAGGTACACAAATTACTGCATTATGATGGTTTAACTGATGTAAATATGTTTTTAGGAGAACTTGAAAGAACTGTCCCAGAAGGACATAGATTCCATACCCTGGATATTGGACTGCGCGCTACTCTAGCACGATGGCGGGAAACTCATAAAGAAAATATAGGCAACTGGGATGAATGCGTGCGAATGATGAGATTACGCTTTGAATGTCCAACTATCAGAATGGAAGAAGTCTACTCTGGAAAGGATGATCTGCGCAGACATTTTGCTAAATGGAGTGAGGTATGGGGCATAGAACCGAGACCTGAATGGGTCCACATGTTCATTCATACATTGGGAAAGGTACCTACTGATTGGTATTTGGAGACAGATCAGCGTCGAGGTACTAGTGAATGGTTTGCACTGATAGAGAATTTCATTCTAACCTTCAACTTTGAGAGTGGGTTTGTCAAGATTGTTAAAGCACTGCATGATATCCAAGAAGTTATCTTTGACACAACCAAGCCAACGATAGAGCGTGCTTCGCCAACCTGGGATACGTAGATGAAGGATATTGTTAATTGCAGAAATATGACGGTTGAATAAAATGAGAAGATCCAACAAATATTATCATTCCGTAATCTAAGGGACAACGCGCAGTTGCTGGGCCCTCAATTACTTCCATAAATGTCACGAAACTTCTAAATATTCGACAGGTAAATATTGGATCTAAAGAGCAACCGAAGTTGGCGAAAATTGGAGATTATTGGAATGCTGACATAGTAGGAAAGGTTGTTGAGCTATCGATAGAGTATCAAGACTTATTCCCTATGAAGTTCTCAGAGTTGAAAGGGATAATTGGAGAGCTTGGAGTCATGAAGATCACTTTGAAACCTGATGTGCGCCCGATGAAGCAGTGCCCATATAGGTTAAATCCAAAGTATAAGAAAAAGGTAAAGGAAGAGTTGGATAAGACGGTTGCTGCGGGCATTATAGAACCAGTGGAAGAGTCTGATTGGGTGAGTCCCATGGTAGTACAAGATAAGAAGACCAAAGGAGAAATCAGGATTTGTGTAGACTTGTGCAAGTTGAATGATGCCTGTGGACATGATCCATTCCCAACTCCATTCTCCGATAAGATCCTTGACAATGTCAGAGGACAAGAAGCTTATTCATTCAAAGATGTTTTCTCAGGGTATCGTTAGATCAGGATTGTACCAGAGGATCGCAATAAGACCACCTTTGCAACAGAATGGGGATCTTCCCAGTATACAGTCATGCCCTTTGACTTGAATAATGCACCCGCCATCTTCTCATGCGTAGTAGTAGCTCCATTCAAGGAGTATATGCATAAGTTCTTGGAAGTATACTTTGATGATTGGACTGTTGATAAAGTATGTCTCAAATCTACGCTTAATGCTGGATACTTGTAGAAAGTATCAGATAAGACTGAACTTGAAGAAATTTATATTTTGTGTGGCATTCGAGATATTGTTGGGTCACATTGTTTTCCAACAAGGGTTGATGGTAGATCCCATGAAGGTTGCAGTGATTGTTAATCTGGAGATACCTGTGAATATCAAACAATTGTGCTCAATATTGGGGCACACTAGGTATTATCGAAAGTTCATTCAGGGTTATGTGCTGATAACTGCGCCCATAGAGAAATTGATCAAGAAGGATGTGACATTCTGTTAGGATGAGGAATGTCAGAAGAGTTTTGAATTGTTGAAGGAAAAGATGGTCATGACGCCCATACTAATCTTTCCAAATTGGTCAAAGGTGTTTCATGTGCATGTTGATGCCTCCTATATCGCACTCAAAGTTGTCTTAGTGCAGCCAAGAGCTGGAGAGATTGATCACCCTATTGCCTATGCCAGTCGAAATCTCTCAAGTGCACAACGGAATTATTCAACCAGAAAAAGAGAAGGATTAGCGATGGTGTATGTGCTACAGAAATTGTGCCACTACCTGTTAGGAGGACATTTCAAGATACTTATTGATCACTCTAATTTAAAGTACCTGGTCAATAAGCCTGTGTTGGGGGGGAAGATCTACAAGTGGTTGTTACTATTCTAGGAGTATGATTTTGAGATAATTGTGAAACCATGAAGACTGAATGTTGGGCTAGACCATCTATCGCGCATTGAGACTGGTGAAGAGCCTACTAGCTTGGAGGATGGATTACCAGATGCGCAGTTGTTCACAACCAATGTTTTTGACGATAATTTCCCTGATATTAATCATTTTCTGACTAGTGGACACGCACTTGAGGAATATACAGTACATCAAAAGAAAGAGCTCGTGGCGCGCACAACTTACTTCACTATTATTGTTGGCCAATTGTACAATATGGGTGAAGACGAAGTCCTGCAAAGATAAGTTTTGGAGTACGAAAGGCGTGACATCCTAGATGAAGCTCATGGAGGGGTTGCAGGCGGTCATTATGTAGGGAAGGCAACTGCGCAGAATATTTTGCGAGCTGGGTTATGGTGGCCCACATTGCACAATGATGCCTATGCACATTGTCTTGCATGCAATGTATGCCAGAGGACTAGAAATCCATCGTGCAGAGATGAGATACCCCTGCATACACAGGTGGCACTGTAAGCAATTGAGAAATGGGCCATAGACTTTGTTGGACCTATTAAACCTCCAGGCAAGAAGAGTGGTGCACGTTACATAATCACTGCGGTTGACTATGTAACCAAATGGGCTAAAGCTGAGCCCATAAAGGATTGTACTGCGGATACATTTGTGCACTTCATCTTCGAGAATATTGTGACCCACTTTGGATGCCCTAAGATTTTGATAAGTGATCAAGGTACGCACTTTGTAAATGAAACCATTGAAGCATTGACAGACGAATTCCAGATTCATCATCAGAAGAGCACTCCATATCACCCATAGGAAAATGGTGTAGTGGAGGCTTTCAACAAGATATTGGAGATTATGCTTACAAAGATTTGTAATGTTAACTGGAATGATTGGGATGAGCACGTGCCCACTGTTCTCTGGGCATATCAAACCACATGTAAAAATTTGATTGGAAAGACACCGTTCCGGATGGTGTATGGGAAAGAAGTTGTGCTGTCGATGGAGTACATTGTTCCCAGCCTACGCATGCAACATTCACAAATATGGCAGAAGAAGATATTATGGAGGAATGGTTGTCGCAATTGGTCACACTTGAAAAAAATTGTTTTATCATGAATTTCCATCAGCAAGTTTAGAAAGCACGTGAAAAGGCATGGCATGATAGGCACATCTGACAAAAGGTATTTCAGGAAGATGATTTGGTCTTGTTGTATGACAACAAGTTTGCGTGCCACCCAGGGAAGTTCAAGATGCGTTGGCTACGGCCATATATTGTTAAGGAGATCACTGATGGAGGTGCAGTGTGCCTGGCCACGCTGAGCAGGGATGACCCTCTCCTTGCGTGCACCAAATGACTATATGGATGGAGTATTGGATCTACGAAGAAGGGATGGTGGATGCACAGACAAGCACGACGTGCACGCAGTAGCTACGCGATGAGGTTGACTGGGTCACAGAGGTGCCAAAATCTAGCCGTTGGAACAGTAAATCTGGAAAAGACAGTTTTATTACCATTTAAGGGAGCATCTAGGTTGCATTTAATGAAGGGATTTTACCAGGTTTGGAACCATTTTTTCATTTACGAAGACACATTAATGCATAAGGGACCATTGAAAATGTGCCAAAACTATAAATATGACCTAAGGGGTCGCATTAGTTCCCCTTGCTTTCTGCGTGAATTGTCTACCTTGAGCTCTCTAATTCTTGTAAGATATTCATTCTCCATGTCTGGTCTGGATTCGAGATTTGAGGAGGAGTTATGCCGAAGGGGTCTCGGTTACGTTATCCCTCCCAGCATGATAGTTACGCGCCCAGAAGAGGATCCCGCTGCGCCGGTCGCTAAGACACCTGCGCTTGTGAAAACCAAGAAGGGTCACACATCTGGGACCCGCAAATCCCCTAGAAAGAAGACTCCAAAGCCACACTCCATTGTGGTCGAGCGCCAAAAGAGACCCTTGGCAGAGCTCCCTGAGACCATCATGGAGGAGGATGTGGTCGAAGTGGCCCCATTCCCGCGGTTATCGACCTATGTCGCACCACACAAGGCATCAATCAAGGTCCTGAAGGATCTTGACAAAGTGCGGTCATATATTAACATGCCGTTAATTCCAGAGAATGTCCTACACAAAGGCGATATGTTCACCAAAGTGTCGCAACTGAATATGGAGGATTGGGACCTCGTTGATGCTGAGAAATTTACGGAGTTTGCACCTGAGCAATACCTAGACTGAGTACGTTATGACGGGGGGCTCATGCACGTGGAGCCAAAACAATGGGTGTTGGGCCTGCACAAGGCACGGATTTTGAATTTATTGCAGGTGCCACATTTTGGGCGCAACCCAATAAATGATATATGTGTGCGACAATTGCTCGCGCTAGTGCATGACGAAGCTTTATCACTGGGAGAGCACATACCCATTGATGTCATGCTGATCCATCGGATCACTGGCCTACCTAATCAAGGTGCAGATCACATGGCTGATTTCGGAGGGAAGGCATAGGAAAAGAAGGTAGCGGAAAAAATCAAGGCGACCCACCAGGTGTCACACCACAACAAAGTATTTGTAGTCAATGAAATCAATACCCAATTGTCCAATTTGGGACGCTCATATTGGCCTTCAAGATGATGCGGAAGTGTAGGCCTAGGGAAGTCCCTGCACAAGTAATTGCACTTGTAAGACAGCGCGAGAAGGGAGTCATCTATAATTGGGCACAATATTTGTGCAAGGAATTCTTGGAGAACATGCACAAAGTGCAAGAGGAGGGAAAGAACTTTCATTATGCTTGGCTCCTGCTACTAATAGCTATGATCGGATGGAAGACCCCAGAGGAAACACAGTTTACTGACATAGAGCCACAGATGTGTGAAGCCGCACAATACGCCATGTTGTAGAGTTCCTCCATCCCCGCACACATCATGGAAAACAAAATATTTTGGGTCTTGTTCGATGCCTCAATTTTTCAGGCGATTCAATCCAAACAAGGTTGTCTCCAACTTTGTACGAGCAGTACAAGTTGATTGCAGATTTTAAGGCCACATTCCACAACATTCACATCTGCATGAAGGGCGCAATTGAAGGAATTTTTTATGAATTGTCGTATCTCGTTACTGAGGACAATTTGCTACGTGTCACTACAGAGTGGCCGCCCGCTTGGCTGGAACCATGCACCACGAAAGGTGCATCTACCTCTATTTCAAAGATGCCCACCAAGCCCCGCATGTGTACACAACCTACTGAGAAGAACACTGATGTAGAGCCCATGCCGACTACAACCGATGAGTCGATTAACCTTGAGACAGACACTGCACCTAAAAAGACTGGTGTTGGGCCTAAGGAAACTGAGGAGCAGGTGGAAGTCCAGACTTCCAATGGAACAAAGCGCAGTTCTCAGGTCACAGGAGGATCACGGAAGAAGCGCAAAGGATCCAAAGCCACTGGAGAATAAGAACTCACACTAATCGAGGATGATTTCAATGAAATATCCAACACGGTCATGACAGCAACTGAGGATATGTGGATGGACCTAGAAACGCAGTACAAGGTTGCACTCAATGGGGTGAAGATTGGCATCCAAGAGTTGAAAGTTCAAGCGAGCCTGATTTAGGTGAGCTTGGTTCAAGCGAGTGTAGCACAAGCAAGCCAGTTACAAGCCAGCGTGATTGCTGCCGGCGCGTTGCCTATCACAACAATTTTTCCTTCATCAGGGGAGTCCCGCTTGGTTCAGATCCCTAAACAAGCCATTTGAGTTAAATCCCCGCTGCTGTGTGCGCAGATCAAAACCTATTAGAAAATAAATATTGATTTGATTATGTTACCTGCAAGAAAACTACATATGGTCCACAGCATGATGGTAGAAGAGCTGCAGTTTGGAGAGGCTTGCACCTACTGTGACATCACTGAAGCACAACATCACGTGATAAGCCTCCAGCAGAAGCAACAGAGCGTCGAAGAAGCATGTCGAGTAGCCGAGGCTCAGTGCGCTGCACTAGAGGACAAGATCAACCAAGTCTGTAGCGACGTGCTAGTGGTCCCTGCCATAGTTGCTCCAAAAGAAAAATTAGAAGGGTTGGCTGCTGTAGTAAAGGCCTCGCGCACAAAATTTGAACATCAGATTGTTAATCTTCAGTTGAAGTTGTGGCCAGAAATGCTCAGAGGGCTGCAGAGGTCAAGTAGGCTACAAATAGCATCACTGCCGCAGTTACACAGCCTGGTCAATTATTGGACGAGGTCATGGGTGTCTAGACTTTAGTTCATAATGACCCAATGGTCCAGTAGCTACGTAATGAGTTACGCGTCAAGGAGCAACAATTCGTTGATATTAGGATGATGGCGCCCACCCTCGTGATTACATGGCGCCACACTCGCCTACAGGAAGGCCAGGTAATTCAAAGCGAAATCGAGGACCTGTGTCGAAGAGAACATTTGTTTAAAGCAAGGATGTAGTTGTGGGCCGAGGAGGCTTTACAAATGTCACAAACATTGGATGGCACGTTGAAGACCCTTCATCAGACTCAGAGAAGTATTGAACTTGCTACTGAAGGGCCAACTACAGAAAAATTGGTAACTGAAGCGCAGGGAGTTATTGTGCAGAGTCTTGAGGTGGTGCTGCCACTAAAAGCTTATGTCATTGCTCTCCCAGAAAAGATGAAGGAGCCAACCCCAGAGTTACTCCGGATGAGTCACAGGATTGTGTTGGGGGCCTGTTGGAGCAGGGTCCCCTAGGGCAAATTTTGAGTAACTTTTTGTATGTATATTTGGATATGTACGCTGCGCGGAAAGGTCAAGGGACTTTGGGGAGGGTCAAAGTCCCTCTTTTATGTAAATGGGTTGTAAAAGGTAAACTATGGGCCTCAAACCATGGTTTGAGACCATAGTATCTGTGAGCTAGATGAATATAAATATAGATAGATCGAGACTAAGAAAGATATCATCATATGATTTTTTAGATCTAAGTAAGTGTTTATGCATCTGTGATACATTTTTGTATGTTTGGGTTGGGTAGTAAAGCTCCTGTTGGCTGTGTGCGTGGAGACCTAGTCATGGTTGTGTGCGGACCCCGCTAACTGTGTGCGCGGAAGGGTAGTTGTAAGGGGAAAGTCTGACTGTATTGAACTGCTTTGAATCTAATACAAAAACTATTTTGGCGAAGCAAATGTGTTATGTGTTTGATATCTATGTATTGTTATTGCTTTAAGATCGTTTTATTTCTGTTATGATGGATTTAATCTACACAAGTAAATCTGTCCTTTATGCATGAGTATCTGTTGATGGTTAAATATATCTACTTAAGTTATTGCACAATGCGAAGATCTAATTCTGTTATTATATATCTGCGACGAATTTGATCTGCGATACATCTATTACATGCATTACCTGTATTTGCGACAAGATGATCTAATAAGTATTGATTTATATATGCGCGCATATGTTTCCAATTTGCAATCAGTTCTGTTGTAAACCCGCTTAGGAGAACCACATTGATTTATTCCTCAGGGTGCGGAAACCTGGTTCCAGCACCCCCCCATACTGCTTCGGGTGAGATTTTGATTTGCGTAAGCAGGTCATTGTCGAAAGGGCCAATAGTTGTAGGGTTTGTTAGTTGCGCGATAAACTCTGAACTTGGGTCAGGACCCCTCAAGCCAACTGGAGCGAGGTCCCCTGGGGAAAATTTTGAGTAAATTTTTGTATGTATTTTTGGATATGTGCACTGCGCGGAAAGGTCAAGGGGCTTTGGGGCAGGTCAAAGTCCCTCTTTAATGTAAATGGGTTGTAAAGGGTAAACTATGGTCCTCAAACCATGGTTTTAGACCATAGTATCTGTGCGCTGGATGAATATAAATATAGATAGTTTGAGTCTAAGTAAGATATAATCGTATGATGTTTTAGATCTAAGTGTTTATGCATCTATGATACATTTTTGTAAGTCTGGGTTGGGTAGAAATACTCCTGCTAGTTGTGTGCACGGAGACCGAGTCTTGGTTGTGTGCAGACTTCGCTGGCTGTGTGTGCAGAAGGGTAATTGTAAGGGGAAAGTCTGACTGTACTGAATTTCTTAGAATCTAATGCAAAGGCTGTTTTGGTGAAGAAAATGTGTTATGTGTCTGATATCTGTGTATTTTTATTGCTTTGAGATCACTTTACTTCTATTATGATGGATTATATTTGTGCGAGTAATTCTGTCCTTTATGCACGAGTATCTATTGATGGTTAAATAGATCTGCTTAAGTTATTGCACATTGCGAAGATCTGATTTTGTTATTATATATCTGCAATGAAGTTGATATGTGGTACATCTGTTATATGCATTATTTGTATTTGCGACAAGCTGATCTGATAAGTATTGATTTATATATGCGCATATATGTTTCCAATCTGCAATAAGTTCTGTTGTAAACCCGTTTAGGGCCACCACATTAATATCTTCCTCAAGGTGTGGAAACCTTGTTCCAGCACCCCCCCATATTGCTTTGGGTGAGACTTTGATCTACGTAAGTAGGTCATTGTCAAAAGGGCCAGTAGTTGGAGGGTTTGTTCATTGCGCGATAAACTCTCAACCTAGGTCAAGACCCCTCAAGCCAACTGGAGCAAGGTCTCTTGGGGCAAATTTTGAGTAATGTTTTATATGTATTTTTGGATATGCTCGTTGCGTAGAAAGTTCAAGGGGCATTGGGGCAGGTCAAAGTTCCTCTTTTATGTAAATGGGTTGTAAAGGGTAAACTGTGGGCCTCAAACCATGGTTTGAAACCATAGTATCTACACGTTGGATGAATATAAATATAGATAGATCAAGTCAAAGTAAGATGTCATCATATGATGTTTTAAGTAAGATATCATCATATCTAAGTAAGATATCATCTATGATACATTTTTGTAAGTCTAGGTTGGGTAGAAAGGCTCTTACTGGTTGTGTGCCCGGAGACCTAGTCTTGGCTGTGTGCATGGAAGGGTACTTGTAAGGGGAAAGCCTGACTGTACTGAACTACTTTGAATCTAATACAAAGTCTGTTTTGGTGAAGAAAATGTGTTATATGTGTCTGATATCTGTGTATTGTTATTTCTTTGAGATCGCTTTACTTCTGTTATGATGGATTATATTTGCATGAGTAAATATGTCCTTTATGCATGAGTATCTGTTGATGGTTAAATAGATCTGCTTAAGTTATTGTGCATTGGGAAGATCTGATTTTGTTATTATATATCTACAATGAAGTTGATCTGTGATACATCTATTATATGCATTATCTGTATTTGTGACAAGCTGATCTGATAAGTATTGATTTATATATGTGCGCATATGTTTCCAATCTGCAATAAGTTCTGTCGTAAACCCGTTTAGGGCCACCACATTAATTTCTTCCTCAGGGTGCGGAAGACTAGTTCCAACACCCCCCCATACTGCTTCAGGTGAGACTTTAATCTGCGCAAGCAGGTCATTACCGAAAGGGCCAGTAGTTAGAGGGTTTGTTGGTTGCGCGATAAACTCTGAACCTGGGTCAGGACCCCTCAAGCCAACAAAAATGAAAAAATCTTAAAAATCAGGAAAATATCAGTAAAAATTGGCAAACATCAACAAAATCAAGATACCATCAAAACATCGGTAAAAATCGACAAACATTGGCTAGGCCAAAAAATTGTGATTTCGAGATAAAATCGGGATGTGATCGAGATGTTCGCAACACTGATTTAAATCTCTCGGGCCTATGAATTATGGGACTATAGAAGCAGTGGTTGTTATTTTCCATTGTAATCTGTTACCACTCAAACTATTCGAGGTACCAAAGGGAATCCTAAAGGGGCAACTGCTAGGTCAAGGGCAATGATGGAGACTTAGCCCACTATCACCTCAGCTAAGGCTCCCTACTCTTTATGGACTTTAACTGATGGGAGGAGACCCGGTATAAAGAGAGTCACTTATAGAGGATAGATCAACAAAATGGATATGAAGTGACTTCAATGATCTTTTCCTAGAAGAGAGTCAAGAATGGGGCTTGCTTGATCCTTAAGAAATGTACAAATATTTCTAGAAGAATGAGATGAGGATTTAAGGGCTAGGATAAAGGAATGTGACTAGTAAAGGAGCTTCCCAATCCCTAAAATCCTTATAAGACTTCGGTTCCAGAGTTGTCTATGAAGAATTGTATTTGATAAGAAATGGGACCACACCGGGCCAAGTGGACCTAGCCTAGGTTAAGGGGAGGGAGTTTAGCAACTGATGATGATCTTAACCTAGACAATGGAGGAGAAAGGATCAAAACAATAATTTTCACTTAAAGGTTTCAAATTGATCCTATGAGGTGCTAGCCTAGGGAACACTAGGGCAAAGTTTGATCTCAGAGCTAGAGCTTGAGATATCTCACAATCCCACCATTGTAATTTGTTCAAATTTGGAGGATACCTTGAGGACACATTAGCGCAGTAGAGGCTAGGATATTGAAGCTTTTGTATGGCTACTTTGTCGGGAAAATGATGCCCTAGGTGACCCAACGTGGCTAGACCTAGAAAGAGGGGGAAAAGATACATAAAAAGGCTTTTAAGGTAATCACCTTATGGTGGACCAGTGCCTATTTCCTTTGGGGATATGGAGTCAAGAAGAATTATGAAGAAGGATCTTGTTTCTAGTTCAAGGAGGCTCTAAGGGAAACTTTGTCCAACGTTTGGGCAAAAAGGAAAGTGACCTTAAAGCGTTTATACTTCGCTTGCAAATGAATATGGCTTATCAAGATAACTACAATCTCTAGGACAATTCGCTCAACAAACATAGCCCATACATAGAGATATGCTATATAAAAACATAATTCCACAATGAAGTAATAAATGTATGCAACGATTAGCCCTAAAATAGTGAAAATCCCATGATCAATGTATGCAACAAAGTAAAATAAAATAGCATCAATATGATACTTACATGTAAGAGAATATATCCAACCATCAATACACTTTCCAATAAAGAAGCTCCAAGACAAGAAAATCTAATCCAAACATCAAAATTCATCCATGCTCCAATTCATCTGTAATATCCCAAATTGGGAACAAACAATAATATAAAGCATGCAAGACTAAACTATAGCAAAATAGAAATAACCATTAAAAACACCATGAATGAGCCAAAAACGTCTAAGCCATTTTATTTATTTTATGATGGTAAAAGGTTACAATGAGGTGCTCAAGAAGATGGCACCTTGGTCTACACAAGACATGCTGAAATAACTCCTAAAACCTGAACATAAACCATGTATTTCCACTGCTCTGCATGGCTTCTCCTCTGTATTGTCCTGTTGGAACAACTGTTTCTCGCTAGAAATGGATAGTGTGTTTAGGCCGCTCCGCTGCTCAGAAAATTCCAAGAATTAGACACCATAATCTCCTCAACAAACCCAGAAAAACCCGCGAAGGGTTTCTAGAAATCCTGACCCTGGAAATTCACCCCCTTGGGCTTGGCATGCTGCTCTGCTAGGTAATCTGGTTCTCTGGCTGAACCGATGGTAGATGCTTCTAGAAATCTAACAAAAAACCATCGTAGGAGGTGGCTAAACTCCCCTCCAAATTCCAAACTAAAATCTTCTCTCTCTCCCACTCTCCCAACGCTGCTCCTCAACTGGACTGCATATTCCCTCTGCTACTTGTGTGGCCTTTGAGATGTCCTGGAGGTACTGCATGTGCCTAAATGTGATCCTATTAATTCTCTCTCAAAACTGGATGGAATCTCCTCTCCTGAGCGGGCACTCAAAGTCCCCCGAGGTAGAGGTTGAGATCTTTGCTCAAAAATATTTGTGCTAAACAACACTTGCATACTCAGCTAAACAACTCAAGCGTGCTACAGTCTATCAGACAGAAAATTAGTGATTGAATGCATAAGGAATGAGCTGCTCTCACCCTTTATTTATCCAAGTGAGCCTCCAATGTTCCCTTGTGCCCACCTATGCTGCATTGCCCCTCTACTAGCTTGTCCCTGTGTTGCCCCTCTACTAGCATGTCCCTGCGCTGCCCCTCTACTAGCTTGTCCCTGCGCTGCCTCTCCTACGCTGCCACTTAGGATGTTGTCACATTCAAGTGGCTTGCCTCTTGGGCCCCATTTCAGCTCTAATCATGGTTGTTTGAGATCTGGAGGGGGAGCGGGAGTTCCATTTTCAAAAGCTTCCAATCCGAAGCATTTCGGGGAGCGTTTATATATATATATATATATATATATATATATATATATATATATATATATATATATATATTATATTTATTATATTTTGATGCATATATGTCAAAAAAATCATGTAGAATGATCAATTAGACATAAAAAACATAAAAAACATAGATTGAATCATATAACATCAATCATCTAGAAGTTATAATCTTCATCAACCACGCCCACAAGTTGGAAGCATACAACATATTGACTCTTGAGTCTCGCGATTCATCAATCTGAAGGTTTCAAGCTTTCAAAATTCAATATGTAACATTTATCATCATTGATTTCAAATTTCAATATCTAACATTTAACATCATTGATATATATCATAATTCATTTATCATCATTGATTCGTTGATTTCAAAATTCAATATACATTTATCATCATTGATTCATTGATTTCAAATTTCAATATATAAAATTTATCATCATTGATATATATCATTTATCATCATTGATTCATTGATTTCAAAATTCAATATATACAATTTATCATCATTGATATATAACATTTATCATCATTGATTCATTGATCACCATATAACTTTCATGAAGCATCATATTCATAATTCATAATGACTTGTAAACTTATAAATTCCAACTTCAAAGTTTCACCTTTCAAATTCAAACTTCAAACTTAAATTGTCATTAAATACATGAAAGAGTCAAGTTTCAACTGTTCAACTGTCAACAGTTATAAAAGATAAAAACTACTAGAAAATAGAAAAGACTAGTAAACAACAAATCTATTTTATTCTATTGGCTGGCCCCTTGCCACGCCCACGAAAAATGTCTAATTTGTGTGATCCACGAGGAAATGATGGTCTTCTAGTACTCTCAGGAGTACCACGTCCACAACCATGACTAGAAGGTGGAGGCTGAATCTGCAAAGGAACAATAGTTGGATATCGAGAACTGGCACTAGCACTGGCACCCGCACTGGCACTGGATGGTGGGACTGGCCCTATGTGTGGCGGTGCTGCTGATGCTTCATCATCATCCCTAAAAATTTCTGCTTCCAATTCTTCCATATGTACCATGCCATCCTCCAAATTATCACCCTCTGGGTTGTTGTCCCAGACTCTGTATGATTGATCCTCATATGCCCGATAACAGTAATGGCTCAACGACCTCAAGTTGTAATGCACATAAACCAAGTTTTCAGCTTGATTTTCATTCAGCATGTTTCTTCTCACATTATGTATGAAGCTGTAGGTGCTCCAACACCTCTCTGCAGAAGAAGTATTCACAACCTGTGAGAGAAATTTTTTTTCCAACTTTGGCAAAAGTCCCATGCCACCATATGCTTCCCACCATGTGAGAGCATCAAATCTATCCCTGTCTTCCATTGCATGGAAAGAACCAAAGTTAGCAATGAAACTGAAGTATTTTCCTAATTCAAGGCGCAATCTAGCACACTCCTCCCTATCGGGTGCCAACTTGTCTAATTCCTTCATGTACGCCTCTTGTACCTCTAGATCTGTGTGAGGTTTGAAACCCACCTCTAGGTGCAGGTTGGCCCAACCAAGATGGAGAGTATTATTTTTGCATAAGGATATATGCCAAGGCATGTAGTGGAACATTGAGTTTATTCCACCGTGCATACACACAGTCATGAATCAGAGCATACAAGTTGAGATCATTATCCTTAACAACATCTTTTATTTGGCCCAACATGTTGTCCATCTGCTCATAAACCTCCCCAATCACTGGTTTATCTGTATCTACAAACTGAATCAGGTGATAAATGGGCTTGGTGAAATTCAAAATTTCCCTCACACGTGCCCAAAACAAAGGGTCAAGGGCGGTCTCCTCCACATGTTCAAAACCTTGCTTGTCAACTATTGTCGCTGCCTTGTCCTTTAATACCTGCCAATGTGGGCTTGATACCATTGCAACCAATGACTCTCTTACCTTCAAAAGGCGCCTGAAGGTGAGGTAATAGCTAGCAAATCTATTCTTTGCTATCTTCAACAAATCCAATTTGGAGTGAGTACGGAAAAGCCCATGGGTATTGCTATGATTTGTAATAAATTTTATCATTTTTTTACCTCTCTTGTACAAATCACCAAGCCATTTGAATTGAGGTTGTTTGTTTTTGATGATATCATGCATCAAAAGGTTCATTATGTGAACCAAACACCCAGACCAAAAAATGTTGGGGTATTTATCCTCAATAATTGCTCCTGCTGCCTTACAGTTAGCAACATTATCAGTGATGACCTGTATGACATTGTATGGCCCAGTCTTTTCAATTATATCAAGTAATGGTTATGCAATGTTAATGCCGGTTTTGAATTTGTCTGAATAATCATATGTTGACAGGAAGATTGCACCACTAACCGACACAGCCAAAACACTTATTAATGGCTTTCCTTTTACATTGGTCCATCCATCAGAGACAATGGACACCCCATGCTCATTCCACGAATTTGTCATTCTAGCCAAAGAATGGTTTATTTTAGCTTTTTCATGATCAAGACCCACGGTTCTAGCCTTGTCATTCCCAGGGCGCCTGTATCCTTTGGGGGCATCATTAATGGTAGAAACCATTTCATGCCAATAAGGTGAGTGAAGAACATTGAATGGCACCCCACATGCATATAGAAACCAGAAATTTTTTGAATCCACATCATTCCTACACCCTTCGTCAAGGAAATCGGATATGGTTCTATGCCTTAATCCAGGTGTGCCACTACTTCCATAACCACTGCCATGGGTGGAAGTTGATGGACTTCTTTGTCCATGATGTGACGCACTTGATGGTGTATAAGAATCAATGAAACCCCTAGATCTTTTAGATCTCTGTAGGGCAGCCTCCTCTTCCTTTCTACATTTCTCTCTCTCTGTTGTTGGCACACAAACACAAATTTTGATTCCTATATTTTTGTTTCCATCCCCTGGAATTTTCCCATAAAGGTGCCTTCTCGCACAGGTGTATGAACCATGGTATTCTTTATTGCAATGGGGGCAAAGAAATTTAGTGGTTCCACCACCTTTTCCTCCTTCCCGCGTCTGAACATATTTCCACAAAGGTGTCTGAGTTTGGTCTTGTCTAGTTGGGGTATCTGTGTCCTCATGTTCTCCACTCTCCCCTTCCACCTCAGCATAATCCTCCTCCTCTTCAGGATTTTCATCAAATGCACCATAACCCACTTCTTCATCCTCCTCTTCTCTAATGTGCCACTTTCTTCTACTCTCCAACACCATTATTACAAAGAAAGGAACCAGCATCATGAAAATCCCTAGCCATATAGCCATGATGTTTCATTTTTCCAATTTCAAGTTTCTAGCCTGCAAAAAAAATGGAGAAATGCCAAATGGGAATAGGAAATGCAACATAGGAAAAAAACAATTCAATTTTTAAGTTTTCAACACAGTAAAATGCAACATCCAAAAAAAAAATAAAGTTTTCATTTTTGAACAACTTAAAAATTCATCCTATAAAATACAAAACTAGATTAGAAGACCTACCTCTTTCTTGCAATCCTCATCTTGCTCTCTTGCAGCTTGCTCCTTGCTCTCTCCTTGGCACCTCTATAGCTCCACTCTCCAACTCTTGTTCTAAGCTCTCCTTCTCTCTAGCTCTTGCTCCAAGTTCCTCTTGCTCTCACTCACTCAACTAAAACAATAAAAAAAATGAGGGGAGGGTGGGATTTTATTTACCCAACCCTCCTCCCTCCCTCTCAAAAAAAAAAAAAAAACGAATTTTTTTTAGATCTTTTTTCATGCCGCCGGGGAGCGTTCAGGAGCGAATGCTCCTTGACTGCTTCCAGCATTTAAAAAACACTCCCAAAGAATTTTTTTAATGTCGAAAGCGCTCAGGGAGCGTTCGCTCCCGAGCGCTCCCTAAAACGCTCCCAAAAAGGTAGGGAGCGTTTTTACAGGCTCGGAAGTGCGCTCCCGAAAATGATCCCCTCAGGAAACGTTTTCGGGAGCGCGCTTCCGAGCGCTCCCAAAACGCTCCCAAACGGAGCACATTTCGGGAGCGGGAACAGGGGGGTGAAGCTTCCCCTCATCCTTGGATTTAATATTTGTTTAAGTGATTTTAGGAAAGTGAATTAATTCTATGGTTTATTAGTGGGTCCCTCCTTGCCCATTTTATTTCTTGCTAAACATTAGAAAAGGCAAAAATTAACAAAATTAATATTCCAATTAGATGTCTGCTAATTTGGAATATTATAGTCCTCCCCGCCAAAACGTTGCTCATCCTCAACTAACTACAAAGATTGATGTTGCAAAATCTTCTCCCCTTCCCAAGTGACATCCTCATCTGGAAGTTTTCTCCACCTGATCAAATACTCCTTCACCACTCTGCTCCTCAAATGTCTCTCCCTGGTATCAAGAATGGCCTCTGGCTGTAGCACCAAATGCCCCTCATCATCGGTAGGTGGGAGCTCCATTGTTGTAGTCACTTTTTGTCCCAAAGCCTTATTCAAGCATGAGACATGAAAAATGTTGTGAATCCGGCTACCCTGTGGCAACTCCAGCTCATTTTCCACCTCTCCAAACCATGTGGATCACCCTAAATGGCCCATAAAAACATGGTTTGAGCTTCTCATCTCCCTTCTGCTTCAGCGTGGACTGCCTGTACAATTGAAGCCAAAGATACACTAAGTCATCCATCTCAAACTTCCTCTCCACGCGGCCGCTACCTGCGTACATTTTCTGATGGTTTTGGGCTATGGCTAAATTATCCTTGAGAGCTCGGAGTATGTCTTGGCTCTCTTGGATCCAGTATTTGGCCTCGGGGACTTTGCTAGCTCCAAACATCACATCAGCAAAATTCAGTGCATTATAACCATACAAAGCATAAAATGGATACATACCGATAGACATGTGGAATGTTGTGTTGTAGCAGTATTTCCCCAAGTGAAGCCACTGTAGCCAAGCCTTTTGCTACCCTATGACATAGTTCCTCAAGTATCCCTCCAACCGCTTGTTAAATATCTCAGTCTACCCATTTATCTGTGGGTGGTAGTTGGCGCTCAATGTTAACTCTGTGCCTACCAAACAGAACAACTCCTAACAAAAGCCTACCATGAACCGACTGTCCCTGTCACTGACTATGGTCTTTGGAAGACCATGGAGTTTGAAGATGTCCTTGAAAAATAGCTCAACCACTTGTGAAGTGGTGTACCGAGCTGAAATGGTGAAGAAATGGGATACTTCATCAACCGGTCAACCACCATGAAGATGAAATCCTTGCACTGTACCATGAGCAACCCAGTGATGAAGTCCATAGAAATGATTTCCCATTTCCCCTGAGGAATGGGAAGGGGCTGCAACAACCCCGCCAGATGGTTCAACTCCCCATTCTTCTTCTGGCATACTACGCACTCCCTGACATGCCAGAGTACGTCCTCCTTGAGGCCCTTCCAAGAGAACCTCTGTTTGATGGACCAGTATATTTTGGTAAATCCCTAGTGGCTTGAAAGAGGCGAGTCATGCACTGCATGCATAATATTCTCCTGTAGCTTGGAGTTTCCTTTCAAAAAGATCTGGTCATGGAAGTAGATGACCTCATCCATCACCTTGTACTGGTCATCCGTCACTTGCCCATCCAGGATCTCACATTCAAACCAGTCTTTCGAGTACTCCACGAGTAGTTGAGCCCTCCAATCTATGTCAATGCTCATCAAGGATAGAGACGCTGGTCTCTGATACAACGCATCAGCCACTACGTTCTTCTTCCCTTTGACATACTAAATGACAAAATCATATGCCTGGATCTTTCTGACCCATCTCTTCTGCCTCTCCTGCAGCTACTTCTTCTCAAGGAAAGATATAAGGCTATTGTGATATGTCCTCACCTAGAACCTGTTCCCCACAAGGTACTGCCGAAACTTGGCCAATGCATGCATGATGGCTAGCATCTCCTTGTCGTATAGTGGGTATAATATCTCATGCGGCAATAGATTCCGGCTCTTGAAAGCTATGGGGTGTCCCCCCTGCATCAATACTACGCCTACCCCCTCCCCTAAAGAATCACAATCCAACACGAATGGTTGTGTGAATTCTGGCAGGGCTAATATTGGAAAACTGCTCATCACCTCCTTGAGCCTGTAAAAGGCCCTCTGCGCAGTCTTCGTCCAACTGAAAGCCCCCTTTTTGGTGAGGTCTATGAGGGGTGCTGCAAGTTGTGAAAACCCTTTGACGAACTTCTAATAGTAGGTACAAATACCCATAAACCCCTGGAGCTCTGTCACATTCTTCAGCTTTGGCCAATCCCGGATGGCCCTGATCGTCTCCTCATGGAATGTCACTCCATCCACTACAATTGTATGCCCCAAATAGAGCATATTTGTCAACCCAAACTCGCATTTGGATAACTTGGCATAGAAGTGCTGCTCCTCCAAGATACACAACACTATCTCTATGCTGCAAATGCTCCTCCCATGTGCGGATGTCGTCAAAGAACACCAAAGAGAACTCGAAATGGCCATAGTGACATCAGAATGCAGTCTTGGGAACATCCTGTTCCCTCACCTTGATCTGGTGGTACATCGACCTTAGATCAATCTTGGAGAAGAACTTTGCCCCCATCAGCTCATCCATAAACTCACCAATACTGGGAATAGGGTAGATTTTCTTCATTGTCTTTTTGTTCAAAGCCTTGTAGTCTATGCACATTTGCAATGTGTCACCCGTCTTCTTCACGAAGACCATCGAAGAAGCGAATGGACTGGTGTTGGGCCTGATGTGCCCCAATGCTAAGAGCTCATGAATCACTCTCTCAATCTCATCCCTATAGGCATTGGGATGCTTGTAGGGGGTGGTGATCACGGCCTGAATGCTGGAATCTAGCTCAATAGTGTGCTCAAACCCCTGATTCGGTGGTTGTCCTAGTGGAATGTCCCAAAAAATCGCAGAGTAACAGTCTAGGAGAGTTTGCACATCTGGGTACGTAGGCTGGCCTGAGACACCTGCATATGAAACCCTTAACTCCACAACCCACTCTATGTCTCCCTTCCAGAAATCTGCCTCCATCCTATGTGCATAAACCATATGAGGAGAGTACATGTGCATACCTCTAAACATCACATGCTTCCCACTCTTTTGGTCCACAAACTCCATCTCTAGAGTTTTCCAATCTATAGTGACCTTCCCAAGGGTGATAAGCCACTGGACTCCAAATACTAATTTGGTGTCCGAAATATCGACCACGAAGAAGTGATTTGTCAATGTGTACTCTCCCATGGTTACTAGCAATGCTAGGACATAACGCACGCACTGCATGGTCTTGGCCCCTGGAACCAGCACAGAAAACCCATCAAAGCCCTCTGTCTGTATGCCTCTCCTTTGTACCAACTAGGTATCAATGAAATTGTGCATAGCCCCACTGTCCACCAACACTGAGACACGTTGCCCCTGAAATTTCCCCCGGATCCTCAACATTAGATACTTGAGTACTCCCCGCAAAGATGCAAGGACGCCTCCAGTTGGTGCAAACAATGATCTTGCTGCTGCTAGGGGAGGTGGTGGTGGAGGATTCTCTCCTGGTGCTCCGAAATCTCCTTCCATCTCATCATATTATTTCCCTTCTCCCTCACTGTCGAAGAAGACCTCAATGTAATGTGTCTTTCCTCCGGCACATCTATGACCTGGTGCCCATGGCTCCTAACAGGTGAATCAGAGCTTCCTCCATCTCAAATCTCTCTGGGTTTCATCATCCAATGGCCCTCAGCCCTGGTTCCCTCTATGGGGTGGGGCTCTCACGTCCCTCCCTCTCTGTTGGAATGCTGGTCTATTGGGCATGGGAGCCCTCGTCCTCAGCAAAGCATCCTGCAAATCTCTGGTTCTCCCTACTGCGTCCTGCATCATAGTATGTTGTGTAGCCCTCACTAACCCACACAAGGGTTCAACTAGTCTGTCAATGAACATATATATCCTCCTAGGCATAGAAAATTCTAGAACCATCATTGAAAGTTTCAAGAACTTGGAAATGTAGGTTTTTGGGTTCCCTGTATGTTTGAGCTTGGTTAGCTCAAAAAAATGCTCCTCTGGATCTTTCCGATCAAACTTCTCTATCAATATCGAGGTGAACTCATCATACGCTGTCACTCTTGAGTGACCCAGCGTAGCCATCCCATGGAACCACTAGTCATGGGCTTCTCCCTCAAGATGCAGCACAACCACCTTGATGGACTCCATCTCCGCCATCTGATTAAGCTGGAAATAAATGTCCAGCTTCTCCATCCAAGCCTTGGTTGAACATTTCAATGACCCATCGAATGTAGGCAAGAATGTCTGCCCATGGTACGTTGCAAGTCATTTCCCTACATGTACCCTCCTCCTCTGGTTTGGCCTCGTGGTCTATTGTTATTCTTCAACTAACAGAACTCATTGTAGGTGAGGGAATCTCTAAACTCCGACTCGTAAGACTAATACTTATTGAAGTACTCCCCATAGTGAGCCACCTATAGCTCTTGTCGCCCTCCTGCTCTTTCTCTTGAAGCGAGGAATGTGGGCATGGTGGAACGTGGTGGAGTGTGTGGCACCACCTTTTGGGCAGCATTAGGCTCAGGTGGGTTATGGGAGGTGTCAGATCCTTCTCCGATCTGGAATTCCCTTGGAATTTTCCTCTGCTTGTTATCTTTGACAAACTTCTACCCCATCTCCTCTATCCTCTTAGTGAGCTCCTACATTGACTTTAGAAAGAGGTTAGCAAACTCATTTACGTCGTCTCTCACCTTTGCTATCTATGCCTTTCCCCTCTCTCCTTCCACTGAAATGTTGTCTACTTGTCTAGTGTGATTTCAAACCTCCTTTCTCTACTTCTATATCGCTGCCTTCGGTATGTGATGTTCTATATATCCTCTGGTGTCATAGACCAAGTGCTCCACAGGCTGAGCCAAGTCTATGAGCTCTGATACCATTGTAATATCCCAAATTGGGAGCAAACAGTAATATAAAGCATGCAAGACTAAAAATATAGCAAAATAGAAATAAACATTAAAAACACCATGAATGAGCCAAAAATATCTGAGCCATTTTATTGATTTTTTGATGGGAAAAAGGTACAATGAGGTGCTCAAGAAGATGGCACCTTGACCTACACAAGACATGCTGAAATAACTCCTCAAACCCGAACAAAAACCCTATAGTTCTGCTGCTCTGTGCGGCTCCTCCTCTACATTGTCCTATTGGAACTACTGTTGCTCGCTAGAAATGGATTGCATGTTGAGGCTGCTTCGCTGCTTAGAAAATTTCAGGAATTAGACACCGGACTCTCTTCAAAAAACCCAGAAAAACCCACAAAGGGTTTCTAGAAATCCTGACCCCTGAAATATACCCCCTTGGGCTTGGCACGTTGCTCTGCTGGGTAATCTGTTTCTCTGGATGAACTACTGGTAAATGCTACTAGAAATCTGGCCAAAAACATTGGTAGGAGGTGGCTAACCTCCCCTCCAAACTTCGGACTGAAATTTTCTCTCTCTCCCACTCTCCCAACGTTGCTCCTCAACTAGACTGAGTATTCCCTATGCTACATGTGTGGCCTCTATGTTGTCCTAGAGGGACTGGATATGCCTAAATGTGATCCTGTGAATCCTCTCTCAAAACTGGATGGAATATCATCTCCTAAGCGGGCACTCAAAGTCCTCTGAGGTATAGGTTGAGATCTCCACTCAAAAATCTCTGTGCTAAACAACACTTGCAGACTCGGCTAAAAAACTCAAGTGTGCTACAGTCTATCAGATAGAAAATCAGTGATTTAATGCATAAGGAATGAGCTACTTTGACCCCTTATTTATCAAAGTGAGCCTCCAATGTTCCCTTGGGCTCACCTATGTTGTGTTTCCCCTCTGCTAGCTTGTCTCTGCGCTGCCTCTCCTACGCTACCACTTAGGATGTTGTGCCATTTGAGTGGCTGGACTCATGGGCCCCACTTTAGCTTTAATATTTGTCTAAGTGACTTTAGGAAAGTGAATTAATTCTATGGTTTATTAGTGGGTCCCTCCTTGCCCATTTTATTTCCTGCTAAACATTAGAAAAGACAAAAATTAACAAAATTAATATTCCAATTAGCTCACTGCTAATTTGGAATATTACATCGTCCACCAAGAAGGAAATGCACAAATATCAAGAGAGAGAATGATCTAATCCAAGTGATGATACAAAATGAATTCATGTCACTCTTATTTATACACTTCTTAGGATTTTCAATTACCTAATTGGGCCTACATTAGCCCCTACAATAAAATAATGTGCAAATAACTAACTTTCGGTGACAAGCCCACCAAACTAGCTCATAAATAAAATAATAGGTCTCTCAAGAGGTCAAATTATAAACAATGCATGCCGTTGAGCCTTATAAGAGGCTTGATGTGGTCCATAAGTGCCATAATGATGAGTAGGACTCTCAAAAGTGATGGACAAGGGAGTGGCCCCTTGTTCTCCAAACAATAAACCTGTGGTGCTCTCAGTGGTTGTGGGGGCACACCAATAACCTCACGGGTCTCCAAGTAGGTCAGAGATGCATGTAGACCATATATAAGGACTCAGATGATGGAATAAATGATGCCACGTTAACGTACAAGTCCTGGGTAACCTACCAAGAGTATGGTGCAATTGTGGGGCCGACTGGACTTGGTGTACCAGGTTCATCTTCCTCGTCCAATAAGTAGATCTCGAGCAATCTCTGAACATATCTGTGGATCCATGGAGTGTTTTCTATTATTGTGAAGGCCCATGGCTGTCTACACACACCCTACATGTGCCAATGTAGCTCTCTGGAAATTTAGGACCCCGTATAGGGAGATCAAACTTAGAATGGGCACCATCAGCAATTCTACATAAGATCCAATGTGTCCCCTAGCCTTCCAACACAATAAGTCATTAGATTAATCGGGTAAAAGAGCTTACAAACCATGGAAAACAAGTGGACACTTCATAATGGCATGCCCTTCCATAGTGGGCTTTGGCATGTGCTAATGTCTCCAAGCTCCAAAAGGGGTTAACCAGGGACCTTATTAGGTGGTTTATACCTTTAGAAGGGATAGTATGTCCAAGGTACATTCCTTAAGTGGTGGTGGCATGTGAAAAAGAAGTGAGTGGAATAGGAATGAGAGGGGCAATCATGGGCCACATATCGGGGTACAATTGTACCTAGAAGAAGGGAAGCCCCCATCTGGGTATGTAATGTATAGGAGGGAGTAATCGTGGTACATGAGGTGCCTCGACCTTGATTTTTCCACCCTTATTTATATGTATTTTTTTTATGATTTTTCTTTGGTTAACTGCTTGGAGCTCAAAGAATAAGAGCATGATGTGTAAGATATAACAATGGATATGCCCTTTTTGGTGGGGTGTTTCATTGCCTTCCAACGATTGGGATAATCGTGGGTTCCTGATTGATAAAGGAGGCTCATCTAGGGCCTATGGAACCAAGGTGATGGCCATGGATATGAGGTTGAGGCTTTTTCCCACGTGCTAAATATGTTTGTCTCGGCCATATTTTCCATCTCGTGGTACATTTTTCTATTGAATGTGACCATTTTTATGCTTTTACCTTTTATTTTCAGCTGCTTCAACCTTTGGGGCATCGTTTCAAGCCTAACCCAAGGTGGAGGCAAGGGAAAGGGGAGGCTAGCCCTATGTGGACCTAGGTGGGAAATATGATGAATGGGGTTATAATGAATGGAAGGGAAGTAATATATGCGGATGTGGGAGCGGGACTAGGCAACCAAAATAAGAGTTTCCCAAGTGGTACCACCCTAAAACCAAATGGTTAGTAAAAGAGATCCCACGAGACTAAAATGCAAGGGTAACATCTAAAAGAGGTCAAGGATACAAAAGCACAAACTAAGTCAACTCTTTCCACCAAATCCCCCCATTACTCCATGCCCACAAGTGTCCACGACAAGTAAACCCAATACTAAATTACCATATGACAAAACATACCTTTGGGTTCGGGAGGCCCACCTTCAAACATACGATCATGACAGATGGGTAAGGGACCACATGGATGGCTCGAGTGGCGGAGAAATGACACAATGAGCTAGTTAGTGGTTGCAAGGGGCTGCTGGCTGTCGGCTGAGGATTTGAAGAAATTTTTTCTCCCAAAGATATCACCCATGAAGTGGTAGGTAACATAATCATAATAATTCAATCAATAAGATGCTTGAAAGCAAGCATATTGGTTGTGTTTATTGTGACAAAGTCGAGGCAGAGAACTTGCACAAACATAGTTGTACATCGTTAAGTCAGTTGGAAATATTAATCATAGCACATAAAAATATTATTTACAACATTCTAACATGGAACAACCACCTTTTAATGTGTTTTTTCCACAAATATTGTTTCTGCAGTGTTGGGAATTGTTGCCCAGATTTTTTGTGGGCCGTCTTCAACGGATATAGGCAGGCATAAATTATTTTCCTTTAGCTAACGGAGTAGTTGGCATTGTATGAACAAGTTGCATTTCAATTTGGGCGTTGTATATGAATGACATTTACTTTCCATTAATTGACACTTCAAGCTAGGGCGACTGCAATTCTGAAGTCCTATTTAATGATATTATATTGTTCTGCTATGGTAAAATGAGGAGGCGTTGATTCTTGTGTTCATTATGTTTTCTCAGACATAACTACTTTCTAGCCATAGATTGACCATTATTTTTTTATAGATTCATCATTGACCATTTTTTCTGATGTTCCCTAAAACTTTGTGCAAGAGTTACAATATTCCCTATTGTCTGCAAGTAAAACATTGATATGATATTTCATTATGTTAATTTTTTGTTCTTAAATAGTAACATAAGAACTGCGCCTTAAAAAAGGTTATGTTATAACACTTTATGAGTCATGTATGGTTTTTCCTTGATGAAGATCTATTTTTATTCATGTTTTTCAATTTCTAATTACGCCAAAGGCATTTTTATTATGAGGTTGTTCCTCATACTATTGTTCATAGATTTGTCATATGCCACCTAATATGGAAATTCATTATTTTAAAAATAGTGTTTTTTCGGGACAGTTAAATATTTTGGCAATAAACCGGTTATTGGCAATGACCTGCTCATCTATGAAATCTTCGTTCCTTCCGCTTTCCATTAGAAAACCGCACAAGAACCTGTGTAACATCTGGCCCTTTCTTAGGCTCCATGCCCAATGGTATTTCTTTCTCTTGACATTGCCTTTCCATAGCAACTTCTGTCTCAACTTCTTCCCTTGCAGCCCTTGCAACAACCTCTTCATGTTCTTTGTGTCTCTTCTCAACCTCAACTGCCTCTGTTTCCAAGCGTTTGACCTCTTCTTACCTTTGTCTTTCTCTTGCTCTGTCAGCTTCAAGGGCAAATTGATAGGCAACACCATGTTCTCTCAAACACCTATTATGCCTTCTCTCTTCCTCTTCATTTCAAGTTGCAAACCTGTGTCATTGCATTCGACAAATTTTAAAGTCAAAATTCAAAATTCGCTGAATTTTAAGAAGAGCCGAATTAATTCGGCACAAATTTGCTGAAAGCAAAAACGAATTTCATTTTGAATTCAAGCTCGGTTTCATGGCTAATAAATTAACTGAATTTGCAGTTAGCAGTGATGAAATTCGATGGTGGCATTGAAATTCAGCAAAGCCAGGAATATTAAATGTGTGTTTGTTTTTTCATGATTTTCTGTGATCCTTGTAGTTCTATTAGAGACCCACAATTTTAATGGAGTTGTCTTTAGTGCGACTTTTTGAAGTTTCAGGTGCTGGAATCCGGTGAAAAATTTTGAGGTAAAATCTTGGTTTTTGTTATTCAAACTGGTTTTTTGACTCTATATATGGATTCAGCACCCTCAAAAACCTCTAAGGCACTTCGATTGTGCAAAGTTAGCAATTAAACTTCTCTTTTCAATAAATTCCTGTCGGAATTTAGAGAAATTACACCGTAAAAAGTCACCGTAAAAGCCTTCAAAAAGTCGCACTAAAGACTACTTGAATTTTAATTACACCAGATGATGCAACGCGAAACTATATCTTTTGGATTAATCTAACCATTCAATGAAATGGTTATTGGTGTTTGCACCCCGGACTGCCGATGAGGCCCTTCGAGTGAAGGTGGGTCCCGCAACCCTCACCCGCCCCCCCAACCTCAGTTTCCATTAACTAAAACGTTGTCGTGTCGAGAGTTTATCGTTTATCGCACCGAAGGAAGCCGATTACTATTTCAAATTCTAAGAAGACCGATCACCTACACACGACTCCAAAAATGAATGCAACTTCTCGCATTCCTTTGAATTTGCAGAATCCCTTGCTGGATGAAAATGGAGTGTATTGTTACTTGCAAACCCTTCTAAATGAATGCGCTCACCCAGGTGCCATGAACTAATGCAACTGACCATGCAAACCCAATAGAATTTAACCAATGACAAACTTGCTTTGTAACTCGACGGATTTGGAGACTGTTTATGCCCTTGACGGACTTGGGGACTCTTTATGCTGAAAACGACGACTGTAAGAATGAATGGCTTTTTTTTCGGATATTTATTTCATTTTTTTAAAAATTGAGAATGGTAGAATCTCTGTTTTTCTTAATTTAGAATTGTAGCATTGATTTTATTAGTGAAAATATATTCCCAATTAATATTACATTTTCAGACAGTTTTATTTGTCGGACCAGATCTAGAACCCAATTTATTCAAACCATTTTATAAAGGAAATGTTGTTCTAGGTTGCACCATAATTATGAGAGCACATGTCAATTTTCTGGACAACCATTGCGCCAAATTGTTGGTCAACCGTTGCAGAAACTCGCTAGTTAACAGTTGTAGCGACTTATTAGGTCAGAAAAATGGTAAAGCAAGTCAAATGAGAGTCAATAATTTCCCTTCTGGTGCAAAATCCTAAAGAAAAAGTGATCTTCTCTAGAACGGATTTAGATTGGTCTCTTGTACAAGGAAAACACATACACTCCTTTAATCATATTGCAAAAAACCCTTCAACTATAATTGGAGATTTTATTAGAGGAGAGGAAATGAACCCAAATGCTCCATGTTCTTTCACCAGGGTAAACGTCCAAGCTCAAGGCCTACTGCTTCCTTGCTATATGAAGTGTACATTTTTTTAGAGATGCATTGTATAGATGTTGGTATTAATAATGCTCCATCAATTTTCATGGATTCATATGTATTGACTTTTCAAATTTTTTTATACATCGATTCTTGTTCATATGGCCCCGATGATAAAAGGAGACAAGATGAAATGATGCGAAGATACTCATTTGTGAAAAAGAGGGGATTCCAATGTCATTTCATTGTAAACATTATTGTTCAAATCCATGAGGCTGCGATAATAACATATAACATGTATGAGCGTGTAGATAGCCAAGGATGCCCTTGTCATGGCCAACAGGACCCCTCAAATCATGCTAGGGTGCTGCATCAACCAAGGTTATCAAGGAACATAGTTTCCTATGTAGAGAGTTGTTTCTTCTTGGAAGTGCCAGTTGACTCGATTTGCAAAATGCATGTTAAAAAATATATTGACGTGGATGCTGCAACTCAAGATAGGGATTTGTTTTTTTGTAGGAAAGATGTTGTTAACATATATAATCGTCTAATGAAATGAAATTATCAGTTGCATAAGAATAACGAAATGAGTGTGAACCTTTGGTATAGGAAACACCCTGGTGATTTTTCCTTTTATCAAAATCCCAATGGTGGAGATATCCCTTTTATAGTTGGAATTTAGATGAAGTGGATGTTGGAGACCATGGTGAAGCTATCAAATAATATCCTAATAGCCATGTATTCAACATTCAATAGGAATAAGTATGGGGTGAGTGTATTAAGAATGATTGATCTAGTATAATAAATTGATTAATAATGATTGATGAGATGAAGTTGACTTCATATGTTTTTTTGAATGTGATAGTATCAGTTGTACACATTCGTGGGGTCAGTTGCATGAGTGGTGGCGTCATGTAATACGTCACATGACATTTCACTATGGTTGGAGAAACTCATGCATAGGTGTCACCAAGTTGATCATAGTTGAGAATTTAATGTTTTCATGGTTGATGATGCATTGGTTGAAATCGATGCTTTAAGGTAACTTCAATCTTCTTATTTTATAATACAACTTGTATTTATTACAAAAATAACATGCTTGAAATGAGTTGAATGTGGCAGGAGAATCACAAGGTGAAACATTATCTATTGTGTTTGGCACGTATGTCAAGCATGGCTAAAAAATGTGAATTGATTGACCAGTAGTCCAGAAATAGAAAAATAAATGTTTAATGATTTTGGTTTAATTATGAATTATTGTTCCATTGTTGAAGTGAGCAATGCAATTAATGCTTTATTCAAAAAATCTGCTAATGAGGAGAAGTTCCTAGACTATTTCCACAAGAATTGAGTTGTTGGTGAAAAGATTTGTAAGTTGAAAAACTCTTAGTTACATTTCTGTTTTTGGTTTTCATATGGATAAAATATATTCATTAACCCAAATTTTATGCAATTAGGGATTTGGGTAAAAGGTTGTCGGGATTTTCCCCATGAAAAACTAGGAGACAAACAATGTTGTGGAGTCATATCGTTGTTACCTAAATACAAAATTTCTATCTGATAGAAGAAATAAATGTTCTCATAGGGTGGATTGGTTGATATATGTTCTTATAACAAATTTTGAACCCTGTTATCGGTTTAAGGAAATTCTAAAAAATGAAGTATTTCATTAGGGGAATTTTGAGGTCTGAAATGGGCCTCCTAAGAAAAATGTACAACCAAAATAAATTTTATAAGAACTAATAGGATTCAAGATGATGATGTCAACCATGGGGGATGATTCACCATGTTTTAAGTAAAAAGGTAAAAAAAATAAAAATTAATAAAATAATAAAACTATTTTTTCAACTCATATTTTCAACTTATCTTCCAAAATTTTTACTCAAATTTTGAGTGGGAGTACTTGTTGGATGAAAAATTTAATTCCTCATCCAAGGAGTACCCATATTGCATACTTTCGATGGACCCCCTATACTAAAAATGAGAAATACATAAAAAACGTGATTGCAATCACTTTTTTTCATGTATTTCTCATTTTTCGTGTAGCAGGGTCCATCGAAAGTATGCAACATGGGTACTCCTTCGATAAGGAATTTTTTCATGTATTTCTCATTTTTCGTGTAGCAGGGTTCATCGAAAGTATGCAACATGGGTACTCCTTAGATGATGAATTATATTTTTTATCCAACAAGTACTTCCACTTGAAATTTGAATAAAAACTTTGGGAGATAAGTTGAAAATACGAGTTGAAAAAATAGGTTTTTTCATTTTTCCCTCTAAAATTTGATGATGTAATATGATATTATTTTATTATTTCCACTATTATTTTATAATTTCCTTAGGAGGCCCATTTTAGACCTCAAAATTCCCCTAATGTGAATAATTACAAGAAAGATAAACAATTGGAATCATAAATGGAAAAAGAAAATTGAACTCCAGATAGTGATTGCAACCCTCATGATCAAATGTCTTATGCTGTATGGGTGAGGAGTCAATCTAAACTTAATAAGCAATATCTTGTCACTTGTCATCGCACAAATTTCATAACTTGTAATTTCCCATGGTCTATTTGTGGCAACATATGCAAGCATGCCATAAAGGTGAGTTGGTTGTGTTCCAATTCAATGGCTTCAAACCAATTACAATATTATCAAAGCACAATTGATTCATACAATGACCCTCCTGAGATAAATATAGAGGAAATATCAGATCTTGGTGAAGATGCAAACACATCTACCGTGGATAGTCACAATGTTGATGTAAATGTTGAACAAATTGAGATGTCCAAGGAGGATTTATTTGACTACATAGACCTGGTTCGAAAAAGTCCTCCTTCTAGTTTGACCAAGATTGAACAATTGATTTTTTTGTTTAAAAATTTGTTGGATTACGCCAACAATCTTCATATTATGGATTATGAATTCATGTGTGGGGGTGGGTGCTTTTGAGTCATCTTTGAAGAGAAAGAAGAGTTTCCTAAGCCCCAAAAAGAGAAGAAAAATAAGCAAACAAAATGAAATATTGGAAATTGACTTGAATATCCCGAAAGATGAAGATGAACCATTTGAATTTGAACAACTCAACAAGCGAGGTTGCCCTCACTCCAACAATGAATGCTTTTCCAGGTTCTTGTGCATGATTTTGTTTTCAATTTGATTTTAATATTTATTCGTGTATTAGATGCATTATTGTCTTATTGACTATGTCCATGTATGTTTGATAGGGGGTGAGGATATGTCTAGTGATTTGTCTAATTTGACAGAATTGTCATTTAAGGTGAGTAAATAACTGCATGAATTTACACTTAGTCTTTTAATACATTGATTATTTTGTAAGTCATGGAAGATAGCTTTCAAGTGGTTTTGCATACTTTCATTATGCTTGCACATATTGGTGTCTAAACATGAATTTGATATGTAAATTTGAATAAAAACAATGGAAATGTAACAAAAGTTTTAGAGGAAATGCAATGAAATTGTAACTAAACATGTAAAACACAATTTTACGAGTTTTTTTTTATAACTGATCAATGCTACTAGTGATATATTATTGGAGAATAATATATATTACAACATCAAAGATAATGTGTTTGTTGTCTATGAGTTTCCGCACAAGTGAGCTAGTGTGTCAGCAACGGTGAGCCAGTGTGTCAATCTGAATCTATGGATGAAGGGGGATGTTTATTGTTGATATGATAATTTTTCTAAGGGGGAAGTTCATGAATATTGTTGATACAATAATCACTTTGTTTTGCTTCACTGGGATGAAGACACCCTCTTGTCTCCATAATTATATTCCAACATTCAAACTCTTTTTTTTCTTCAGGGTATAATTCTTTTTATATTTCCTTCTTGGAAACTAGATCATTGGATAGTGAAATCTAAGACCTATCCAGTTATTCCCACATTGTCCCATGGCAATAATATGCTGAGAAACCCTTGTTAAGGCTATCTTTAAGTTTAGGTATCTGAATGGATCTTTATTTTAGGAATGTTTTCCTGATTCATCCCACCTTGCTTTACATTCTGCTTGTGCGATAGTTTCCCATATTTGAATTTGACCTGCGAAATATGAAATGGTCTTCAGAGTGTACTTGGTGATATCCTTTGCTACCCCTAGAAAATTGGCAAACTCTTGATATTATTCTATCACCTCCATAGGTTTGGAATGTTCTTCTCTAACCCACAGAAGGCTCTCGAAATTATGCATATAAATTTTAAGAGCTTCCAACCAACTAACCTGATTTCTCAAATACGATACAAAGGATCTCAATTGGACATCCCCTGTAACACGGTTGGGATTACATACTGTGTTAAGAGGTAGCAAAAATTATGTTGGTACAGTTTACAGAGTAAGTCTTTTTGTAGAATTGTGCAGGCCATATATGCATCCATGAAACCATCACTATGTTGAACATGAAAAGGATTTTTTTTTTATGATACAATTAATTTTAAACATCAACAATTTTTTTGTCAAGTACATGTTTTAATTGGTTGGAGGAGCCCTGCAACTAAGCACACCATCCATTATCTGTCTGAGTTGTTTCTTATCATTCTCCAACTTGCTCACCTTCCTTTCCAGCTCATCTACTGTTTTTTTTTGTGTTTTCGTAAAATTTTGTTTTTATATTCTTTGCATCTCTTGCAAAGTTCATGAAGCGATTTTTCATGCAAATGGTAAGGTATTATGTTTCCCTTATATGAGAATTCACATGGCTCTGATTTATCCTTTGGTTCCTCATCCTCTGTTCGCACAACAATGTCTTTGGTCAGTTTGATCTCTGGTTCCTCATCCTCTGTTAGTTTCATATCTAGTTGTTGTTCCTCTATTTGTACAGTCATTTATTTTGTTAGTTTCACATGTGATTCATTTCTTTCTGCGTGGAAAACTGTGATTTTGGTATGGTCTTGTGTTTGCACAACAATGCCACCAGTCAGTTTTTTTCCAAGGTGTATATTTTGTTGGATCCCTGGAGAAGGTATATCTATGACATCAATGGTTATGTACTCTGCAACTTGGGCCAAGTAATCTAATCTATCAAATGTTTATTTTTTTTGAGCTCATCTATTAGGCTTTTAACTTTGATATGTATTTGTCTTTTTTTCATCTAGAGAATGCTATTCTTCCTTAACAATGAAATATACAAAGGAAGATTTTTAGGGGTACTTATTATTACAACTTGCTTCTTTGTCAATTCTGGTGGTGCAGTTGTTTTTTCCTCCTCATCATCCCCATACAATTATGGTTGTGAATTTGGTTGGTCCTCCTCTTTTTCCCCATACAATTATGGTGTTGCAGTTGGCTGGTCCTCATCCTCTGATTTATCTTTTGGTTCCTCATCCTCTGTTTGCACAACACTGTCTTTGGTCAGTTTGATCTCTAGTTCCTCATCCTCTGTTAGTTTCATATCTTGTTATTGTTCCTATGTTTGTAAAATTGTTTCTTTTGTTAGTTTCATATGTGATTCATGTTCTTCTATGTGGACAATTGTGATTTTGGTATGGTCCTCTGTTTTCACAACAATGTCATGAGTCTGTTTTTTTTCCAAGGTGTATATTTTGTTGGACCCCTGGAGAAGGTATATCTATGACGTCAATGGGTATGGACTCTGCAACTTGGGCCAAGTAATCTAATCTATCAAATGTTTCTTTCTATCTGACCTCATCTGTTAGGGTTTTAACTTTGATCTATATTTGTCTATTTTTCATCTAGAGAATCCTATTATTCCTTAACAATGAAAATACAGAGGAAGATTTTTGCGGGTACTTATTGTTACAATGTGCTTTTACCAATTCTGGTGGTGCCATTGGTTGGTCCTCCTCCTCATCCCCATACAAAATTTGAATTGAGGCAAGGCCATATGATCCATACCATTCGGCTACTCCTTCTATGTAATCATAGTCAGAACGAGGAGAGGGAAGCTTATAAAATTGTTCTTCCATGTTAGAAAGGTGGCCTAATCCTTGTTAAATGAATCCTTGTTGCAAGCATCCCTGGTCCATGACTCATTCAATCAATATATCCTGTCGATATTATTTCTCTTGATCTTTCTCTTATTCTATTGTTGTCTCTTCTGGGAGTTCTTCTGTAACATCGAGGAGGGTTTCAGGAACTAGAGAAAGATGGTCTCTATTTCTCCTATTTTTCTTGGATTTTGGCACTACTTCCGGGTGTTTCCTCTATCCTCTCAATCTTCTAGTTGCAGATTTACCCCCCAATATTTCTAATTCATCATCATCATCTTGGTTGTTTCCTTTTTGTGTGGATTTAGTATAAGAAACCCTATAAACCCTCATAGTTTGAACACTAGGCGGCTTAGTTGCCATATGGAAAGGTTATGTGGAAATTTCTATAGGTGGGAGGTCATAGGGAGGAGTTGAAGTTGCCAGGGCATCTTCTAGTGGGGTGGCAACTTCAACATGTAATGGCCTTCCAACTAGTTCATCCCAAGTTCTCCCTTCCCTTTGCAATGCAACAACCACCAAAATTTTAACAAGGCAATGGTGGGAAAGGATTTTGAGCGACTGCTTTGATTTCTGTACACCTTGAGCCATTTGGTCTAAGGTTTTTGCAAGAAAGAAATGCATGTTAACCAACCTGCCATGATGCAAGTGGTCTAACAAGCGGATGTTCTCATAATAAATAATGACATACTTTCCTTCACATGTGAAAAATCTCTAGACAAGGAATGCAACATCCTTCTAGGGTTGTGGTAATGACTTCCTGTCATATCTTGTGCCTCTCCTAAGAATTTGTTCACCTGCCTCAAGGTATTTCCACACAACATCAGGTTGGGGTTTTCAGGGCACAAACCATTGTTCTCCCATTTGGGGTAACCCTGTCACTTCCACAATCGCTTCTTCTGTTGCATGCACCGTTTTCCATGCTACCTATAATCTACCCTCCCTGTAATGCATGGAAAATTCTAGGGCTATGCCATTGTCATACCCCTAAAACCTGCGAATATACTCTATCTAGCCGGCCTGTTCAAAAAATGGTTTAACCTGTGGAAATGCGTCTAGAAATTCTTCGACACTTTCTCAGCGTACTCTTGCACCTCCCATATTTAGTCAGAGTTAAGAGTGGCTATGGTTGTGTTTTTTCTTTGCAACAATTCAAATGTGGTACAATGACGCAATGGAAGTGTTGGGGTAATTAGTCCAGTAATATCACGACCCGTCATCTATGGTGGTGCCAGTATGCAGCCAGGTGTTGCCGCAACAGCTGCCTCCCATTTTACACGACATTTCGTTGCTGTCATGGTCAGGGTATATTTTTGTTACCGTTGTACGCAGTTAGAGATTCCTCAGGATTTTCCACAACGGTGACCATTGGAATGGGAGGGTGAGTTGCCGTGGGAGGGCCCTCATTTTCTAGCATAATAATTTAAATTTTTATTACGTTCAACTTTGTATGCACCATTACACCGACTCCTTAAATATCTTTCCTTAAAAAGTGTTGGTTATAGTTTATTAGTTATCCTTCAATGCATATTATAATTTTGCATGATTATCAAGTCAAATTCATTGATTTGCAAGTTGTTCATATTATTTTTACTATTTACAGGCTTATCTATTGTTGCTATCATGTATGTCAAAACATGCTTCAGTTCAAATCAACTGGCCTTGTGGCTGTAGATGTTGATAATGGATAATTTCACAACAATTGAATTGTTTGTTTGGATATTTATACAACTTTTCCTCTTAAATGAGGTTGGATCTATGGATTGCAAAAATGCAATATGTCACAATTGCATTTTTCATTTAACCATGTATAAAGGGAAAATAATGGTTGATCTATAAGCTATCTTGGTTGGCTTGTAACCAAGGGTATCTCACATAATTTGTCATTGAAGGAACTTATTTAAGAATTTGAGCTCATTAGACTTTTATTAGAGGTTCGTATTAATTATGAATGTGCTACTCATGGATAGTGAATGAATGAATGTTCCTAGAAGTTGGAATTGTGAAGACGTATTGAAGGCATTCTAATGTCTCATTTTGTAATATCTTTTGGAGTCCTCTATTTTCTAATAAAACTATTTATTTTGTTGTTCATTTTTGGGTTCTGTTTAAAGTGATCTTAATTGGTAAAATATCATTTGTAAAAAGAAATAGTGATTTAATCTCTACATTAAAGATCTTAATCTAGTTTGTAATAATTTTTAATCATGTTAAAGTATGATTTCATTTTCTAAGTATTACAAGATATTAAAACGTGTGTATACATCACTGTATATAAGTATATGATTTATTGATTTATGTTTCATTTCTATATGCATGGATGGAATGCATTAGGGCAGAAACGTGAACCTCGGTTACACTTTTGTGAGAATTGCGGGTTGAAATTTTTTTTCGGCAATAGTTCGGCCGAACTTGTTTTTACAGTTCAGCCGAACTTGTTTTTACAGTTCGGCCGAACTTGTGATTCTGTTTAGACTGACGGTTTACTGACGGCGCGGGAAAACAGAATTTTTGCCGGAGTTTGGAAAACCGGCAACTAAAGTTCGGCCTAACTTGTATAAAAGTTCGGCCGAACTTTTACATTTAAAATAGTTCGGCCGAACTATTTTCTATAAATAAATCGCCCGCGAAGTTAATCAGTTTATTCTTCCCGCGTTTTGTTTGTCGCTTTCGCCCGCGTTTTGTCTGTCGCTATTGTTGCCGTGCTGGAGTTCTGTTGCGCCTCGTCGCCGTGCTGGAGTTCTGTCACGCCTCATCACCGTGCTGGAGTTCTGTCGCACCTCGTCACCGTTCTGGAGTTCTGTTTCACCTCGTCGCGCTCTTCGGTCATCGGGTAAGTCGCTTTACACATTTTTGACGTGGAAAATCGTGTTTGAGGTGGAAAATTTGGAAAATCTCGTGTTTGAGGTGGAAAATTTGGAAAATGCCGTGTTTGAAAGTTCTGTTAATGCATTTTTGAATTCTGTGGAAAATTTGGAAATTCTGTAAATGCATTTTTGAATCTGTTAATGCGTTTCTGTATAATTAATGTAATGCATTTTTGAATTTTTCTGTTAATGCATGTTCCCTTAATCCCTTCAGCTGCACCCTGCATGCCATTAAAATAAAGTATAATTAAATCAAAACAGACAGTCTATAAACAATTTTTTTTTTTCTGACTTTTGAAATATGAACATATATCTAAAAATGGATCTCTGCAATTATGGGGAAGAGCATCGTAGGCAAAAGCGTAGCGCATCTCCTTGAAGTCTTCACTCGCCCATTTATCTTTCTGTCGCATCAGTGTAGAATAAGCTTCATGTCTATCATCAGCCCGACCTATGAATGGTGCAGCTAATGTTAGCATGAGTGGAATTTTGCCACATATTTGTATGATCTCATTCAATTGGGTCTCATTTAATATTCCATCGTCTATTTCCTCTACAGAACTCAAATTTTGACAGAATATAAATTTCCTCTACAGAACTCAAATTTTGACAGAATATTATCAGGGAAAAAGGACATATCAGATTGCCATAAAATTTCAATATTCAGGACTGTCTTTCTTTTTTATTTCTGAACAATGGGCTGTTTTTCTTTTTTTTTTTGGTTTCTGAATTATACTTGGATGAATGCTTACTGTTTTTATTATGACTTCAATATGACTCCAATACGGCCCTACTGTTTTTGTGGTTTCATACAGTTAGTGTTGAATGGGCTGTTTTTCTTTTTTTTTTAATTTCTGAATTATACTTGGATGAATGCTTAGTGTTTTTATTATGATTTCAATATGACTTCAATACATGCATACTGTTTTTGTGGTTTCATACAGTTAGTGTTGATTGGATGAATGCTTACTGTTTTTATTATGACTTCAATATGACTCCAATACGGCCCTACTGTTTTTGTGGTTTCATACAGTTAGTGTTGAATGGGCTGTTTTTCTTTTTTTATTTATTTCTGAATTATACTTGGATGAATGCTTAGTGTTTTTATTATGATTTCAATATGACTTCAATACATGCATACTGTTTTTGTGGTTTCATACAGTTAGTGTTGATTCAATGGAAGAAAATTTGTTGTATATGTTTTAAGAGGATATGTAACCATAAATCAATGTTTTTTTAATTTTTTTTTTAAGAATTTTAAGAATTATAGATTTAACTTTTTAATTTGTAAAATTTGAGTGTCTTCAAGGTTTTTTCAGATGCTTAATTTATTTATGTATTCAAAAGTCTATTTTAAATATGAAGAAATTACAATTTTGTATCAAAATTGTATAATACTTTTGAATCCTATTGACCAACCTTATGGTCATTCATTGGACATATATATATATATATATATATATATATATATATATATATATTATTTTTATTTTTTTAATTTTAGAAATAAAACATATTATTTATCGGTAATTGGAATGAAATTACATCTTTCATGTGCAAAGAGAACTTCCCTGTAGTCCTACATTTTCCATAAAGTTGAAGGTCACCAAACAATTGTGGTCAATAATTTTTTGGTCCATTCCATACTCAAGTGCGAAAATCTCTAGCATTTCAAGTTTTTGGTCATCATACCTATTAAGGAATGAAAAAGGGCACTAGTATTGATATATTTCTTCCATTATATCATTCTTTTTCAAAGTTGATTCCATCCTTGTTGAAGTATATTTGTCTAAATCCTTATCTACAAGGGCACATTGTGTATTGTGGTGCATGTTGTGTATCTCTTGTTGTGAATCTCAAGTTACTTTAAAAATTTGGTCACCTAGTATGCTTAATGAGCTTGGAATTACACTTTAGAAAGAATCCAATTACAATTGAGACTTAAGTTCTACCATTTTAAAATAAGAATTCACGAACTAGCTCCGAAAAAAAATTTCAACCCGCAATTCTCACAAAAGTGTAACCCAGGTTCCATAGTTATTTATAATTTTTATTTTAGAAAGAACCTTCAACCAAAAATACCCCAAAGGTTAGTCCCCTGTGTGCCCTTTGAGACACATTAGGTCATCCCACCAATTCATGCCCCATGCTTCATGAGTTGAAGGGTATCCTTCATACCCCTTAAGCACCCGCATTTCTCCCCACTCCATCATGTGATGTTGCCACCTCATCACGTAATAAGGGTTTAAGAACCAATGACCTCTTGTATATTTATGTGAAACACAAACATTATACACAACATTGTCTCAATCTCCGACGATATCAAGATGTGTTGGTCACCATACATCATGCCTCAATAGTAGCACCACCACTTACACCAACCTCATATGTTGATGATTCCTCTTCCACCATTTATTATGTCACGAACTTGGCTAATTAGTATATGGCATGCCCTTGAGTGCTCTGTGTTAAAGACACTCATCTCATCTATATGTGTCCTTTACTCATCAAATACCATCATCACTGCATGCATCAAGTGACATATCCCCCTCATCAAGATCCCAATCCGCCTAATTTTGGATGCTCCTCATACACTAAGTACCTTGACCATATCAATGGAATACCCAACTCCTAGCATGGTTCCCACCACACCAACACAACTATTGGAGATTCAAACGACCTCACCACTTAGAAAATGATAAGAAATTATTTAACCCCCTTGTACTAACAATACATAGAAAGAATAACATAATTAATAGAAGAGATAAAAATATGAATTAGAGAAAGGGATGGATCACATATTAAAGGAAATGTAAGCTAACCTAGGAAGAAACCAACTCTTCGCTCCCACTTCAAATAATTTTTAAGAGTAAACAATGAAAACAACAAATTGATCTATGTACCAGATGTACAACATTCAACCATACCTATATACAGAGTGTACAATGAAATTAATGTTGGTTTACTTCAACACTTGGAAAATATCTTGTTTCTATCCCATTTGTGGAAGTTATGCAAATATGAAATAAAGATATATAAGGTTAAGAAGTTCTTAAAATTTGATGAAGTAGATGACCCTACTTTTGAGGATTATCCTATAAAGTTAAAAAAGATGAATCAAGGGAATAAAAATGTAATTCATAAACATTTTCATATATTCCTACTAATAAATAAAATATTATTACACAACTATATGCTAGATTTAGGAGAAACAACTGATGTAATTCCTTTGAAAGTGATGAAATAATTAGGCCTTACAACAACTAGGGCATATAGAAATGTATGTGCTATGGATCCTATGAAAATCGGGATGGGTAGAGTAATAAATACACATGTTTTGAAATTTTTTGAGGAGTAACTCAAAGCATACATATATATACAAAATGAAGTGGCTACTTTCTTCATATTCCATGAGGGACTATTGTTCTTCCTAAATACTATTCATTTCATGTACCTCTGAATTATTTCTAGTGAAATTAAATGACTTGAAATTAAATTTCCTAAAGCCTATTGAAATTTCTCCTTCAAAATAAGGATGCACTCCCATTTGATTTTCACGGATAGGTTGTAATCATGAGGCTCTCGCTCAAGAGTGGACCTTCGCAAAATCTTGTGACGTCTTGTCATAAACAAAACCATCAAATTGAAAACACATCATTTTTCTCCTTCAAAGAAAAACAAAATTCACATCATGTGAATATGTCCATGTACTCTTACATATTGGCGTACAAAACCATCAACCAAACACAAGTTGACAAAACATGCCTCTTCAAACCACTGACTCTGAAGACAAATAATAGAGCTCATGTACTTTCAACATCTTGCTTCATGCAACATGCACTGGATACTTTGAATTTGCAAAGAAATTAATGAAACATCAAAATACATGCTAGGCCTTAATTGGATAAGAAATCTAACCATTTGTCAGCAAACCATTTCAATGGAGCTTCTTTTTCTTTCAACTATGTTGAATTTAGTTTTTAGTTATATTTTTAATTTTGGAGAAAATAACTATTTATTTCATGTGTAATTAGATTATTGATTTCATGTGGTAGGGTTGTGGATTCAGGCATTGAAACAACACCATTATATTTCAAATTTAAAAATGATGGTTTGAATCCTAGGTAGCTTAGAATCCTACTTGTTTTCATAATAAGGATGCACTCCCATTTGATTCTCACGGATAGGTTGTAATCATGAGGCTCTCGCTAAAGAGTGGACCTTCGCAAAATCTTGTGACGTCTTGTCACAAACAAAACCATCAAATTGAAAGCACATCATTTTTCTCCTTCAAAGAAAAAAAAATTCACATCATGTGAATATGTCCATGTACTCTTACATATTGGTGTACAAAACCATTAACCAAACACAAGTTGACAAAACATGCCTTTTCAAACAACTGACTCTTAAGTCAAATAATAGAGCTCATGTACAAATTTCCATATTTGTTGCATTTATGTGTGTTTAACATAACTCTACTTTCAACATCTTGCTTCATGCAACATGCACCATACTTTGAATTTGCAAAGACCCATGAATTCTCCACCCCCCATTAAAATGACCCTACAAGTTGATTCTTTTAGTTTTTCACTCTATAAGCATCGACGTACGATTATGCATGATGGAGAATCTCTAGCGCTTTCCCTTGTTAATATATTTAACAAGGGAAAGCGCTAGATATTCTCCATCATGCATAATCGTACGTTGGATTTGGTGATAATTGTCTCCATATTTTGGCTTTCTGACCCGCAAAACACAATTATTTTAGAAGGGAGGGAAGGAGGGATGATCACATTGACTTGCTTGATGACCTGTCTATGAAGATTAACTACCTTAAGAACTATTTTTTTGCGTAGGGAAAGACACATTCCCATGTCTGAGCATGAAAACGTTCTTTGATATTTTTAATGCCTCTAGTGTTTACTTCTACAAGTTCTATAGGCAGAGTCTGTAAAGGGCCAGGTAGCCTCTGGATCTCATCTTTTATGAAAGGTGACATATCTAGTAAATGCCCCTGCAGTCAATCTCTGGAATGGATCTAAATAGAATTTCTTCATTTTAATATCTGTAAAACACAACAAATTTAAGGTAAACTATGTACATGTTCCATTCATCATGAACACAAACCTCACAAGCCTCCTTGGCTTTGGAGCATTTTCCATGTTTTCCATAACCAAGACCCAAATAATTAGGCCCTTCTTAAAGAACATTTGGCTCAACTATGCCTTGTACATGCTTGCCTTTAAAGCCCTTTACTTTCATAGCACATTTTCATCAAAAAATTGGACCTTGTTCCTCTAATGTCTCTAATGTCTCTCAAAAGCACGTACACATTCATTTTCAAAGGAAATTGAAGGTAGAAACCAATAGCTAATTCTTCTAACTAACCTTGACTAAAATGAGCTAAATTGTACTTTGATACGAACTTTATTTAAATTGTCCACCCCACATTAGGCACTAATGATTATAACCTTTAACGGGCTAGCACTGGTTTGTAATCATCATCTCAAAATGACCTAGTAGATGAAAAATTATCATGTTTGTAATCATCGTTTCACACCATCTACATATGACCCTTCTACACATTATATGATTAAATTTATGGTAGGTCATCTCTTCTATCTAGACCATGATTGATTGTGACATTAGGTGAATAAAGGAAATTTGATAAGGAAGGGATCAGTATAAGTTTGTCTTCCTCCATGCACTCCATATCCAGTGATTGCCTATTTTTTTTCTTCCAACATTTTATTTTGGAAATTCATTTTAGTAGTTAATTCTACTAATAGTCACAACACGCTTGAAAGCCAAAGAAATTGTTATATACACTACTAAACTCAATTAACATTGTTTGTTATTGGACTTTACAATAAAAAACAACGTAGAGTTCATTAATGTAGTAGTGTATATGATAATTATATGTATAGTGGTGTGGCTATCGATAAAATTAGCTACTAATGAATTTCGAGAATAGAAAGTTGGAAGTGGAAAATTGAGAAATCACTAGCTATGGGGTGGATGGAGGAGGACAAGCTAGAAACTATCTTCTGCTTATAAATTGTATTTTATTCACTTGTTGTCACAATCATTCATGGGATAGGTAGAGAGGATGACATTTCAAAAATTCATGCATATAATATGTAGAAGGGGTCATGTATGAGATGGTGTGAAGTGATGACGATTGACATGGTAAATTTTCATCTGCCAAGTCATTTTTAGATGATGATGACAAACCAATATTAGCCATTTTAAGGTTATAATCATTAACAAGAAATATGGGTAAGGAAATTCAAAGTGCCAAATTCTAAGGAACAAGCCATATTTGCTTCTCAAAAACTTTATTTGATATATTCTTAAAAAACCAAGTACAAATTTTAGTAATCCTAGAATCATGCTTTACATAAGGTAAAATTGGGGAACTCATGACTTGTACTATAGATAGAAAAAACATTTACACTTGCCAAAAAATATATGATAAAAATTGACAAACTACATACCCTTGAGCTCAAGGGGATATAATCATTCTTGCCTTCCATATAGATAATGAAAATGATTGTTCTAAGTCTCATGTTGCTTCTCATGTTATTTTATAAACCTTGGTTGGAAAGAAAAATAGGAGGGCAGAAATGTAAGAAATATAGAACATACTGGATTTAACAACCCCAAACTGGATTTTACTTCGAGGTATTGATTTTTTTAAATCTATTTTGTGAATGTCGACCAATAGATATATATCATGGAGGATGAAAGACGAAGATCGGCCGAATCCCATATGGAGGCTCAGGGATTGGAGGATGTTCACGGTATTTAAATATAATATTAAATCTCCATACATGTGTGTACGTATGGAATTGATTTTTTTATTAACTTTGTGAGTGAAATTAGTTGTTAATAAGTTTCATATTTTAATTTTTAGGAGGCAAGAGGAGAAGGCTTTCTACTCCATCAATGGAGCATGGCCAAGGTTCAACCGGTCGAGGTAGCAGGTTGCGGGAAGGGGGTGATATTTATTCCCCCAAAGGCCAGTAATCAACGGCTGCTGGTTCTCAACAGGGTCACTGTGGGTCTGGTTCTTAGCAGCATCATTCTGGGGCTGGTTCTCAGCAGGGTCATGTTGGAGATGATGTTAACCAACAACATCAAGGTTGCCATCAATTTCAATATTTTTTCATTAAATTTTTACAATTTTTTTTACACGTGTTTTTTCTAATATATGAAATTTTATATATATTGATGCAGAGGCTGAAAATGTTCGAGCCAGTGGTCAAAAAAGACGCAGGGCAGCGCGCTACATTGAAGAAGAAGGCTGTCAACCTAGCACAACTTATCCTGCTGAGATTACTGATATACCATGGGAAACGAACATGGCGGAATGCACCTTACAAAGGTGTCAAAGCCTTTATGCAAAATTGCAGAGAGATCTCCAGGATTTGACTCTACCTGTTGAGAGTAGACAAAGCCTACAGATAGTTACACATTCATTGAGTGAAATGGTAAAAGTGTACAAAGATTTGGGGCCAACCACTGATTCGTTTGTAGAAGTGATGAGAAAGAGAGGAGAAACAATGATAGGTCCCGATAAATGGCAAAAACATAAAAAAAAGAGTTTCAAGAAATGATGCTAAGTCAATGTTTAATTATAAGGAAGGGCTAAAAAGAAAGATGTTGAAGGTGCAGTATTTCAAGCACCCAGACAAAGAAAAATATTTGTATAGTCGACATCTTGCGGCCTTTGGAAGGCTTCCATGGAACAATGAGGTTCCTCTTTATTTTGCACAAATGTTTTATGCAGAATTTTTTTTGGGTATGAAACCCGACTACAATGATCTTCCTTAAGAATTTTTTGGCCCGGGGAGAGGTCGATTATATCAACGTAAGGGCGCTAAGCGAGATGTGGAGTTGCCTCGCCCTGAGCCGCCATTGGTGAGTCGACCGTCTCGAGTCGAAACCCTGCGATCAGAGATGGATGCGACTTCTCAAATAAGTCGTGAAGCAAGAGATGTTATGATTGAAAATGTTCATAGCGGATTGAGTGGAGTCAATATTGACTTAAATAGACAAAGAGCACGTGAACATGCACGTGCCAATTTTGTTTATCATACAGATGAGGAGATTTACAACATGAATGTTGAAGATCTACGAACATACGCAATAAATTGTCGCAATGGTCTACAAGACCTAATTTTTCATGAGGAAGAGGGCACCGGAACGGTATGTGTTAGTGACCTTAGGGTTTGAAATTATATTTACATATACATGTGTACAATTTGTAATAAATACATGTGTATGTACACATGTATGCATTTATTTGTATGTGTACATTAATCTAACAAAAATGTATGATTATATATTAAAACACCATTTGCAGTTCTCAGGCATGATGCATGATGAAAATGTTAATATTACGTTCGGGACCTCTGGCTCAAACGATGCAGATGGGTCTGACCATCATGATATGTTGGCACATGTATGTTAGTGTTTTTGAAGTGACTCTAAAATAAATAATTGTTGCCACCATGTACATGTATGTATATATATAATTCGATAAAATGTTTTAACAGGTACCGATTCCGTCTGATGTTTTTGGGATGCCGGTACCTTCTTCTTCTTTAGGAGATATACCTTCTACTTCATTGGGAGATGTACAAGTATGGACAATTTTTCACAAGTTCAAAATTTATATTACCTCAAAAAGTTCCATTAAAAATTGAGATATATAGAGAGAGATCTATATTTTGAGTTATTTAAAATTTTTTGAATTTAGGTTCGTATAGAAGATTTTTTTAATCCGAGGACTTTAGCGACGGAGATAGGAACATCCACAACATTTGAAGAAGTTGTCTTTAGTTCTTTTTTTTAATATTATTGTTAAAATAAGTTTATATATGTACACGTGCATTTTCATTTGAAAGTTTTTAATTTATATAAATTATTTATGTATATATATATATATATTTATATTTAACTGTACATGTATATTGTACAGGTTACCACTGGAGATGTTTCTATGGCAGATCCAGTTCATCAAATGGAGAGGAAACCTTACGAGGTATTGCGTGATTTTTTTGTTATATTTTGTTTTTTACATGAAGTTCTAGATATATATATTCTCATTCATTTTTAAAACTTCAAATTTTAATGTTCAAGTATATGTGCATTGTGTATGTAGGTTTCCCCTTTACAAGATAGGGAGCTAATCGAGACCTAGAGGCTAGATTTTCCATTTGATGGAGAAGATATACAGTAGATTTGATATGATTTCAAAATTTAGATGGTTTTAAAATTTGTTAAACTTGATACAGTTTGATACTTGAGTGAGATTTACAATTTTTGGACATATTTTATTACAATATGTTTTATGGACATATTTTTGGACATATGTTAACTGTTTTTGGTGGATAGTTGAATTATAATTGGCATGGCATGTGATATTTAATGTTAAATGTTTTTGTTAGATAGTTGAATTATAATTGGCATGGAATGTGATATTTAATGTTAAATGTTTTTGTTAGATAGTTGAATTATAATTGGCATGGCATTTGAAGTTTTTAAAACTACATGAATGATGGAATGTGAACCTACATTTGCACATGTGATAAATTGAAATCTTACTTGTAACAAGACAATCCCCATTGATTTCATTACACTATATGTTGATTTCTGATTTGATATAATTGCATACATATGATGGTACATTAATTGTAAAGTCATTGGATTAATAACTTGTTCATTGATTTCAGTGTTCTTTGGATGGTTTTAGTACTTTTGGCATGTGAATGTGAAGTAATGTTGTCATTGAATTACATTTGACATGTGATATTTAATGTTAAATATTTTTGTTGGATAGTTGAATTATAATTGGCATGGTATGTGATATTTAATGTTAAATGTTTTTGTTGGATAGTTGAATTATAATTCTAATGGTATCTGAAGTTTTTAAAACTACATGAATGATAGAATGTGAACCTACATTTGCACGTGGTAAATTGAAATGTTACTTGTAACAAAACAATCCGCATTGATTTCATTATGTAGTATATGTTGATTTATGATTTGATATAATTGCATGTATGATGGTACATTACTTGTAAAGTCATTGGATTAATAGTGTTCATTGATTTCAGTGTAAGCGCAAAAAATTATTGACAATGTAGAATGATTTTTTTGTTATAATAATTAAACCTAATAATATTGGAGAGCAAGAGAGACTTGAGGTATGGTGTTTACTACAAGAGTTTGAGCTAAATATTTAAATGGTTTATCTATATTTCATAAAATAGTTTAAGATTGATCACAAGAATTAAGAGAATGTCTCGGTCCATCATTGGTATGGTCCATCATTGGTATGGTCCATCATAGAATGATCATCCATGTCAATGACTCTTAAGTCTATCTTTCCAAACCATGACCCTACTCTCACATGTGTGCCTTTCATGACACCAGTCGTGTTGCTTTTATCCTCGAGTTGACTGCCTTGAAAGCACTCAACTCTTTCTCGATGCTAGCCTTCCTCTTTTTAAGAGATGAAGCTGCCTTTCGACTTAGGAAGCTATGGGTAGCCCCCATGTCTATCAAAGCAGAGAACTTTTTCCCATGTACGGTTGTAGACATGAATCTCAAGTCCAAGGAACTTTCATCATCATTCCTCCTCCTTGTCTTGTGCCTTACTTTCGCAATCTTCTTCAACATTTCCTCTTGATCCTATCTTCCATGTTCTTGACTTTAGCCTGCAACGTGGTGCTTCTTTCCTTCAAGTGAGCCCTTTCCATAAAGAGTTCCTAAAGTCTTTGTTCACCTTGTCGTATCTCCATGTCAAGCTTTTCAATTTCAGCAGTTTGTCTAGAAAGTCCATCCTTGGAATTTCTTGCGTGAAAAACCAAGTAGGTTGAACCAACTTTGGTCTAGTGCATTGGAATTCATTAAAGAATTGGTCATTGGCGCCGCTTCAAGCTAGGAGTGAACATCGTCACCAACCTACATTGAATATTTTACACTCCCTAGGGTGAATGATACTTTAAATTGATTGACAGTCTAAGACTTTCGAATTTTTCTGAATGTCAAATGATCTTACAAAGTTAGTATTTATAATATTCTAGTAGGTCATTCGGTGACAACTTTTACCAAAAACTTGAAACGACTTTGGCGTGTGATATTTAATTTGTTAAATGTTTTTGTTGCATTGTTGAATTATAATTGGCATGGCTTAACAGTGCTTTTCACATATCTCTTCTCATGAAGCTCCATAGAACAATTCGATCCTGAGTCTGCTTGAATTGGTTCAAGCTCTTTCCTTTTCGAATTCTGTCTAATCGCTCCAATACGACATATATTGACTCCTTCCAAACGAAGTGCACCAATCCTCTTAGTGTGGTCGTCTTAGTGTGGCGTGTGATATTTAATTTGTTAAATGTTTTTGTTGGATTTTTGAATTATAATTGGCATGGCATGTGAAGTTTTTAAAACTCCAGTTTTGGATGGTTTCAATCTACATTTTGCATGTGATATTTAATGAACTTTAAATGTTAAATGTTTTAATGATGCACAATATATAATCAAAAGGGTTTTAAAACTTAAAGTTTTGGATGGTTTCAATTTACAACAGTTTTGGATGGTTTCAACTTACATTTGCACATATGGTAAATTGAAATTATGTTACTTGCAACAAGACAATCCCCATTGATTTCATTGTATATGTTGATTTCTAATTTGATATAATTGCATGTATGATGCTACATTACTTGTAAAGACATTGGATTAATAGTGTTCATTGATTTTACTTTAAGCGCAAAAAATTATTGACAATGTAGAATCATTTTTGTGTTATAATAATTAAACCTAATAATATTGGAGAGCAAGAGAGATGAGGTATGGTGTTTACTACAAGAGTTCGAGCAGGTCATTCGGTGACAACTTTTACTGGAAACTTGAAACAAAGAGAATCTATCTTTGGCTAGGACATCATGTAAGATGCTAGACATAAACAGTAAAATTGTACTTAAAAGCCGAGATTCGGGCATGTGGGGACAACCACTTGTTATCTCGTCCCTTGGAGGCTAGGCCATATGGGGACCGAATCTGACTTTACAAAATAAAGTGAAATAATTTGTACCATATGGTCGGAGAACATATACAAGAACAATTAATATATAAGAACAATTAATTTCATTCTAGAATATATATATATATATATCCAATATACATATTTAACATTTTTAATCAATGCACGTGTATAGAAAAACTACTTTTAGTGGATACTAGAGCACGTGCTTGTACCCAAACAATTTGTAACATCTGCAAACCACAAATAACATAAGCAGTTCAATTTTTAGTTGAGTACTGAAAGGTCTAAAAGATAATAAATTTTTGGACACTTCACTCAAAAAAATTCTAATGGAATTCCATCCTCAATAATCCGTTCATGATCGGATTTTGACATTTTCCATTTCTTAATTTTTGATTTTTTCTTTGATTGAACTTCTATCAACTTTATACGTGCTGCACACACCAAGTGACTATATTGACAACTTATGGAATCAGGTTCATAGTCTTCGAAGTAAACAAAGTCTCCACTTTGACGAGTTTGTTTGAAAAAATGACCTTTCAGTATAATAGACCCTTTGTCATACTGAAATCCGTGATCATTATAGTCTTGTAATAATTTCATTTTTTGTTCAGTGCAACGCATCAAATAATACTTCACATTTTCATCATTGTCAATAGGTGCAATTACAGCAAAAAAATCTCCTGCACAATAAAATAAATTTAACATTTAATTATGCATATTTAAATTTATTTGTAAATCTTTAAATCATTAAAAAGTAATTCAAATGTTACCTTCTCTAACAAGATCAGAAACTCGATCACCATCGGATGATATTTTAGTTTCCTCTGATTCCATTTCTTCAAACATTGCAACAGACATTTTTCCCTTTGTATTTAGCTCTGTATGTTTCCAATCGTTCACATACATTTTGTTTTCACAGACGTCATTGGATTTTTTGTTGTCTATGCAAACATCACAAAAACAAGAATATTTTCTTTTATCCAATGCAAACACATTTGTGGACAATTTTGTTTGAATTGAATGCAATTTTCGAGTCCCTTTTATTGTTCCAACGTCATTTCCAATTGATCTATTTACGTCTCCGATTCCAATATGCTAGAAAAACCTTTATATGCATAATTAGAAAAAGAATTTGTAAATATGATATCAAAATACAATTAAAAATAATCATTGCATGATAAATGTACAATGTTTAAAATTAGATTACCAATATAAATTAAATTGAATGTACCTTCGCACTTCTCTTGATGGGTTAATCTCATGGCTTAGAGCATTTTTGCACCATTGAACAACTTCTTCAACGTTCACAAGTCGGCGTGCAAAGTGGTTCATTTGATATCTTCGAAGTACTCGTTTTATGCATGCTCCTGCACTGTCATGTTCTCCTTTTCCATGGCCAGTCTCAAAGAAATTCCAACAATGTTTAATGCGGGTTTTCTTATGAAGACAACACAACCAAAAAAATGATCGTGCAGATTTGAATTGACCTGCGCATCCGTCTGACCATATCCAATGTTGATTGAATGTTATTCCACGATTTTTCAATGAATCATAAATTCTTCCAAAACAATGTTGTACAAAACATGTATCATGTGTACGATCGTCAATGATATAAAAGTGATATTCTTTAATGATATGTCGATTTTCACTCGTGCTTTCTATATGATCGACATTTTTTTCAGCATGTCTATATAGAATATGGACGAGCATGGAGACTTGGTCAGAGTGATAGTATTCACTCTGAATTTCTTTTTGTGGAACAAATGTGTAGTTTTATGCAAAATCAATCACTGACAAAATGGTTCCTGGTGGAAAAACTTCACGAGATTTTTTGAATTGCAAGTCTTGCCATCGAGCTCTATGGGAATGCATGGTGTATTTGTAATTTTCTGCTTCAAACTTTCTCAAAAAGTCTATTAGAAAAATTTCGTCTTCTCGTAATTCGATTCTTTTAACACTATCTGCACCTTGAATCGATGTACTGATATATTCATATCTCTTCCATTTCACTTTCATGTTGGACAATGATTGATCATTTATATCAATACGATATTTGTTTTGAAATTTAGTCAAATTTCCACAATCATCGCATTTTTGACCACCAACACATTTCTTTTTGTAAAATAGTTCATCGCTTTCTCTTTCACATAGAATTTGAGATATGAAATCACAGATAGTGGAAGGAGGAGGTGAATCCTTCCATAATTTTCTACTGAAATCAAGGAATGTGTCATAATATAACTCAAATTCCACATGATAACGGCAACAACAAGTGTCGCGTACGGTGATAGGTTTTACATACCATGGTTTTTGTTGAACAAAAGCACTGAGTGAAACTTGAATTTGACGATTCTCTTCTTTGAACTTGTTTAATAACTCTATTTGAGTGGTTTCCAAGAGATGTTTTTCATGTTCTTCGTATTGATTTCGTGCTATTCTTCTTCGCATCACATGTCTTGCAGTGGGTGAAACACGCGAATTGTTCTTCCAATATTCATATATTATTTTTTTAACATCTACTCCAAGTCTATCTTTGTATGGTTGCCTACAAATAGCTCTCCAACAAGCGAGTTCATCATTTACGTCTATTTGCAGTCGAAATTTTTGATGTTTGTGCAGAGTTTTTCGCGAGGTTCCCAGTGCTCGTGCCATAGATGTTAGATTCAAACGATTCTCTTGAGTACTTGGTGAAACCATTGCCATTTGTATTCCTCTACGTATATTTGAAACCTCTTTATCTCTAGATCTCTTAATTGACTCTATAGCACTACTCATATTTTTTATCACTTCTTCTTTCATTTTTTATCTTTGGTTGATTTTCGAATACCCAATAGTGTCGTCGCTTCTTTTAATTTCCTTGATGATAGGAGACCTTTCAATATTTGAGCTTGAACTGTCACTTGCTCATTTTTTAAATACTTTTCAAAAATTCTATCGACACGATATCGTATAACATGGTCAGGTTTTTTATCTCCATATGTGTGAGTGTCAAAATTTTCTAACATCTCATTATCGATAGTGATTTCATCTGTACATATTCGAAAAAATAGTACATATTCAATAAATCACTAAATTAATAAATATGTCAATAAATATTAGAAAAATTTTAAATATATCAATAGATCATAATATTTGTTTGTGCAAATTTCATTATCACCTTAGGAGTTGAGTTTTTCTTTGCTAATATTTTAGGATATCCTTCTATTACCCACAGCTAAACAAAATATTTTCAAACTAGTTCATCAAATAAAAATTAAACTTCACATTCATTGGGAAAACTTTTTAAAAAATATATGTTAGATCCTGTGTTACATTTCTGCTTTTAGCTAATTTCTTCTTAAGGTTGATTTTCTTCTTTAATATTTTGAGGAATATCTTTGTGTTTGCATATCAAACAAGAAATATTTTTCAAACAGTTATCAATAGAAATTAGCTTTCCCCTTATTTTTTACATTTGAAAATTTTAAATATATATCAATAGATCATATGATATTTGTTTACATACACCTGCAATTTGCATTTTTATGAGTTGATTTTCTCTTCAATGTTTGAAGGAGACTTCTCTTTCTTTTAAATATCTCGTCTCTTCTCTACGTTCCTCGGGCTTTCTTTTTCAATCATATTTTCTCACACAAGTTCTTCGATTTCCCATGATAATAGGGTATGAGGTTCAAAAAATTTCCTTTAAAAAATTAGACAATAACTCAATTACAAACAATATAACAAAAGATTTTATTTTAAAAAATCTTTTCTAAAAAATACGTAATCCAATTATTTAACTCACACATCTCAGGATAAGTAAGTATGTTTTAGATATATTAGAATTAGAACCATCGCTTTTCCTAAAAATAATTAGAGTAAAAGTTAACAACAATAGAGCTAATTTTACACATTATGCTCATCACTTATAGATTTTTTTTTTAGTTTTTTTTTTGTTAGATAATGTATTTATTAATCACTTAGAATTATACTTTATTACTAGGCAAAACAGATAGACAAAATTGAACTATAATGAAAATCACACAACTAAAGTGTAATCAAAATTAGACAACTGAATTGTAATAACAATGTAATTCCATTAATAGTATCACTGAAAAACATATTTTTTACATACATGTTGTGTTGAGATATAAAAAACACCGAAAAATATAGTGAGCCCATCTATAAAAAACACAACTCATATAAATACATAAAAAATGATGGACATAATGTTGCTCCAATCTATCTCAAGAAATAGGAACACCATAATAACCCCAATACCAATGACAAGAACAATCCATTCATTAACATGTCACATATATTGATCCCTGTCAATGATAATTGGTGCAGCACATGTTGGCTCCACATATCCGGCACATCCACATCCATTGGATGTTGCTTCAATGAGTATATCATCAACAACTCTTTGGACATCTCATTTGCAAATTATGTTGAAATTGTGAAGCAATGGTTTTTGATTGTTGGTAAAAGGGTTTCAAGTTTTGCCTTCGATACTGGTAAATACCAATAATTTGATTTGTGATTAATTCATAATTTGTGTAAGTGACAATGTCACTTGCACCATAATTCCGTGTTGTTATGAACCCATCAACCAACGCATGATAATATGCTTCATTGCTGGTGCTTATGCCTGAAATTTCTCTAGTATTTTGGTACACTTGGCTTAGTGCTTCATTATGAAGCACAAACCTAGTTCGTGCATGCCTTGGGTTTGGGTGACACCAAATTTGGATGATTAATACCCATTTCTGAACCATCTACAAAAGAAGAATAAAATTAAATGAACAAAACAATTTAATGAAATATTGTTAGATTGTTAAAACAAAATAGAAAAAACTCACTGTTGCAGTAGAAAAAACTCACTGTTGCAGTAGCGACAACTCATTTTTGTAGTGGTGGAAACTCAGTGTTACAGTGACGGTAACCGTGAGTTGTCACCACTATAACAGTGCATTTCCGTCACTATAACAATGAATTATTTCTGCCACTGTAACAGTGAGTTGCCACCAATAATATAATAGGACAAAAAAACTAAACAAATATTTAGAAATAGACACAACCTATATATTTAGAACAGTGAGTATATTTAAAAAGTATGAAAAACAGAACAGTGAATTAACAAACTAACAATAATCATTTTAGTCTGAAAGGCCTGGTCAAAAATAAAGTTATGAATGATGTTTTCAATGGATTTGTTTCACAAGAGAGTTTATTTAATGTTTAATAAAAGTGGATTGACTAACATTTTTTCATAAATATCAAAATACTCATTTAAACTCTAAGATCTTGTCAAAAGTAAAGTTATCAACTATGTTTTTAATGTGAAAATTTATGAATAAAATAATGTAGAAATCCTACTGTAGTATCTTGGTTTACTTCTCCTACTTGTGATTAAATTATACAAGTTATTTCAGAAAATATTCAGAAAATACCGAAGCAAACGCAACTAACATCCTACACACATACAGATCATTTACTGAATATTACGCTCATTTAAAAAAGCGAAAGATTTTTCGTTGTCTCCAGAAAAACCCAATGCGGAAAAACCGGTGCAACAGATATGAGGGTTTATTATTATTAAGTAGAATCTAAGTACAAAAAATCTGGGCACCTTTCTAATTAACTCGAAAGAGAAAAAATAGATCTGCAACTAACCTGCTGTTCCGGAGATTGAGATTTTGACTGATCCACACCCTCAAATGGGATTTACAAGACTCAACCAAATTCTGCCTCTAGAAACCCCAGTGCTACCCCTGAAGCCCCTGCGTCAGCCCTGCTAGCCTCTACATTAAAAAAATTAATTATTTTAATATCTCACACATAAGACGAAATTTCTCCAAACTCTTTCTAGGTTTTGGAGGTGATGTGTTTCTTAGCCCCCCCCACAAAGTTTCAGGGCTAGAGCACACACGATGCTACCCCAATACACAAAATCTCAAATTTATTGAATTTGTTTCACAAGAGTGTTTAGTTTGATATTTGGATATGAAAATTATTTTTTCTTAAGGTTTATTATTTGAATGTGTTATTTAAATTTATTTTTTATGATTGTTTTATTTTTATTGAATTTTATTTTTTACAAGTAATAATAAGGTTTGATATATTCAATTTAAGAAAAATAGCAGATTTCATGAAAAATATGATATATTAACATATAGAAAATTTATATTTATATTTAATTTTATAGCTAACATAAATCTGAAGATTACAAATGACAGGGTCAGAAATATCTCTTTGTTGATTGCATGAGGAACCTCGATAGCAAGGAATCATGTTATCTTCAAAGATTCTCTCTTTCCGACCAGTATCCTTGCGGCGGAAGGGGCCTCCATTTATGATTATATTCCAATTCCAGCCCACCCACAATAAGCACGAGTCATCCAACAAGAAAACATAAGGGGGGACATCCCGTGGGCTTATTTTGATGGCGCCTCAAACCCTTAAAACAAATGTGGAGCGGGCCTTTCTATCCATGTCTCTTCCGGAAAAATTCTGAAAGCATCAGTCGGTCTGGGTCAGGGGACAAATAATTTTGCAGCGTTAGAAGCTTTACATCTACTATTATGTTGGATTTCATTCCTAGGAATGAAATAAGTTCAGATATTCTGGGATTCCATGAACATCATCAAGTGGTTTAATTGGACTCAAAGATGTCTTAATTATATTTTGCTTCCTTTACTAAATGAGGTATCCCATCTTAAAATAATTTTTAATGAGATAACTATTTGTCACATTTACAGGGAATGAAATCATGAAGAAGACTCCTATCTAAGGAGGGCATTCGGCATGATCTGGGGCACTAAGTAGCTGTTGAGGTTGATGGAGGGCTGGTCCGAAATATTGAACAACCTCCCTTTGCCTGATGGTTTCCTGCTACTCTTGTTTTATTTTTCTTGGTTTTAAAAAAAGACATAATGATGTATATTTGGTACTAAACATATTCTTAAAATCCTTGTCTTTGTTTCAAATTGTTTTCCTCAATGAGGAGGCCCAGAAGACAAGAGAAAACACTCATCTTTTAGTTTCTGGACTAAAAGATATTGGAAGTGGAATGGTGTCTACCACCCAGTTTTTGGTTTTTTATAAATCACCAAAAAAGACACAGTCTTTTTACATCTCTATTTCATGCCAAATTTTCCTAATAAGGATAGCTCGAGGGATGAAAAAAGACGTTTTAGCTCTTGCTTGTGTGAAATGGTTGAGAGGATCGAGGTACTTCAATTCTCATCAACAGTAACTCCATTACCCCTCCTAAAAAAAGGGGAAAATTTAGTTTTTTGGAATGCATTATGCATATACTATGTAACTTTCTATGACTTAATAGACAGTTCGATTTTTTTTGGAAAAAAAAAAAAAATCTAAAGATTACCATTGTTTTGAGTTTATCTCTTCTGAAAGACATAATAAATCTCACATTGAATTTATATTGGTCCTCAAAATCGAACATAATTGTTAATGATGTAAATGCAATTGAAGCCTGATTCATCGGATATAATGGAGATTGGATAAGAATGGCTTAAAGATATAAAAAATGACACAACAATGATGTTTGCATTAACATAATTTCAATCATGAAATTGTTTATTTGCTTTCCTCATACTTGCATAACAAACTTAGTTTCTCTAATTTTATTTCGAAGGATCAAAGGGGGTTTTGTTCATAAGTAACAATATTTGATAATATGTTCTTAGTCCACTCAAGTATAACTAATAAGAGTGGGAAATAGTTATTAAAATTGATATAGCTAATGTTTTTCACAAGGTTTGCTATGGATTCCTTTACAAGGTACTTAGAAGTATTGACTTGCCTTACAATTCATAAAATATATGAAAGGATGTATAAACTACATGTAGTCGGTTCACTCTATTAATGTCTTTTGAAGGAATCTCTGGATTATCCACAGTGTTATAAAACAATGGTCGACGTTTGGAATCCCAATGGAGATCCATCTTCAAGACAAGATGATGAATGAAGACTGAAAGAAAGATGAAAAAGTCAATGTTTAAATAGTGAAAAGGGAGAAAAGCCACTGACTTGAAAAATTAATATTTTATTGATTTATTTAATATCTTTAATGAATTTTATTTTAATAAATAAATAATTTATTCTGAAAAATATATATAATAATAAATTTTAATAAACTTATTTTAATAAATTATTCATAAATTCTAATAATTTTCATAGTATATACATAATATCATCTATTCATTAATATATTAATAATACTTATTAATTTATTTTCATAAATATTTACTAAAAGTAATTTAAATAATTATATTAATTGCTTTAATTTTTAAGTGATAAACCTAAATGTTACTCAATCACTTAAAAAAAAAATTAAAATTTTTTAAATTTTATAATAAATACTAATTTAAAATAATATAATTAAATTAATAATATAAGGGTTAATCCTAAATCTTTAATTTAGTAAAGAATATTAAGCTATAATCCTCTAGATTATGAGATAACCCTAGATGGTACCACTAATAGTAGGAATTATTTACAAAATTAACAATTTTTAATTACTAAAATTAGTAATTAATTACAAAATTAATAATTCTTAATTAATAAAATTAGTAATTAATAAGAATTTTAATAATAGTTTTACGTGTTAAATAAGTGAATTTTTTTAATAATTCATCATCTTGTCTTGAAAGTGGATCCCTATTGGAATTCGAAACGTCGATCATTGTTTTATAATACTGTGGATAATTTGAAGATTCCTTCAAATAACCATAACCATAGAAGCTTGAAAACCACAATCTATTAATGTCTATGTAGTAATGAAATCAAATATCACCACTATTAATAATCATTCTTTTAAAAAGAAAATTACCATTATTATTAATATTTATTTTTTTAAAACAAAACCACTATATTTAATAATATTCATTCTTGACCCCCCAAAAAAAATAAAAATAAAAAATCCCCACAAGCCATTTGAGGGGTTCAATGAGTATATCACCGTTGCAGCAACTGCTTGTCACCATTGGGGCAACTCCTTGGAGGAGCGAACACTTATCAAGATAGAGGAAATAGTTATCAAGGCCGAGGGCGCAGATGCAATGGAAGATCTAGGATAGGTCGCGGAGTTGATGAATGCCAATGGTTTACATGCATTTGACAAAAACAATTTAATTTTTTTCTAGCATTTTCCTCAAGGAATTTGTTCAATCAAACAAGTAATGGAATTTTTTTTTTTTTTTAAACAGCACAGCTTTGGGGTTAGATGTTGATACCGTTTTCTTTAAACTTTGCATGTTTTGGGTAACAATGAGTAAGTTTGGGGTAAAACTTTTATAAAATATTGGATTGCAAAAGATACACAGAGTAACGCTAACAAATATTGTTACTTGTGAACAAACAGAACAACGCTAACCAGTCGAGTTGCAGCAACGGTAACCAGTGAGTTGCCGCAACGACATTGGTCACCATTGCAGCAACTCCATGGCCACCGTCTTAGCAACAATGTAATGGAGTGAATAATAAACAGATTTGGAGTACCTTTGCCTATGTGAAATCGCTTCGTTTGTGCAATCGAGAACGACCCACTATCAGAGCTTCGGAACGCTAACACGAAGAACAAGGTCGATAAAATTTCGGAGCTCGACAGAAGTGATTCGACTATTTGCAGAATGACCAAGTCCCCCGCCACGTTGAATATTTGAGATGGAATTCAAACACTGGTTTATGCGGTAAATTGGTTCACAGAGGGGTGTATGGGAAGGGAGCATTTACTCCCCATCAACCCCTTGCATACTTTCTAACAGAAATTCGCCTTCCGCGTTACCTCCTCTGCAACGTCGATGCTCTAAGTCGTACGAGATGTGCGCTCCCGTTCTATGCGTTGGTCCTTGCGCAAACACCCATTACCATTTGCCATTTTGGCGTTTGCTGGAGACAAACATCTAAGGAGGAGAGACCCAGTGGGACCCGCGCTCATCGGAAGGGCCTTGCTGGCGGCCGAGGGGTACAAACACTAATGGCCATTCTATTGAATGGTTAGCCCACTCCGTATCTTTTTTCTTTTCTCCTGTAGACTCCATTGTCCATGCGTCACCACTCAGGGTTGACTCTCGAATTATTCATCCCTACATGAAGGTTATAACATTTAGGAATAGTAGCAAATGGCTCCATCTTCATCGCAAATTGGCTTCCTCTCTGCTAAAACAAATGAAATGAATTTTATAACTTACAAAGACATTGGAATTTTAATGGAAGACAGATTTGGACTCTCAATTTTCCAAAGTTTACACCGAATCAATAGCAGGTAATTAGTTTTATAGATTGGTTTAACGCAATTAATAAATAATACTCACATATTTTTGAAATAGAGATTTGATTTATACATTTATCTCGAAGGATAAAGGATATCACATTTTTTTCAAATAAATTTGAAAAAAAAACATTTAAAAAGATTTGACCTTTTGAATTTTCTTTCTTATTTTTTAAATTACAATTCAAATAGTTAAAAATTAAATTACAACCCTTCAATATTTTTATCTAAATTCTTAATTTATTATAAATTAAAAAAAACAATCCAATTATAATTAATAACATACCTATATACTTCTTATTTCCATCCCATCTCTTTATATATATATATATAATCTTATTTGCATCCCATCTCTTTTATTTATATATATATAATTTTAATTTTAATTTAAAGTGAAAAACTATATAAAAAGATAATAGATGCAAATAAGATAATAGATGCAAATAAAAAGGAATGGTTGGAAAATAATGTAGCTTCTCTTTTAATTTTTTCCTTACTCTGATTTTAATGAAAATGAACGATTAGAGAAATAATGTAACATAAAAGCAAAGTGTTTTTTTTAGCTTTTCTTAAAAAAAAATTGTTAGTGTAAAATATTTAATATGTGTTTTTTATTTGTTTAAATTTAAATTTAAATTGGAATTAGAATTAGAATGGTATCCGTATACATATATTATTAATGTTGATGATGATAATTAACATTTATTAAGGCTTAAAATTGATTTAATAATATTTATAATTTTTTTATTATATATATATATATATATATTATTTAGCATATCAAATTTAGTGTGGAATTTTATTCCAAAAATTTTTGTTGTCGATTTTTTATCAAACTTCAAGGTTGTCGAACTCAAATTCGAAATCGAACCAGGTGACATAGGATGTAACAAACACGTTGGATTTAGGAGATTCGGGAGATATTCCTCCTCTTTTCGACAATTTTTTCTTTCTAAGTTTCTAGGAGAATTACAAGCAGTTGTCGGAACACGGTGGTGCTTCTCATGAAGCAACGATGATGACGAGCCACATTCATGTTATTGCCCACTTTGGCCAAGCATGTTTTTTGTGCAAACACCGTCTCAGGGCCAACAAAAATACTTACACGTGAAGGTAAATATCTTTTTTATGATTCATTTCTTGATATTTAAGACGTGAAATAAGATGCATTCTTTTGACAAGTTACCAAATAGTTTATGGTAGGGCTTATATATATAAGAATTAACATATTCAATACCATTATATTTCTCCTTCTCTTCGTATGGTTTAGCTAGTAATAGGTCTGCAAAGAAATTGAGTATGCTGTTCTCGAATTTTACTATTCTGATTATGGTTGTACTAGTAAAAAAATGGAATTCGTTATCATATACGTATTCTCAATTTCTCAGTGTTGAAATATAGTTTCAACTTTTAAATTTGACTAATGCATACTTAATTAAAGCATTGGTATTGAACCCACGGATGAGGCAGTCAAACAATTACACCAATTTACCTTTAGAGGTTTGAGGTTTTCTATTGATTCTCAATGTTTTTCATATTTTAAACATTGTAACCTGTGTTAAAAGAAGTTGTAATTTCTTTTTTTCTATTTTGATTTGAGAAGGGCGAGGAGAATAGCAGATGCAACTATGAGGAAAATGCTGAAACTCTCGCCCAACATTTTTTAAGGACAAGGCAAGGTAGTGACTCTGGTGGCATTTTGACTCAAGGTCAAAAGAAGGTTCATCAAGTACGATATCTTATTATCTAAAACTATCTTATATAGTACAAATTTTGAGGTACTATTGAGTTCTATTATGACGTTGTTCCTTAAGGTACTCTTCATAGATTTGTCATCCGCCACGTAATATGTAAACTCATTATTTTAAAAAAATTTCTTTTTCGAAGAATGTAAATATCATAATTACTTTGTTAGCACAACACTATGAAAACCACAAGTGTTCCTCCTGTTGGGGAAATTATATGTGTTATAATTCCAACATTAAATTATCAATCCGGGGTCGTAAGACTGACAGGCACAAGCGCAGGTAACGCAGGATCAGAGCATCTATCCTAAACTAGAGTGAGAAATCAACTCGTTGTTTATGTACAAAATCGTTCAAAGAACACACTTAATCACTCCTATGAAAGAGCACGCCATTCGTTCCAATTTCTATTCTATTCAAACTTAAAATAAATTAACTTAATTCAAGAACACACTCACAAATAACTAACACTAGTACATTTGGTCAAAATTCCAACACTTTTGACGTATTGTCGGGAATTAACCCATTTTTTCTCATTTTTTAAAATACCGCCAACAAACGTTGTTATAGTGACGTATAGGAAAACCATCGGTATTACGATGTTTAGGCACATCGTCGGAACACCGACGTTTGGGACACGAGGTCGGAACTGCGACGTTTTTGAGACATGAGTCAGGATTGCGACATTTGGAGAACCATCAATATTGCGACGTATAGATATACTTGTCGGTCTTGTGACGTTTCTAAGATAACCGTTGGTATTGCGAAGGTTTTTATTGCAACGATTAGACCGCACATCAGTATTGCGACGGTTGTGGACAAACGTCGGTATTGCGATGGTTGCGGACAAACGTTGGTATTGCGATAGTTGTGGACAAACGTCAGTATTGCGACGAAGCCCTCCAAACCGTCAGACTTCCGACATTGAACATTAATATGCCGTGTGTTCATTTAAACAAGGTTTAGTTGATTCAATGCAACATTAAAACATAAATTTTAACATAAGGGAAGGGTCGGTTAATTATTAAACTCTCGTAAATTCATTTTCGAATAGATTTTTGTTAATTACTTTTTTGGTTCTATTGTTTGAAATTTATGAAAGTAATTAAGTTTGAGTATAATTTGAAGTTATGCGAAAATTCAAGGTTAGATTAAACTTAGATCAAAAGTTATTGATCTCAATATAATTTTTATTAGTTTTATATTTAGTAATATTAATGTGGATATAAAAGTGTAATATTAAGTAGTTGTTATAAATGTATTTGGTTGATTTTTTTATAAAGTTAAATTCATATAATGTTTTTTTTAATATTTGGGTTAATTATTTTTTAGTTTCAATGTTTGATATAAAGGGAGAAATTAAATTTATGATTTTAATTTATGAAAAAATTAAGAGATATACTAAAAATTATTTTTCTCACTACATATATTTTTTTTGAGGTTTAGTGGAGTTTATATGAGGGTGTAAGGAAATAGAGATTCATACAAAATAATATTTATTTTTTCATTTAAATTAATTTTATACATATTTACATATTTAAAAGTTTTATTTTTGTTTTAAAAAAAAAAAGAAAATTTAATATTAAATATTTAAAATATTCATGTTATTTATTTTTTTAATTAAATACATCATTTATATTATAGCATAATGAAATAAAATATTCATCATTTGATTAATATATTATAAAATGTTTAGGCATAAGTGCATTGAACTAGTTTTGATATCACAACTTATGTGATTGCAAATTCAAAAAACACCTACTAATAATATTATAAGTATATTTTCACTAAATAATATTTATATTAATTTTATACATTTTTTAATCAAATTTTTATTGTGATTGAATAGTGTAAAGAAAGATAATTTTATAAGAAATAAGAAAAATGAAGTTATGGTTTCAATCTAAATCAATTTCACTCATGCTTTTCCAATACATTTAAAGGATTTTTTTTTTTTAACTTTTTGGAAATAAAAGTGAGAAAGGATGATATTAACCATTTAATATTCAAAGTTCATTCTCTTTATTTTTTTATGAAATATGTCATTTTATATCACAATGCTTCTCAATCAAATAGTCAATGACTGAAAGAAATTAAGTTCTAGTATGTTTTCAAGTTATGAAAAGATATAGGGTTATATTAGAAGTTTTTTTCCTCACCAAAACATGTACATTGTATAAGTTTAGTGGAGATTATATGAGCTTGAGGTTGTGGCCTTTCATGCTTATCACAAGGATGCATGGGTTTAATTAAATGACCATCCATTCACATGTATCTATCATTCTATAAATTACACAAGGAGAGATTGACTGAGGAGTTTAAAAAACAGTTCCTCCCAAGGACCCATGGAATAGTATACCAAAGGAAATACACAAGGTAATGAAATCCCCCCTAAACTCATGTTGATATTCAAAATATCAATTTGATATTCATGTTGATAATAGAAAAAACAACAATGTTAGGGAATGTTATGGTATTTGGTGTATAATATCCCAGTAAAGTTTGTCCCAAATACTAGGCCATAGAGACCTTAGGACCCCATGGATTGAGTTGCATAGCTATTCCTTGCCTAACTACATTGTTTTTTTTCATTTACATTTTTGGGTTGAAAATAATTGTCATGAATTATATCTGGTAGCCTATACATGAATGTCTCAAAACACTATGGTTGTTTTTTTGCAAAAAGGCTGAATGAATGGTTTTTAACTTAAGAAGGTTCTAAAATTTATTTAATGAGCTAGGTGGAATTCCCTTATGCTTTTGACCATTTACAGAATGATTTGTTCCACAATGGGAAACTTAAATATATGTAATGAATCAGTTCATATCTTTAACCCATTCCCTCAAAAATAGAATGCATCAAGGTTGATATTTTAATGGATCAAAAATATTTGTTGTACATTTGGGGGCTTAGGCTTAGTTGAAATCAAGCTATGTCATACATCAATCTCCCCAACACTTACTTCGAGTACCAAAGTATCCCCGTAGGATAAATTATTCTCCCTACTCCTTTGCACTCATATCCCTTGCAACATCAACTTAGGACCAATAGGCCTTGGTTGTTGCATGAAAACAATAATATGTGGATTAGATTTGTTAGAAATGGGAATTTTATATAGACATGAAAAAATTAATTTACCCACATTAAGAAAATTACATCTCCCTTGTCCTCTCCAAGCCTAACTCAAAACAATATTAGAAATTCTATGGCAATCGGAGAGCCACCAAGAATCTTCGAATATGTTATTATGTAAGAAGTGGGGTCCTATAGAACCACTCTTGACAACCAAATTATTATCCAAAGATTGGCGGGGATGATACCCACAAAAATCTAGGGAACATAAGTTCAAATGATATTTATACCTTGTATACAAATTGTTAGCACTCCCAAATCATTTGCCACCTTTTCAAGGTGTGAAGGGAAGAAGAGAGTGGACTTATTTCATAAAAATAAAATGAAGATGGTATCATGCAACATGCAAGAGCTCACAAACCCTTATTACAACCATGATTTTGAATGTAATAAATGTTGATCCTATTATTAATATATTGTGTTTACAAGAAGTTTAAATTGCTACATTAATTCATGAATCAAACCATGATTAGGTAATGACGAGAATCATTTTTTTTTTAAATAACCAAGAAGGAAGAAGTGAAGCCACAACCCCAATCTCATTGATATTGGTGGAAACCATTATCCAATATAGGTAAGACAATAGGAAATTGTAACAACCCCGTCTTCCTCATAGACCATTCTAAGGGTAGAAGAAGGTGTTACTATCGCTGACCCAACCTCCAATGCATTGTCATGGAAAAGAGGTCTTATGTCATTTCTTTCAAAATATTAGAAACTGAAAATAAACATCATTTTTGTGTGCGTCGCGTCAATATTTTTTCAGCGATATTATTGATGATGATGTCAATGAGGATATTATTGAAAATGACATAATTGATGATGATGATGACATGGTCGATCATTTCAACACCGTTTATGAATCAGATGTTGGTATATATGTTAATCAGTTGGATGAAGATCAAGAAGATACAGAAGAAGAATATTGATACAGATGTTATGTTCGAGTATGAGCTGGTATGTTATAACTTTATATTTTAATCATTATAGAAATATTTTCTATGCACAATGTTTCATTTACTAGGGGCCTGGAAGGACCGGGCGATTGAATAACATTTAATAATAGATCAAGAGTATCATGAATAGAAGGAAGGGATTGAGTGACAGTACCCACCAAGTCCAGTACAGGTTCCACTAGAGCTTGAGTCTCCTGTGCTTGGTTCAATATCTCATTGACAAGATGGATATACAGTTTTTCAATCTGTTCCTCCATCCCTTCCATCAGGATAAGCCTCTCTTCTTGCTGAAGCACCACCTCTTCCATCTGTTCCTTCTCACCACCTTCTGACTGATCAGCTACCTGAGCCCGATAATCATTCTTGTAGACTACCCTTTGACAACGCCTCCTGCTAATTCCTAGAGGGAAGTCTATGACCAAATGATCACCATACTTGTGAAATCTATGGCACCGAAAATCTATCCACGTTGAGGGTTGGTGTGGCCTGGGATAGCTATGAATCTCAAATGCTTTTGATATCTTATATTCCCATGAGTCATGTTTTATTAGACAACTACAAGCTAGTCTTGCAAACCCCAAATAACTTTGATAGCTTATCCCCTGGGTTGTAGTTTATTAGACAACAAGATAGTATCACAAGTCACTGATATCTAGTAAACCAAAAAAAATATATAAAATAATGTTGCAAGTCCCACAAGTCTCGAATAGCTAACAAACCAAAAAAAAATACAAAATAATGTTGTAAGAGAAGCTTTTATTGGCAAGTATTAGGATCAAATATGTGGATTTGTGGTAACAAAAAATAAATCTAATGAAGAATTCAAGTTATATTATTTGTAAACATAACAATATAAAGAAACAAATAACAACTTCTTGAGAAAATAACCATTCATTGTCAACCACATCAATTGTAGGAGTAGGTTGATCTGGTCATCTCACAAGACCTTCACCTTTAAACTCATGACATTGCACATGCATTCATGGGATTTTAAATAATACCCTCAATTTCCATAGATATTGATAAAGATCTCCCAAAATCATTTTCTTGAATCCCCCTCCTAATACATATTTCCTATTAAGGCTCCCTACTTTTATTAAATACCTAATTGTATACTTCCTAATACCTCTAAACCCTCCCCCCACCCCCCTCCACCAATACACCCAATTATCATTTGCCCATACCTAACCAATGAGAGCACACGAACACCTATTTCTATAAAAGCACCTATAACTTTTCTTAATTTATTGTCATTTTTCCATACCTAACCAGTGAGAACACAAGAACACCTATTTCTATAAAATCACCTATAATACTTTTGTGGGTTTCACTAATATCCCTTTAGTTAGTGTGTGCACAGTAGCCTAGATCCTAAAGTGATTCCCCTACAATGATAATCCACTAGGTGTATTTGTTCTTAAAAAAAAATGCATGGATAGATGTCCCATTTATGGCCAAGTTCCACCAAAATGATTCCCCCTACCTACCTAGTAACTACATTACATTTATTTCATGACAAAACTACCCTACAACCCACCAAATTTCTATCATATCCTTGAAGTCAACAACAATTTGTTGTTCAAGATATAGCTAAGTTGGAACAAACTTAACTCTAGAGCTTAGGATATTTTTCCACCTCTAATGTTTATAAAACAATAGATATAAAATTTCTAAAGCATGTGGGAGCCCTTTAAGTATCACCTTTCCTATATTTACTCCATCTTAAACATCATGGAAAATGTCCATAGATGAGTTATCCTTATTAAACCAAACATTTCATTGAAAATAATCAGTCATACCATAACATTACTACTTCCCTTTTAACCACATAAAACTTATTTTAAAGTTACCATAATTCAACTTTAATATCACATAATTAGATTAAAAAATCAACCAAAATCCTCTCAAATAATAATTTATGAAATAGAAATTCAACAATTTTATATAATTAATAATTTAAATAAATGTCTTAGATCTAACCTGATTAATAATCATTTATAATCAACAATACCACTTATTTACCCAAACCCCTTATTAACCCAAATAAAAATACTTACACATTTCATTTAATGAAATTTGAGTGGCCTTAAAAAAACACACATATTTCATTTCAAAATGTCAAAAAATTTCAAATATGAAAAGTTTTAATTCCCTCGTTCATTTCCCTCCTGTTGTATGGTTTGTCCAGGGAAGGAGGAAGGATGCAGCCATACCATCGCAGGTTTGGAGGAAGGATGCAACCATACTATTGCAGGTTTGGAGGAAGGATGTGGCCATACTGTCGCAGGTTTGGAGGAAGGATGCGGGAAGCCAAGAAATTGATCCCAAGTGCCTATTGTAGGTCTGCTCTGATACATTTGGTTGAATTCTGATGATTTATTTCCTTCTACTGAAATAATCTGCTCAATATTACCCACATTGTTGGGCGACGGCCCATCCCAAGCCCTCCATCTCTCTTCACAACTTCAAAATACATATCGACAAGCGCAACGAGGCACTCAAGAGCCTGTATGCTTAGGATTCCACGGAGACAGAAAAATCCAAAGGTGTGGGCGATAATGGCTACACCAATCTGCTTTGATACATCGGATCCCGACAAGTGCCTTTTCGACCTCAAAATCAACGAAGAAAATAAACGAAAAAGAGAGAAGAAATGAGTTGACTTCCATAAGAAAATCAAATGTCCTAAAACCATAGAAGGTCACTAGCCACATGCTCTAGCATAGATGGATTGTTTTGATCCATTTGTACCTAAAAATGCCAGAAACCTTAAAAAAAGACTTCGGATTGGCATGGAATCCAGGCTTCCGAGAGTCCCAAAGTAAGGAAATTGGATGTAGAGGAAATTGACGTGGACTCATACTACCAGGATTAAGGCTCCATGCCAGAGGATAAGCTTCTAGAGGCTACTAATCCCACTCAAGGCTCCGTGCCAGAGGAGAAGCTTCCAGAGGCTACTAAACCCACTCAAGAGGTAGCTAACTACATTTCATTTTTATTGTTTAATTATATATTTATTAGTTAATAATAAGAATCACTGCAAAAAACATGCCCATGAGGGACTTCCATTGGTTTAGGTGCCATGTCTAAATGACAAATCTAGATAATGTTTTCTCGATACGAATTTTATTTCTAATCCGAGTTAGACCATAGGACTAATCTTTCTCTTTTAATGTGAGCTAGATAGTTTGTAGTACTCTATAACCATGCTTGTTTGTAGTCCACAGGTTCTAAAAAAGCTATAAATATGGATTGTTAGATCTTCTTCATGAATGATGTATCCCGCATCTACATGGCTAACTTACTTCTATTTTGCATGCATGTCTTGATGTAGTATAGACCAAAAACATGTTCCCTATGAGCACATCATTGCATGATAACTATGCTGACCATTTATCAAAGCAATCTTAGTTGATAGGGATCTAAGTTCTTTTTAAATATCTTGTCAATTTTTTCATACGCTAGCTTACTGTCATCAACCCTCAAGAATGCACCAACGAGAGCACTGTAACTCACAATGCTTGGCTAGTACCTTTAACTGTTTATTATGAATAGTGTAAATGAGTAACTGTTAATTTTCCCATGAATTCAAAATTACAGAAATCAGTCTCTAACACAAGAACTCTCATTTTTATAAGCCTCAACTCAATACATTTTACCTCCTTAGACTCATTTTCAGAAGCCTCAACTCAATAAGTTTTACCTCCTTAGAAATTATATTATCATTTTGTTGTGTTTTCTGTTGTACCCTCTTTAAAATTTTAAACAGTTGATAAAGCATTATTCGAATAATGTTTGATCTGCAGAAAACCCACATTGAAGAAGTATCTGTTCTAGGAAAGCACAATAAATTGATGCATCTAAGATGAATTTATACCCAAATAGAATATCTTTCATTGAACTTATACCCGGATAGAATATCACCCCGTTCAACACAAACTTGTAGTTGATTACAATATCTTCTCCATTCGCAGTCTCTAGGTCCTATGCTAGGTGGCTACTCAGCTAGTTCATCATCACTTACATTTCAAAGTGAACTGCACAACATGGTGTTTTGGCTATAAACTTACTTACACAACTATCATTGGACATCCCCTTAAATGTTCATCCAAGTCAAGAAATCACTTGTTTGTTCACCCAAAACTTTATCTAAAAGAATGGATATGGGTTAACTCCCATTCATGAAGCCATCTGGGTAATTAGTTGTTATGCTTGTTGGTTCATTAGGAGAGTAACCTGGATACTGATTTTATCATCCAAATTCATTTGCATCAAAATTGTCAGTTTCTTAGGTTTTTTTTTCATATCTTAAAGGCTAGTGATTTCTATCTTTGCTTTTCCTGTTATGAGTGTAGAAAGTTGTTGTCTGTTGTCCTTATTTACAACTATTGAGCACCAGGTCCAACACCAAGATACTTGGCCAAATAAACATTTTTCAACGCTTATGATCACTAGGCAAGCTTCGTGGTTCAATTGTTTACTTCTACTTAAATCGTCACATTAACTGGTTTTGGCTACCATTGAAAATTAATATAATATTTTCTTTCTTTTAACTTCTTTTCAAGAAACATTGACACTGCAACTTAAACTGAAAGGTTTCATAATTTTCAAGAGCATGGGTTAGTAGGGGTTGGGTTCATAGCAAATTTTATGGGTATTGTAGTGAAAAATGTTCGGTACTGGAGATGGCATGATGTTTGTTCCTCCAACATATACCTTCAAATATGAGTTACTTAATAAAGAGTTGTTTATCACCTCGTTCAACACAAACTTGTAGTTGATTACAACATCCTCTCCATCCACAATCTCTGGGACCTATTCTTGGTGGCCACTCTGCTGGTTCATCATCACTCTGCTACTTCACCATTTAACATCCCCTTAAATGTTCATCCAAGTCAATAAATCACTTTTTTATTCACCCAAAACTCTATCTAAAAGATTGGATATGGGTTAACTCCCATCCATGAAGCCATCTGGGTAACCATTTTTTATGCTCATTGGTTCATTAGCAGAACAACCTGGATAAAGGTTGTGTCATCCAAATTTATTTGCATGAAAATGGTCAGATTCTTAGTTTTTTTTTTCATATCTTAAAGGCTGGTGATTTCTATCTCTGCTTTCCTGTTATGAGTGTAGAAAGTTGTTTTTTTTTGTCCTTATTTACAACTATTGAGTTGGCACAAGGTCCAATACCAAGATATTTGGCCAGATAAACATTTTTCATCACTTGCGATCCCTGGACAAACTTTGAGGTTCAATCGTTTACTTCTACTTAATTAGTTATGGAGTCTTTTACACTGTAATGGTAGCATAAGACTAATTGGTATAATTTGTGTGATTTTCATATATAGTTGGTCTTTATATGAGATATTTCCATCACTTGAGTGTGTAACCATGCTAAGCACTAGTACAAAGACATTCCATTCTTGATATGGTAAGATTCTTGGACATGTTAATTCCTTTGTGACTTGGCATTTCCATGGTGCTTTTGATGTTTATTTCACAAGGAAAGCTTCATGGATGGTAGATCATAATAGGAATGTCAATTATGTGTACACTCGGATGTGAGATTAAGATTTTCATGTTATTGGTTTTGCTCTATCGTAATACCTCTCTCGTATGTACTACAAGAGTAATCACCCTATTTAATGGTTTATAATTGGGTATACACTTGATGACCCTTCCCATATGCACCATGTATTAAATGAAAGCAGGTATAGCAACATATAGAGGCCTCCCTTTGAGGCAAAAAATAGGACTTCTTTAGAGGTAGCAGTATGAAATGATAGTTGTAGGTTTCATTTCCCTCTTTACAATCCTCTTGTGTTGACTACCTTGGAGGAATTTCAAGCATAGCCTTCCCAATGCTCATAGTTAAGAGTATTTAAAAGTTAGACCACAAATATCAATTGCATCATAGGCTGCTAGAATATGTTTCCCTTAAGAGGAATTAAGGAAAATTAGACAAATACCACCATCTACCTACAATTCTCTCTGCCTTTTTTCTACTCTTTTGCCTTCCAACATGAATCTAAGGTGCTTTGTGCACCAACTAGTGGACGAGTAAAATCATAGACTAGTTTGTCTATTACTTGAGATGTTTGCATTAGAATGTTTCTTTGATAGAGGGATATCTGATAGGATTGGTAGAATTGGGTTCATCCTCCCCATTGAGGATAAATATCCTTGTCTTGTAGTTTAGTTTATGTTTCAGCTTATTGTATAATAACAATGTCCAGTCTTTTGCCTTATGCTTCAAACTTGAGTCTTGACAGATAAATAGGATGGGCCAATGGGATTTCTAACTTGGTCAGTGTTGATAAAAGGTAGAGGTGTGAAGGTTTCCCCTGATAGAGGTTATTACAAGTAGATGAATGTTCTCAACTTGGCATTACAAAGTGATTGCATCCATCTAGAATTCAAAGAATTAAAATTTTTTCTTGTCACTGCATTACAAAGTGTTTACATCCATCTAGAATTTGAAAAATCATAAATATTTCCTTGTCAATTCTTTCCCCAGTTAGGTGGGACAATCTAGGAGTATGAGGTGTTTCTCTTTAGGGAAAAATTTGAAGAATGGTAGATCTTTTATTGTTGCTTGTTGCCCCAAATAGATGCAACAACTGAGAAGTATGAAGTGATCCTCTTGAGGGCATGTGGTTAGGTTGATACAAGTAAACATTGATTTTTGTGTCTGAATACTTCCCTTATGAGTAGAGAAAGGCATCATTTGTCAATGTTGTAGAAAATGTGGAAAGGGAGCATCCCAAGTCATGAATGTGTGAATATATTTCTCTTTCATTAGGGTAGTAGAAAAAATTGGAAAGGGAGCTTGCCAAGTCATGAATAGGTGAATCTATCTCTTGAGATTGGGCATTGAAAGATGGGATGCTCTGTGAATGGCATAAGTAGAAAATCTTGTTTTGCTGCAGGATGTGGTGATTTGTGTCAATCCAAATTCTTTGAGAGCCAACTTGAAACCAAGGTCATGTATATAGTTCTTGTGTATGGAGGTTGGATCATAATGCTATCTTTCAACTCCAGAAAGTGATTAGAGTGGAAGTTATTTGCTAGGTCTATTTTCATTGACATGCCCCTGTGCCTTTCTTTGTCTGTTTATGGTTTCCTGCACTATTTCAGAAATTTGGCTTCCATGTACATCCATCCTTGATCTTTTGATATGAGAAGGTTCAACAGAGGCTAAATTCTAGTAGTAATGACTTTGACTATGATTCCGTAAACATAGTTTCACAACTAGATTTTTCAGCAAGATACAAAGTTACTGACATGATCTTTTTTAGAATGAGAATGAGAAGAGTAGCCTTTAAAGATCTTAGTAGACTACCTTGATTTTTTTATCTCATAGAAAATAATTTTTATGTTGCCGTATTTTTTGGAAGAGAACCACTGGAAAACCATCCTGTTTTTGTGTGTTATTCCTTTTGTGGAGAATGCAACTTCATTTTCTCATGAGGCTAAATTTCCAAGGCCTCTCCCAATCTTTGTTACATGCCTCTTTCATTTTAATTTTTTTGCATCTCTATATCACGATTTCAGATGTCTTATTGGGACAAACAACTAGATTGTTGTCAGAAAGTGAAACCACGTAGTATACAAGCTGGTTTATACCCCCAGAGTAATTATCATTGTATCATTCACATCTTACCCAAGAACCCTCTAAATTTATCCCAAATTTCCAACGGTGTCAAAGATTTTTTATAATGGTTTTGAAGCAAATTTCAAGCCTTAACCAAACTGACCTATAAATTCAAAGATGGGAATTTGAGGGAAAAAAGAAATGTGAAATATTATGTATCAAAATACAGTCCCAATTTTTTTCAGACATTATGATTATAGTAATTTATAGCTGTTTTTGAGCTAAGTGGCCATGCTATGAGGGGCATCCCTATTCCATCAAAACCAATCAGGAGTTGCACCTGGCCTCATCTACACCCACTCAAGAGGTTTTGAATGTGGATCTCTGTGTTAATACAAGCCTAATCACCTCACTGTTAGTTTCTACGCACAAAAGCCATGGGCTGTAGCCTCTATTTTTCCTGTTATACCCATAAAAAACCATTCTAAATGCCTTCAAATGGTTCAATGGTGGTTCTAGATGGCTCCATGGAACTCCCAAGACACCCAAGCACTTGAAGAAAATATCCTAAGATAGATAACTTTAAGAAAATAAGAACTATTATTTGACTGAATATTTTTCCATCTGAAAATCACCTTAAGGCCAAAATATTACAACTATCCTATTAAATCACTTGAAATTCTCCTTAAAACCCCGAAAATCTGCTTGCAAATGGCCTTCAAAAAATTCTAACAAATGAATTTATGTTCAAGTCAAGGGGTTTCAAAGGAAAAGACAAGGTGAAAAACTCCCTCTTATCCCCAAAACCGCCAGCAACATCAAATTGGGATTCCGAGGCTATATGCTAATTGGTAATATCACATTCCCCTTGACCATGATGTTGCACAACACCATCAAGCGTGAGCATCATATCCAAAAAAGGAATGAAGGTGTGTGTAACCACAATCTAGCGAAAAATCCATATATAGCATACTACAACCAATCCATTGTATCAAAAATCACCAATGGAATCTCATGCCATATGTGGTGACTAGTGATAATAGATCCTACTAGTATCATAGTGTTTTATATGAGAAATCCACTTGTTTCCACAATATGAGAGGAACACTCTTAACAACTTTGTGCCATTTTGCTAATTTATCAATAAATTTTTGACTAAAAACATTTGATTAAAGTCATTTAGTTTCCATAGCTAATGATATGCTTGCTTGATATTCTCCATATTTCCATGGCTTGTGTTAATCAAGAATTTTTGACATGAATAACAACTTATTAAAGTAATTTAGTTTTCCTAAATTGATGCCGAAAAAAAATTCACCCCAGCTTGAAACTTGCTTTTCTAAAAATTCAAACACAAAGTGTGTACTACTCACCATTACCATAAATTTAGCAGTCTTGTCAAGGTCTTCTTGAGGCAGTAAGGCTGTACCATATGGGATAAGTTCCAAATGTCACCTTGGCACAAATCCCACTCTTTAAGCCATCTCTTACTAAATGCTATGGAATACTTCCCTAATATACACACAAAAAACTTCACCCAAGCTATAAGTAGACTAGTGCTAAGCATTGATGTCTAAGATGAAGATAGGAGTTAATTATTAATTTTACTAATCTAAAGTAATAAAATGAGATGCAGGAAATCGTAGACCAGAAAAAAAAAAATAACTAGAGCCTCTAAAAATTTAGCTATTATAACACCAGAGGAGAGTGATAGATACCAAGAATTCCTTGAATTACCCTTTGATAAGTGGCTGAAAGTATATGAGTTTGTTGATGTCCTAATTTTTAGACCTGTAAAAGTGGTAAAAATGCAGAAAAGTTCCCTAGGGAGATCTCACTAGGGACTCCACAAAGAGAGATCTGACCTTTTCAATATGACATACAATGTGAATCCCATGTCTAAAGTACTTGACGAGTTGGAAGTGGGTTCGATAATATGATGGACCAAGTTCTCTTCAATCAGAGAATTAAAATTCTTGAAAGAAATCATAACATAGGTGAACATGAAGATTTTGATGATTATGTGCCCCTTAAAATAGAGCAGAAACAATAGACCTTCCCCTGTAAGTAAATCCCAATGTTGTCATATAAAAATACTCATCCACTCATCCCAGTACAAGGGATGTCCAGCTCCTCAAATATAGGAATGATGCTACATTTTTCAATAGCTAGCACATACTTTTGAAGAAGAGTACTTTAAAGTTGTTGATTGTAATGAACATCTTCGAGGTTTTGTAAACATTTGAAGTGTTTTTGAAAATTTGGTATGCAATGCTAATTTGTGAGCTAATAACAATAAAGATGTATTTTCTTTTCTGCTTGTTTTTCTGAACGTAATGATTAATAACCTGAAGTTATGGATGAAAAAGGAGGCATGTGAGGCTCCTAAGTTTGATAAGAATAATCCATGTGTTTCAAATGCCTCATTTGATGAATAATATGATGGTTGTGAGGCCATAAATAGGCATATTTTCCATCAACCAATAGTGAGAAAGCAAGAGGCGCAAGCAAAAGTTCTAGAAAACAATAAGTGCCCCTTTTTTTGGCATCACCCGTCCTCTCCTTCCTGTATAGAGTTGGCTCTTGAAGGATTAAAAAATTATCTAAATTTAAGAATGGAAGTGATGAGGTGTATTCCAAAGATGGATTCTCCGGTTGATGCATTCATCCTAGCTATTGAAGATAGAACTCATGCGAAAATAGGACTGCTAGAGTGAAGGGGGAACATGTCTGCAAATTTTGTTAAGAATGCAGGGATAACTCAACGTATTGCACTTACATGGTTTTTTTTAATATTCTTTTTAAGTCAATGGATGCAAAGGACCTCCAAATATTCTTTGGTATCTGCTAAAATATTTAGTTATACTTTTGTAAGTGTGTTGTAGCAAACCCTAATTCTACCTTCTGTAATGTGTTGTAGTATTTCTCAAAGGCACATCTCTCTAGAAGTAATTTGTGTGAACAATATTAATTTTGAAAAATCTCTATTGGATTAGTGTTTTTTATGATGTGTCTATAGCCTTTGTGATTGATAGTGTGAATGTAATTGTCACACCACCATCTTATTCCCTTGTGCCACCTCCCATGTCTCATTTCCATCTCAAGTTTCAGCCAGCTATTTAGAGTGTGGTTTTTAAATAATTCTACTGAAAGTACCTAGCTGTGAGTTTCTATACGAAATTTCAATAACCAATTTAGTCTTTCCTATTCCTGAAACTCCATGGATGTAGACAATCCCACTACCATGTGATATATTGGCCCAATTGGCACAATACGTGAAATTGGTTAGAAATTGGGCCAGGAATCGAGCCCTAAATTTGAAGCCCTACCAAAACTCCTTGCCTGAAACAAACAAATACTTGAGCCAAATGCAAGAAAGATTAACGAACCAAAACATATGTAAATCATTCCAAAATATCTCTCGTTTGATTAACTTACGTCTTGAAATCCTGAAGATGATCAATTTTGATACTTAAACCCATTTCTTAGATTTTACACGTTGTTTGATTTTGAGTAGTCCTGCTCCTTCCTAGGTCTTAAAATCCATGTGGATAGCCCTCTTTGTGCTTCCAGTTCAGAAATATAGTCATATCAAAATTTCCATCCAAAACTTGAAACACGTCGTAATTCTTTCAAATCCAACTTTTGGACAAGAAAATAGAAAAAATAGTCTTTCTTGAAACTCAAGCAACCAAAGGCATACATGTGCAGTTCAAATTGTTCAACTGTGCCATTTTTCTGTAGTCTACACAGTTGTCCCAAGCTCTAAAAATCCATTTTTGATGCTATATTGCAATCCCTTGAGAAGACTCACCTTTCCCCTTCTTGAATCTCAATAAATTGTTTATAATAGAAGCATTAAACTTGATTTTTGAAGTCTTTCTGGTATGATTTATTAAAAGAATCATGGGTTCAGAATTTTTTGTTTTAGCTATTAGTCTGCAAAGGAATTGAGAGAGAATATTTTTTATGTGTGTGAATGACTAAGAGAATTCCCTTATGAGAAGCTAATATTTTTGTTTTAGGCAGATGTTGTTACAATCTTAGATGCGTTTTCTCATTCTCTTGATTGTGATCGAGATTCAAGAATTAACCATTGTACAATTAGTTTTAACCAATTAAGATTAAATCTAAGTTAATGTTAACCTGGGGATGTGGTTGATTATCAAAGTACTTCATTTAGGTTTCCAAAGGTTTTGTAAGAACTAGAATGAGAAATAGAACTAGAAAGTAAATCGGGTTTAACCCTTAATTAGACTATGTGTTTAAGCTAAGAAAGCGAAAGGAGAAGGAGAAAGGAAAGTGTTACACAGTAATTTTTCATCGTCCCTGTAATCCCCCATCCTGCACATTGGAGGGCCTTTCCTGTGACCTGTGAGCAGTGACATAACATGAAACCACGTTCATGGCATCCCCCTTGGCAAGGAAAATCATTCCTCTGAAGAAAGTTTCCCTTGGAAAACCCTAAAAACTGATCTTTTGGCCTTGGCGTGACTAGCCAGTTCAACCCTCGCGCCAATGGGGAAAATCCACCAAAGAGGGCGCGCCAACTGGTGCTCTGTCCCAGTGCCCCACTCACACCAAGCTTAATAAGGATTGTTTTTTAAAAATAAATTGCGGAAGCTTGATGTAGTGCTCAACTTAGTGTTCCTAAATTGAGGTCATAAATTGTCAACCAGGGCTAGTAAACTGTTGAAGTGAGGTGCACTATATGTGCCTAGGTATCTGTTTCTCACTACGTTGTGTTTAGTGTTTTTATGATGTTTTTGGTTTTATGGTTTTATGTTAAGAAGGAAAAGAACTAAATTTTGAAAAAGAACAGTTGTTGGTCAAACTAAAAACAGAGCAAAACCTAAACTAAAGAACAGAAAATGCAAAGTTTGATAAGGACTCATAGCAAGGAACTAAACCACAACATGAACTCAATAACTCATAACATAAACGCATCCAATTCATTCATTAGAAATATGTTGGAATAGCTTGAGAAAAGGACAAGTTTAGTGCAAATGAAGTTCTCCTAAATAAACAATCATCTTATAATATTACAAAGAATCTCATCCATGACTAGAAGTTTATTGGAACACAATTGGAAATGATTATTGTAACACAATAAGATTTCCACTCTACATTAACTTATAATGTTAAGATTAATTCATTCTGCAGCTCAACTTGTCACTACTAAGCCTCATCCGAAAGTTAGAGATTTTCTATAATAGTTTTGGGAAAAAGGCTTATTTGTGAAATTGAAAAAGACTGTAGAACAATCAAGGCCTTAAACTAATATCACTAATTCCTGTTCATATGATTATGTATTAATATAAAGTCAGAACAAGATTAGTTTGTAAATAATGAAGGCCGTGAAATCTAATGTTGACAGTTAATACTACTTAAAGAACAATGGATAACACTGAACTAGAATGCAATTGATCAAACTTGAAACACAGTGACCACAACTAAACTAAAATTCCATTAACCTAACTTGAAATACAGTGAACTGGAACTGAACTAGAATGCCGCTAATCTAACTTGAAATGCAGTGAATTAAAACTGAACTAGAGTGCCATTATCAAACTTGAAATATAGTGACAGAATTAAACTAGAATGACATCTACCTTCAGAGTGCTACAACTAGACTAAAGATGCAACTAATTACTGGAATGTTTCAGCTCTGTCTCATTCGGAATTAGTGGTATTTTGGAATAGTTTTTAGAACAGGGTTGGCTGCAATAGGTTATGTAAATGAGCATGAAAGCATAAAATTCAACGAAACACAACAAATCTCTAAAACACCAAAGCTATGTCTCATCCGAAGTTAGTGATATTTTGGAAGAGTTTATAAGATCATGATTAGCTGTAACAACTGATGTAATCGAGCAAAAAATCATAAAGTTAAGAGAAATGCAACTAACTCCTAAATACTACAGTTATCTCTCATTCACTGTTTAGTGATATTTTGGAATAACTTGTGAGAATAAGACTGACTGTAGAATCTAGAGAAATTAAGTAAAGGAACACAAAGTTCAGAAAATTAATTAAGCTAGGAATGAAACAAGGCTAGTTACTTATCTAAATCTTATGAACAAAGCTTCTCAGGTAGCAGGGGCCCTCTACCATCGGATTAGCACACAAATATACTCAAGATTGACTCATATTGTGCAATAAAGTGATGTTTCTTTCATTAAAGGAGAAATATTTCAAAACAGAGTATCACGGTTCTCTGAGATCTAGCAACAAAAAAAAATCTAACCAACAGTTTCTCGGTCTCCCGAGTCATACTTATAATTAAATTACATAACTACTCTTGAGAAAAATAGGGATAAGTGTCTTTCCCACTTCTAATCAAATTAAAACTCTTATTAACAGTCTTGTGCTTTACTGCGGACATCTGTAGAGTTTGTGTTTTGATAGGAAACTGCTTCTCTTCTACGTGCATAACTGCTTGGAGACTTTAACTCAGACTTCTTGGGGAGCAAGAGATGATGGGGAAGTGTTGTGGATTTCACCCATATGCCTTTTTCTTTGCAGTGACACCTGGAACCTATGCAAACATGAGGATAGATGCAGAACAGACGACTGGCTACGGAATGCCTGTATTCTGTAGCCGAGTCTTAGTCAAAAATTACTACAACAACAAAATCATGAAAACATAGCAAGTTAGTCATTATATAAATTCTTAAAGCAATTTTAATTAATCCTATTGATCATTTAAGCCTGTAATTGATGAGGGACAAAGAAAATGAAGTCGAATGTGGTGAAAGAGAAGAACATCTTTGGGGCTCAACATACCCCCACTGCAAGGTTTTTGCATGTCCTCATGCAACTACTCCATGTACTCTGTGACCTCTGCTAGGACATCCAACCCTCTTCTTCTGCTTTGCCTGACAGTCAATGGTCTTCTAGGCTTCCTTATGACTAACTTGAATCTTAAATTTGTAAGTGCCCTGATTAAATTTTTGTTTTTCTTCTTCAATTTTTCACTGGCCTTGTACAATTTCTCCATTTGTAAAGACAGAGTTGAATTCATATCACTTTTTAGTTTCACCTGCTCCCTCAAAATGTCATTCTCATTCTTGATATGCCTATTGAGTACTTCTAACTCATACTTATCTCTTCTTAGCACATCAATTTCAGATTTTGGTGGGCTAGGAGTTCTGTCTCTACTTTCTGAAGCTCTCCTCTCTAATGACACAATAGAATTGTAAATTTGTTGTTGTGCTGGGTCAATTTCTGGAGTTTCTTCATCCTCAATGTTTATGATCCCTGTTTGTCTAACCTCTATTTTCTTTAGTATACCTCTAAGTCTGTGGCTCCGTCTTGGTTGAGATGGCCCTTCTCCTCTGTATTTGGCATATTTTCTTATTATTCTCTCCTTCTTAAGCTGCTTCTTTATTTGAGCCAATTTCTCAGAAATCATCTCTTCCCTGTCCTCTTGAATTGATTTACTAGTTTTAACTTCAATAGCTTTGGAAATTTCCCTTCTCCTGCTTCTTCTTGTAGGTTTGCTTTCAGGTGGATATTCTTTGGGTTCCTCAAAATGGTTCCTCACTAGAAACTCTTCCCAATTATCTCCCATTTTCCTCAAATGATGTTCAATTAAGATTTTGACTAAACCATGGTGATACAAAGTTGTTTCTAGAAATTGAACCCTTTTTTGAACATTTGAGGCCATTCTTTTCAAACTATGAAGTAAGAAAAAGGGAAAATTAATTTCCTCATCTAAGAAATGCATCATTAACCGAATATGATAGACATAGAGGGTACCAAATCTGCCTTCACAAGTTATAATTTTTCGTAAAATGAGCAACATGTTCCTCCACTTATTCTTTAGTGCCGAGCTAGGAATACCCTTTTTAAAAATGGAAACATCCATACCTAGAGTTTTAAGCATTTGCCTCCATGTTTCATTATGAAATTCCCTATTTTTGAACCACCTTTCTCCTTGCCTGGGTAATTCCATTGCCTCTGCAATGAAACCCTTTGTAACAGTGAATTTAATGTCTCCTATTTCGACCTCGGCTCCATTAAAGGACTGTGCAAATGTTTTAGTCACCTCTTTGTGAAAACCACTGAATTTTTCCAAGAATTGCAACCACCCTACTTGCTGTAACATTTCTCTGATTTGTGGATAGCCCTCCAAGTACTTGGTTCTAACCGGTTCAGTCCTCACTATGAGACCCATAGATTTTCTTCCAACCTTCATTTCGTTGCTCTTCTGCTCACGGTGAGAATGGCTGTTAAAGAGTTGTTTTTGCCCCACAAATGCTTCCTCTGTTTTTACAGACCGGAATGGCTAAGAATTGGCTACGGAAAGAAATTATGTGGAGTGGTTATGAAATGAGTATAATGCGGTGAGGTGATTCATACGAGTTTAAAGCTAACACGGAAGAAAAGACCGTAGAGATATTTCGTGAGAAATTCAAAAATCATCATTAAATACTTCGGCCTAATGACGTGACTGATCAAATCACTTCAGTACTTTAACCGTTAAGTTTTAAATGATGATCGGATATGGCAAGATGGAATGGTTTTTGTCCAAAGTTTTTATGATGGATTTAATAGGCATGATCAACACGACTAACCAAAATTACTTTTCGAATCATACATGGCTTAACTATGCTAAAATTTTCATGATCTGTCACTATAATAATTTCATAACTTTTACCTTGCCTTTCCCTTTGATTCTTTTGTGGTTTTGACATGCCTTGTACTCCTTTAAAAATCTTTGATCTTCAGTCCTCATAACTTCTTTGATTTTTCTTGTTGTCTTGGATATGCAGGATCAATTTGTTGCTCAATCAAGTGATTAGTGGATAGTGCCTTCAGGATCTCTGGCTGCAGAATGTCTGTTTGGTTGCAGAATGTCTGCCTAGATGCAGAATGTCTGACTGATTGCAGAATGTACCTGTAGAAGCCTTGAAATGGAATGGTTTGAAGCATGAATGGAATGTTGGAATGTTGTATGAAATGAGTTAAAAATGGATAATGAAATATTGTGCAATGGAGTATGGGTGAAGTGAATAATGGAATGAAACAGAACACAATTATGAAGTGGAGTGAAAAAGTGACCTGCAGCTTCTGATCTATATTATTCAATTTCAGAAAGAAATCAATCTTAAAAATCTGAGATGGAAATGAGGTGGACCATGGAATGAAATGAATGAAGTATGGATGAATGAAATGAAATGAAGTATGAAATGAAATGGAGTATGGATGAATGGAGTGAAATGGATCATAAGTGGGATGTGAATCACTTATGATTTTATGATAGCTGGTTGCGAAGAAAAAAAAAAAACAAACTTGAAAGCTAAAGTGTCAGAAAGATCCTGATTTTCACTCTATCTTTTCTGTATAAACATGCTAATCAGAGATTAGTTTTCATGTTTATACTTTATTTTTTTTATTTTTTTATTTTTTCAAATATCTGACTTCAGAAAATTCACTCAAGTTGATGAAGAAGAAAAATTCTTCTTCATTAACTTCATGTCACTGTTTTCCGGGAATCTCTTGACAAATTCTTCTCTTGAAAGTGGCTTGTGATACAACTTCAATCTATGACCATTTACAAGAAAAGTGACCTTCTCTTCATGTATTTTCCTGATTTTTATTGCTCCATTATCAAAAATTCTTATAATTTCGTATGGTCCAAGCCAATGTGTTTGGAATTTACCTTGAAAATCCTTGAACTTTGAATCAAACAAGAGAGCCCAGTCACCTTCTTTGAACTTCTTTTCCTTGATCTACTTGTCATGCCGTCTAGTCCTTTGTTGTTGGACTATACTTGTTTTCTAAACTACATCTTGTCTGATCTCATCCAATTCATTAATCTACTCCAATCTGTGCTTTTGTGCCTCTGTTAGATCAAGTCCTAGCTGAACTGCCATTTTGAAAGTTTGAATCTAGAACTCTAAGGGAAACAAAACTTGCTTTCTATAAACAAGTTCATAAGGAGTATGGCCTGTTGTGCTTCTCCATGTAGTTCTATAGGCCCACAAGGCTTCAGGAACCCTATCTGCCCAATCTCTTCTATGAAAATGAACAGTCTTCGTTAGGATCCCTTCAATGACCTTATTAGTAGATTCCACTTGACCATTTTCTTGTGGATGATAGGGAGTAGATTTTATGTGCCTCATTTTGTACCTCTCCATCATTTGTTCCACTAGCCTTGATGTGAATTGAGCTCCTTGATCTGTAACAATTTCCCTTGGGACACCAAAACAAGTAAAAATATCCTCAAAAATAAAATTAACTACATATGCTTCAATAGCAGAAATTAATGGCTTGGCCTCTACCCATTTGGTAACATAATTAGTGAAAAATAATGTATATTTCTTTTGTCTTGATGGACGACTAATAGGTCCTACAAAATCCAAAGCCCATTTTTCAAAAGGTTCAATATGTACCTGAGGCTGCAATGGAATCTCACCTGAAGGAGAAGGTTTCCCTAACCTTTGGAAACTGTCACACCTTATGAAATACTCTTTAGCATCTTTAAACAGGGATGGCCAATAATATCCTAAATGAAGGATCTTATAGGTTGTCCTTTTATCAGCAAAGTGTCCGCCACAAGGTTCATCATGACATGCCTTGAGAATCTCAGGCATCTCATCTTCCTGAACACATCTCCTAATGATAAAATCTGGACCTGTCTTGTATAACTCATTAGCAACCCATGAATATTTTGCACTGTCATAAATGATCTTTCTTTTGTCTCTTTCATTCATTATTGAAGTAAATTTCCCTGAAACTAAATAATTAGCAATGTCAGCAAACCAAGGAGTTTGAGTAGAAATTGCAAAAAGATATTCATCAGGGAATTGATCTTCAACTGGGGTATTGTCTTGGATGTTTTGGAGTCTAGATAGGAAATCAGCTACTATGTTTTATTTTCCAGGCCTATCTAGAATGGTAATGTTGAATTCTTGTAAAATCAATAACCATATTATGACTCTGCCATTAGTAATTGATTTGTTCATTAAATATCTAATTGCAGAGTGATCTGTGTGAACAAAATTTTCATAGCCTGTTATATAGTGTCTGAATTTTTTATGGCATGAACAACAACTAAAAACTCTTTTTCAGTTACAGTATAGTTTAACTCTGAAGGAGTCAAATTTTTACGGGTATAGTAGATGGCATAAGGAATCAGGTCTTTTTGTCCCAATACTACTCCTAGAGCTGTATCTGAGGAATCTGTTGAAATATGAAAAGGTAACTTCCAGTTAGGTCCCTTTAAAATAGGTTCTTCAGAGATTTTTGTTTTCAGGGTCTCAAAGGCTAACTGGTAATCGAGATTCCACTTGAATTCATAGTCTTTGGTAAGTAATTTGAAAAGTGGAGATGCTATCTTGGTGAAGTTTTCTATAAACCTCCGATAATATCTTGTAAATCCTAGAAAAATCCTAACATATTTTTGACAACTTGGAATGGGTAAGTTAGAGATGACTTCAACTTTTGACTCATCAACTATAATCCCATCCCCTGAAATGTGATGTCCCAAAACAATTCCTTCAGTAAACATCATAAAACACTTTGCATGACTTAGTGAAAGATTTGCTTCTTTACATATTTTTAAGACTTTTTCCAAGTTTGCTAAGGCTTCTTCAAATGTGTTTCCATAAACTGTGAAATCATCCATATATACCTCTACACAATCATGTATTAGATCTGAAAAAATTCCTAGTACTGCCCTTTGAAATTTTGCGGGTGCATTGCATAGTCCAAATGGAAATACTCGGTAAGCATAGGTACCCCAAGGACAGGTAAATGTGGTTTTGTCTTGATCTTCCAGTGCTACTTGGATTTGATTATAACCACTAAACAAAACTAAAAATGAGAAGTACTTTTTTCCAGCTAATGTATCTAACACCTGATCTATGAAAGGTAGGGGAAAATGATCTTTAAGAGTAGCTTTGTTTAATTCCCGGTAGTCAATACATACCCTCAATTTACCATTTTTCTTTGGCACAATTACCAAAGGAGAAACCCACTAACTATTTGAAATGGGATAGATAAAGTTGACATTTAATAATTTCTACAATTCTTCTTTAACAATTTCCCTAAGATTTGGATTCATCCTTCTCTGAGGTTGTCTGATTGGTTTACAATTTTCCTCTATGTAGATGTGATGAGTGCAAGTCTTGGGGATTATCCCTTTCATATCAGTGTACTCCCATGCATATGCAGAAGAATGTCTCTTTAATATCTTGACTAGCTCTTCTTGTTGAGATTTCTCTAGGTTCTTGTTTATGTTTAAAGTTTTGCCTGGAAATATCTCAATTGTAGAACTGCCAAATTTATCCATGGAATAGAGAGACATCTGCCTTGATGACAAAAACTCAATGTTGGATTCTTCTTGAAATTGTTTGTGCTTATATTCTGAAGAGGATTCAAATTTTTCCAAGGTATTCAAAATCTGGCTATCTTCACTAATTTCTGAAATTGTGAAGAGAGGTTGTAAGTCTTCTTCATCCTCTATCCATTGAGTATCATCTAATTCTGTAATTGTTCTTGCTGGAGGATACACGGTAAATTTCTTAGTTGAACTGCCATCAAAGATGTACATATCACCGGATCTACAGCTAATGAAGGCATCAGCTGTAGCTAACTAAGGTCTTCCTAATATAATAGGATATCCTCCTAGATTATTATTAGGAGTTAGGATCATAAAATCCACAGGATACTCCCAAGAGTCTAGGGACACTGGAATGTCTTCTATTACCCCATCAGGTTTGATCACAGATCTGTCTGCTAATTGTAATAATGTGGGTGTAAAAATAAGATTAGAAAGTTTCAGTTTATCCATGATTTGACTACTCATAATATTGATTGCTACTCCTAAATCAATGAGTGTGTTTTGGATTTCAATTCCATTGATGTGAATTTTTACAACTGGATGGGTCTAGATACTTTGGAATAGAAATCTTACCCATCATGACATCTACTATTTTTCCTGCCAGTTGAATTTTCTTTGTCTCTCTTATTATTTTTCTTGTTTTCTTAATGTTCAACTCCTTTATTGTTTTTGCTAAGATTGGAATTTCCTTGATGGCTTGCAATAATGGAATCTTAATACAAACATTTCTCAGCTCATCTAGGAAATCATAATTAGGCACCATAATTTGTTTTTCTACACCCCTATCAATTTGTAATCTTTCTGGGAAGGGAGGTGTAGAAGTGGATGTTGATGGATGCTCTAATATAGGAGTTGATATTATTGGTTCTTTTTGTTTTGATTTTTAAATGTTTGTGTCTTGGAAATTTGTGTTCTCTCTAAGACTTTTATTTACCTGAAGAGAATCTTCCTCAGAATTTTCTTGCTCTTGTATGATTACAGAAGGTTTCCTCTTTTCAAGTATTCTTCCAGACCTAAGTTGAACATCACTAAGGTCTAAAGGAGTGATCAAATAAGTTGGAAACTGTTGGCCTTATATCATGTATGTATTCTGAGGATTTTTATTGTTGGGGTTTGGTATGGGTTGGGCAGGAAACTGATTTGTTTTCTGAGGAAATGGTAATGGAAGTGGTTGATTTTGATGTTGTGGATTTTGAGGATTTTGTTGAAAATTTTGTTGAGGAGGGAAATGTGGGTATGGTGGATAGGATGGTGGGTACTGGTAATACTGAGAGTATCTTCCATAGGGATCTTGTGCTCCTTGTGCCCAAGTTTGTGATTGATTTTGAAATTGGGGCCAAGGTTGCTGCCAAGAATTCCAATTTGGTGGAGGTTGATTATACATTTGATCATGGAATCCTTGTGTTTGAGGTCCTTGCCAAGGCCTTCTAGAGACAAAATTGAGAGATTTTGTGGAACTTGTAGGAGTATCTTCTTGAAAGATAGCTTTAAGACCAGGAAGTGAAGGACAACTCTTGGTCTCATGTTTTTCTAAACAAATTACACAAGTCTCCACAACTTTGGCATCCAAAGGGCACTCTCTCAAGGCATGTTTCTTTCTACATTTGGGACAAAAGATTGCTAAGGCATCAGATTCATCTTTTTGCTTGTTTTGTAACTTAAGGGTGTCTATTTTTTCACTAAGACTCCCCAAGATATCAGATTTGAACTCATCAAGCATATGTCCTATTTCTGCCCTACTTACTGTCCCAGAAGCAGACTTACTTGCCCTTGCAAGAGTAGGGTCTCTTGGTCCTTTCACAGTTTTAGATTTCCCTCTTGAAAGGTTGATACATAATTCAGTTATTTCAGGTAATGTGAGCTGATATATATCCCCTTTTCCCATCATGTTAAGGATATCTAACCATTCATCCCTAATTGTCTTCAACAAGAGAGCTTTCAAAGTGTCTTGGTCTAGGTTTTCCATTTTTTCTCTTTTGATGTTGTAGTTAAATCTCTCCAACAAATCTTCTAGATTTTCATCTTCTTTTTGTATCATTTTAAACACTTCCTCTTTATGGTTGACTGGCATATAGTAATCCAAATACCTCTTTAGAAATTCCTGTTTCATGTCTTCCCATGTCCTAATAGAACTGTTGATCAAACTCATAAACCACTTCAATGCTGCTCCTTTCAATGTTGAAGGAAATAGTTTAAGTTTTTGAGCATCTTGTAAGTAGTCATAGGTTCTACACAGGACTTCAAATTCAAATAGGAAGGTTTTAGGATCTTCAGTTTTAAGTCCATAAAAGTTTGGAAGGACAGAGGGTAAAATGTTTTTCATAGTTGTATTGGTTTCTTCATCTACTATAGGAAACCCAAAAGAGCTTCCCATTTCTCTTCTACCTCTTCCTCTGCCTCCTTCTCCTTCTGCACCTCTACCTCCTTCTCCTCTACCTCTACCTCTACCCCCTCCAAATAGTGTGTGTTATCCATTAAAAACTCCTCCTCCCCCTTCTTCTGCCATAGTTGATTCTTCTGTAGAAGTTGAAAAGTTTATGTCCCTAGCAGGGGTTCCTGAATCTTCTTCTAAGACAGGCTCAGTGGGTAAAGTAGAAGGTCTTTCTAATGGAATATCTGATCTTAAGTTCTCTAGAAGTCTAGGATCAGTAAAGGATGGAATGTGGGTTTGAGTTGGAGGTGTGCTGGCTCTAGGTCTTGGTGAAACAAGTGGTGTTCTAGGAATCAAGCTTCTGATTCTTATAAATATACCCCTTGAGTCTCTTTCTCTACGCATATCATTGTTTTTGGGTGGTAAGAAACAAGGCTACCTAGTTACACTTCCCCGGCAATGGCGCCAAAATGTAGTGCTCAACTTAGTGTTCCTAAATTGAGGTCATAAATTGTCAACCAAGGCTAGTAAACTGCTGAAGTGAGGTGCACTATATGTGCCTAGGTATCTGTTTCTCACTACGTTGTGTTTAGTGTTTTTTTGATGTTTTTGGTTTTATGGTTTTATGTTAAGAAGGAAAAGATTGAAAAAGAACGGTTGTTGGTCACACTAAAAACAGAGAAAAACCTAAACTAAAGAACAGAAAATGCAAAGTTTGATAAGGAATCATAGAAAGGAACTAAACCAAAACATGAACTCAATAACTCATAACATAAACCCATTCAATTAATTCATTAGAAATATGTTGGAATAGCTTGAGAAAAGGACAAGTTTAGTGCAAATGAATTTCTCCTAAATAAATAATCATGTTATAATATTACAAAGAATCTCATCCATGACTAGAAGTTTATTAGAACACAATTGGAAATGATTATTTGTAACACAATAAGATTTCCACTCTACATTAACTTATAATGCTAAGATTAATTCATTCTGCAGCTCAACTTGTCACTACTAAGCCTCATCCGAAAGTTAGAGATTTTCAATAATAGTTTTGGGAAAAAGGCTTATTTGTGAAATTGCAAAAGACTGCAGAACAATCAAGGCCTTAAACTAATATCACTAATTCCTGTCCATATTATGATGTATTAATAGAAATTCAGAACAAGATTAGTTTGTAAATAATGAAGGCCGTGAAATCTAATGTTGATAGTTAATACTACTTAAAGAACAATGGATAACACTGAACTAGAATGCAATTGATCAAACTTGAAACACAGTGACCACAACTAAACTAAAATGCCATTAACCTAACTTGAAATATAGTGAACTGGAACTGAACTAGAATGCCACTAATCTAACTTGAAATGCAATTAATTAAAACTGAACTAGAGTGACATTATCAAACTTGAAATATAGTGATAGAATTAAACTAGAATGACATCTACCTCCGGAGTGCTACAACTAGACTAAAGATGCAACTAATTACTGGAATGTTTCAGCTCTGTCTCATTCGGAATTAGTGGTATTTTGGAATAGTTTGTAGAACAGGACTGGCTGCAACAGGTTATGTAAATGAGCATGAAAGCATAAAATTCAACAAAACACAACAAAGCTCTAAAACACCACAGCTATGTCTCATCCGAAGTTAGTGATATTTTGGAAGAGTTTATAAGATCATGACTAGCTGTAACAACTGACGTAATCGAGAACAAAATCATAAAGTTAAGAGAAATGCAACTAACTCCTAAATACTACAGTTATCTCTCATTCACTGTTTAGTGATATTTTGGAATAACTTGTGAGAATAAGACTGACTGAAGCATCTAAAGCAATTAAGTAAAGGAACACAGTTCAGAAAATTAATTAAACTAGGAATGAAACAAGGCTACGTTACTTATCTAAATCTTATGAAAAAAGCTTCTCAGGTAGCAGGGGCCCTCTACCACCAAATTATCACGCAAATCTACTCAAGATTGACTCAGTTCATGCAATAAAGTGATGCTTCTTTCATTAAAGGAGAAATATTTCAAAACAGAGTATCACAGTTCTCTAAGATCTAGCAACAAAAAAAAATCTAACCAACAGTTTCTCGGTCTCCCGAGTCATACTTATAATGAAATTACATAACTACTCTTGAGAAAAATAGGGATAAGTGTCTTTCCCACTTCTAAAAAAATTAAAACTCTTATTAACAGTCTTGTGCTTTACTGCGGACATCTGTAGAGTCCGTGTTTTGATAGGAAACTGCTTCTCTTCTACGTGCATAACCGCTTGGAGACTTTAAATCAGACTTCGTGGGGAGCAAGAGATGATGGGGAAGTGTTGTGGATTTCACCCATATGCCTTTTTCTTTGCAGTGACACCTGGAACCTACGTAAACATGAGGATAGCTGTAGAACAGATGACTGGCTACGGAATGCCTGTATTCTGTAGTCGAGTCTTAGTCAAAAATTACTACAACAAAAAAATCATGAAAACATAGCAAGTTAGTCATTATATAAATTCTTAAAGAAATTTTAATTAATCCTAT
>CM076575.1:1412094678-1412384317 GCA_034641835.2 Pinus albicaulis
ATGTATTGGGAAAGAGTGAAAATATGTAGATAAATCCACTTGGGCTTGCCTTTTTAGAAAGCTGAGCAAAGCCCAGATGAGACAATACAACCCAGAAAAATTGCAAAGTGATGCTTTGCGCTGTCCTAGTGAATTTGCACTAGCTGTTGCAAAGGAATGACTGAAAATCCAACCTATGTTAGTGCTCATAAAATTATAAAAAATTATATCTAGGGTCCCTGTCAAAAACCTAGAAAAACCCAAAAATGGTTTGGCCTGGTTTTGACCTTCCAAAATCAACCTCCAAAAGCCCTAGAAAATTTGGATTGTATGCTGCTAAGATATGGCTGAATCCCCATCTTTAGTTATTAGAAAATTATGTAAAATTATTTTTGAGGTCCTTGTCAAAAACCCAAAAATGGTTTGGCTTTTTTTTTTACCTTCCAAAATTGACCTCCAACACGCCCTATGCTCCCTAATGACTGCTGAAACATACAGTTTGCAAAATAAATAGAAAAATACTCCACAATCACCCCAAGAATGCAAAAAACATCTCCACCAACACTTCCCTTATTTCTCCCGAAAAACAATGACCCAAATTGTTGAGGCACTCTCCCACAAATGTGCCCAAATTTTTCCTCCTTTGTGTTGGCCCAATGACTACCACACTGCTCCTAAGATATGCTATAAATCTTAGCCTCTAAGTTTCACCTATAGCCTAACAAGCTAATGAACCTAGGTTCTCCTATAGATTAACAAGTTAATGAACCTTTCTCTACAAAATATTCTCTCGTCAATCAACCCCCAGAATACCACTACATCCTCCAAAAATACGCACTACTGGGGAAACTAAATGAAAATACTGAAGATATCACAATGAAACTTTCTCAGATGATAATGGAAAACCAATATAGGGTGGCACTTGATGTCCCCCGAAGAATGGGTGAGTTCTCCTCTCGGAAAACTAGTGCTAAACCCGGCTAAGTAGCTCGAGCAACCGAGATCAAAATCGATAAGCCAAGAATGCCAAATGAAGTGAGCTTCCTTCCTTTTATAACCTTCGTTGAGCTTTCTTCCCACCTTTTTCATGCATACGTTGTTCCCACTCATGCTTTTTGAATCAATTATTAAGGGTGTGTGTATTTCATGTGTGATTAGCCCCCATACATTATCAACAAAATAACATAACATAATGTTAACTATATTCTAACTCCTAAGTCTTCTAATGAAAATCAAATGGGCCCCGACATCACCAAAATTGGCCTCCATAATGAAAATAAATATTTCTACAAAATAATTTAGGAAGGGAAATTATATTCCTCCCCACCAAAAATTGATTTTCCTCAAGTAATGCCTGAACAAAAGCCCTCTCTAACTGTTGATCACCACTGTAACCACCAATAATACCAAGGTCCCAAATGTACCATTTATTGAACCCCAATCTCAGCAATATCCCGACAGGAAGGAATCCCTCGATACTAGGATCCCAAGCCATCCTAATCAATGTGAAGCACACTTTTCTCCACTCGCTATCCAACCATATATAGGTACCAAAATCCCTCTACATACCAGTAATAAGTAGAGCATCATGATAATGTAGGACTCTGTCCAACTCCCCATGAAACTTCCCTATTGAGTAGTCCATCTCATGCACTAGAAGAGTAAACTTCTGAAGATTCAACCCAATCCTAGTGGGATTAAACCTTCATCTACTCGAGTGTCTGTTGATCTCCTCATGTCGATCATCTTGCCACAACACTAAATTTCCTTACACCATCAACGAATCAATAAAACTAAATGGAATATCTAGATGGCCCTCCCTTGTAGAAACCAACTCACCTCTATGGGTAGCTGAACTGCTCAGCCCTGTTATGCTAGGATCCTTTGTCGATCACAGAAGGAACATATCCTACTGACAATGTGACACTCTAGTCATGACTAACTGCCTAGCATGCTCATACTAGAGCCTCCTCTCCCATAACTCTCGGGCATAATATATGATGATCGAGGCTAGGCCAATCCTGCCAAAGTGACTCAATAGTTCCAATGCCTATCATTCCATGGATAGCCCCAATCCTAAGAAAAAATATACCTTGTCCTATGTTGAGCGCTTCGATGATCCCCCACGTTTCTGCCTGTGAATGAATCAGTTCACCAGTTATCCCAACCATGCTAACTAAGGAGTGGATTATCCTACCAATCAACTGGATCCCTGGATCCCATAACCATATTGGAGGTCCACAACTGCCAATCCTCTTTTTCTATCACTGTTATATGCCGCTAGCTATTGGGACCCCTATATGCCCAGTATTTTCCTCCTGTATGTATCCAATAGGTAGGCATCGAGCATCAAGAACCTATGCTATGAATATCCCACTTCTCTATGCCTACCAAATCACATAGTGAGATCTATTATCCTAGCTCCTAATGATGTACCTGGGTACTACTGGAAGCCTAGGCATCATCCTGCCAATAAGTACTACCATCCTCTGCACCTGACGCTCGCCTAATGCCTCGAGTTTTCTAGCTAAAAGAGCACCATGGAACTCTCTCTCGATTACCTCCCCAAGTGTGAGTCTAGGGGTGGAATATATGCTACCTCGATAATAAACCATGCGATCCCTAAGCCTGTAATCATCAACTTGTGCACCTACCAAGTGTCTCAACTAGAGATTATCCTCTTGGCCCATGACACGTGGTGTCTCCTCCAAATTCCTAGGGTGAGCCTCCTGTGCCCTACTGCTTGAATGGAGAGTGTTAAAGGGAAACAACCAGACCCTCTGTGAATATAAGCAACATTGGAGGATGATGGGTGGGTATGTCCCAAAGAGTATGATCAAAATTCTACCATAATTCTCAAGAGTAATCCTATGAACGACCCTATCTCCACCTCAGATCTACTGATAACCCCCTCGAGGCCCTTTCTCCACTAAAAATGGTGTTCGTAGATGCTCAATAATGTCCTTATAAATCGTAGGTGAGTTTCATCCAATGGTAAACTTATTGTCCCTATCCATAAGTCTCCTTGGAGGCAACGCTCCAAGAGCCCGTTGCACCACATCATGTGTCACTACATACCACCAAGTACGTTGCAACCTGTCCCTATATACCACTAGATAATCCTAGCTACAACTATACCACCCTGTACCATCCTATGTCCTGCATGTGTAATTGCACCAATCACTCCCTGCATGTCCTCAATGTGATGTGAGTCACTCCTCCTACCCCATAGGTAAACCAACATCTTGTGCTATACCACCATGCATCTCCATGCTCCTCTACAGGCCACTTCTCCTCGCTGCATAACCCTACACACCACTAGGTGTTATGGCCTAGAATTGGGCTTGTATGCATTAGGCCACATCCCTCTATATAACAATTGACTCTGTGGAATATCTCTGTGCACCCCTCGGTACCACTACCTATTATCGTACCACCCTGTATCATATGTCGTCCCGCATGTGAAAATGCATCCAACACTATTCTATTAATCCCTCCACGTTGTGAGCTATATCTTTTCATATCCCAAGATATAATTGAGCAACCTAACTCCTCACACGCTAACATGATTGACACTACTAATCATATCCTCAGTAGCTCTTGTGTCCAATAAACCAATGAGGGAACATGGTCTCCATACAATACCCTGTCTGGTGGCCTACAGATGCCACCTCCTCCTATCAACTCCTGCCACAGTAGGCTAATCATCCTACAATCCCATGTATGCCAAACATGCCATGAAAACTCATGAACTTTTCCTACTCCCCTGTCAATCCATCCTATCACTAGTGTTTTCAAGAACTATGAAGGGGATATGAAAATACGTGTGCACCCAACCACCTAGTCCATCATGAAACTATTACCATCACTTACCAACTCCACGATGTGATGGAGAATCCCACCTGGATCCCCACAAAAGTCTAGCCCTAGAGCCCCTTTGGTAATCCATGGCCTTTGCTGAAATGTGACCATGAATGTATCCCACCTCTTAGCCTGCTCCATTGAGTACCAACCCAGTACCTATCACCATCCAATCCCAAAGGAGGGATCGAATCTACAACCTCCTCTGGAAGGAAAAATCTCGCCAAGGTGATGTGGTATCATACTCATCTCATGTACCTCAGTCCTACAAACCTATCCATCCCCTCTAGTATGTTTAAAAAATATGCCTCTTTCAGTCCAATGCGTAGGTGTGGGATAATAACATTGTAGGTCTCGTCAATGTGCCTCTAAAGAAAACTATGTTGAAATCCCAACATGTGATCTCTATGATTCCTCTCATCAATGGTTAGCCCAAATGATGGTTGTGCATCCTCCTCCATCACAGGCTCAACATGAGCCTCCAACTTCTCCTCCATAGATAACCCAACATGCAAGACATGCTCACCATTCAGCCCTAGGTGGTTGTCATCCTGAAAATCTGTCACAAACCTGGATGCCTCATCAATGGATACCTCAACAATGGATTGCCCCTCATCAAGGATGGACACCCCTGTGCCTTCTCACACCTCATAACTAGGTGTATGCTCAATTGTCTCCATTAATGTGTCAACTGGGGCTACCAAAGGAAACTGCAATAAGGGTGACTCATGTGTCATACTATGTATATACATATGCTCCTCATGCATGCCATTAGCCTCATGCTTAACTGGATGTATTGTATCTAGATAAAATCCCTCCTCAATCGGTTCATCTTCTCTTATCTCGTCACTTTCTTCAAATTCAATCTTTGTTTTTGCAGTATTGATACTTGAATTTTGTTCAATAATCATGCTACTCTAATTTTCATCATTTGCAGGTATGCAATTTATTTTTCTTCTTGTTTCCCTTGTTGATGCCCACTCTTAGAGTTGCTCCACTAGTCTCTCAAGGTTCGTAGAATAAATTTCAAAATTCTCAAGGAATTTCTCCTGCTAAGACATTTTTGGGCACAAGTTAAATCTGAAGAATAATGTTGGACTAGAGTTTGAGCCTCTGTAATTTTATCTCAACAATAAAAACTTGGGCATTACCATGATTTAGACCCACAAATGGCCAAAATCATGGTTCTGATACCACTGTAATGAAAATAGGAAAAACAATGATAATAATCAAAACCATAAATTTACACCATGAAAATTTCAAACATTGCAATAAATACTTAGAGTGACATGAAATATGGAAACAATTGGGTCATTTTATTATGTAATACGAAAGAGTAAAAATATATAGATAAATTCACTTGGTCTTGCATTTTGGGCAAGCTAAGGAAATCCCAGGCGAGACAATACAACCTAGAAAAATTGCACAGTGACGCTCTGCATTGTCCGAGTGAATCTACACTAGCTGCTGCAAAGGAATGACTAAAACTCTGACCTCCGATGCTCATAAAATTATGAAAACTTATATATGAGGTTCTTGTCAAAAACCTAGAAAATCCCATAAATGGGTTTTCCTATTTTGACCTTCAAAATCTCTAGTAAATTTTCATTATCTACTTCAAAGATATGGATGAAGGCCTTATCTTCGTTTCTCAGAAAATTATGAAAAAATATTTCTAAGGTCCTTGTCAAAAACCCAAAAGAACCTAGAAATGGTTTTTCGTGGTTTTTACCTTCCAAAATCAACCTCCAACAGGCCCTACGCTCCTTAGTGACTGTTGAAGCACGTAATATGAAAAATCACCAGCAAAATACTCCACAATCACCCCAATAATGCAACAAACATCTCCACCAACCCTTATTTCTCCTGGAAAAAAATGACCCAGATGGCTTAGGGACTCTCCCACAAACGTGCCCAACGTTTTCCTCCTCTAGGCTAGCCCAATTTTTACCACGCTACTCCTGAGATACACTATCATTCTCAACCTTCGTGGTTCATGTTCAACCTTAGAATTATCCTCTCTCTGACATCCTTTCTCACCCTTTTCCTTACTTTCTCATAAGTTTACATACTCCAATCAATGATAAATGTCATGTTTTGTCTCAAGGAATGCATTTATATTATTTCCATGTTATATTCTGGTGTTCTTTCTATTCGAATGGATTTTTGCAATTTGGCTACATAACGCATCCTATTCTATAGCTAATCATGGTTTTTGTAGCTAGTTTCATGGTCTAATAGGTTCCAGGGTTCGAATGGAGAAATGAGCCACATGGGCATTTCTAGAATCATCTCCACATGGATTTTGTCCTATCTACTTGATCTAGATCGATAGAAAAGGAGGCCTAATATCATGTTCAAAGAACGTTAGCCGAGAACAGAAGGACTCTTGATTTGCTCTATTGTAGAAAATCAAGAGTTAAATAGTCAAATTGCAATTCTATAATTTGGTTAATATTAGCCACCTATAGCAGAATTAGCTCATAAACAATTATGTTTGTTTTTATAAATACCAGTTGTACATAACTAGGAAGAATTAAGTTTTTAAGTTAAGATTTTGCTGAAACGTTGTATTGTTTTAAGACTTCATTCTGTTATAATACAAGGATCATTTTCATGCCAATGATTGCTTAACTGCGTCTTTAACCAGCTATGATTTCAACCGAATCTGTTGTAGAGGGCCCCTGCACTTGCAGAGGTTTTTCATTCATTGTTTTAGTTTAATTTCCTTACTCTGTTTTTTTTGTCAATTTCGTTTTCTACAATAGATTAATGTTACATTTCAGTTTTTATTATTAGCATAAAATTAAATCATAACTGTGTAATCATTGTTCTTCTGAAACATTTCGTGAGGATAGATCTTTCTATTTTCAAACTGAACTAAGTTTGAAGCAATAAGAATTCACAGTTATCTAGTTTCTTTTACTGTTTTGTCATTTTCTTTCCTAGATTAGAACTATCAATTAATTTTATCAATGGATGTTATTAAAGGTCATTTCAAGATAATGATTCTAAACTAAATGATTGAATGTCTAATTCATACAATTATTGAGTTTTTCCTCTGCACATTTTACTTTCTTTCTAGGAACTTAGAAACTAAGGTATAATTGATTTCTTACACAACATCTTAAGAGGATAATATTTCATATTGAATGTTGGAGTAAATCAAACGCACATTAGTTGTTTACAATTAGTTAAGATTTAACTTTGCATGTTTTTATATTTTCTTTTAGATCTTCATTTAATTGCATCACCAATGTTCCTAAAGGTCATGCCAAGAAGTTGATTTTATCATAGTTCTAGACTGAATGATTGAATATTTAATTCATGCAATTACTGAGTTTTCCTTTGCATACTTTACTTGATTTTCTAGATCATTAGATATAATTGGTTACTTAACATCATCTCAAGAAGGTGACACTTGATAATTGAATGACGGAGTAACTAAATATACATTAGTTTTTTTCCTTTGCATATCTTACTTTCTTTTCTAGAACATTAGAAGTTAAAGGTGTAGTTAGTTGCTTACACATCATCTTAAGAAGGTGACACTTCACATTGAATGTTGGAGTAACTAAATATACAATAGTTGTTATCTTTTTCTTCTTTCACTTAGAATAGCACTACAATTTCAATCTCAGATATAAGATTCATCCATGGAATAGAACTAATGTTAAAGTAGAAATCATTAAGATATATACTCTGTTTTTTAGTTTAGATTCTAACTAGCCAAAAATCTTTGATTTATTTTTATGTAAATTAATTTAATTTAGGAAGATTTCCTTTTCTTCCTTCTTAGAATTCATTAGATTCATTTGATTCCTTTCATATTTTTTAGATTAACATTTTTAAACATCAAGAGCAAAACCCCCAAAACAATATAAAAATACATACAATGAAGTAAGAAGAAGGTTAACTAAGCACATACAGTGCACCACACTTCATTATTTTACAAACCTTGATTGATAATTTATGTAAGGAATTTAATACATTAAATTTACTAAACATTTTGGCACCGTTGTCAGGGAAGCGTAATTAGATAGTCTCATTTCTTACATCTAAAAAAATAATATTCGTAGAGAAAGAGACTCTAGGGTTAGATTCATAGCTAGAGGCAGGAGTTTAATTCCTACAACACCCCTCACTCCACCAAGATTAATAAGTGATACACCTCCATCTCAAACTCATATTCCATACTTCACTAGCCATAGACTTCCTGAAGTTCTAAGGTCAAAAATCCAATTGTGAGGATCTCCTACTTCATCCACTGAGGCAGTCTTAGAGGAAGAAGATCTTGGATCTACCAGAGAAGGAGTAATCCTTTTCACCTCTATAGGGGAACATATTTTAGCTGAAGAGTTAGAAATTCCTAGTGGAGAGGAAGAGGAAGAACCTTTCTTCAACATACCATTGATAGAAGAACTAGAGGGAGAGCAGTTAACCTTGAAAGTTGAATCTTATATTAGCTCTGAAGAATATATAATGGCAGGAAGAGGAGAAGGAGGAGAAGGAGAAGGAGAAGTCCTAAATGGAGGAGGTAGAGGAAGAGTAGAGGAAATCCAGAAGGAGGCAGAAGAAATAGGGAAATTGGAAGTTCTTTTGGATTCCCTATAGTTGATGGAAAGACAAATGGCACAATGAAAAATATTTCACCTTCTGTCCTTCCAAATTTTCATGGATTAAAGAGTGAAGATCCTGAAACATTTTTGTTTGAATTTTAAGTCTTATGCGGAACTTATGATTATTTACAAGACTCTCAAAAACATAAGTTGTTTCCTTCAACATTGAAAGGAGCAGCTTTAAAATGGTTCATGATTTTAATCACTCAGTCTATCAGAACATGGAATGACATGAAGAGAGAATTTTTAGAGAGGTATTTGGATTATTGCATACCCATCAATCATAAGGATGAAGTATTTAAAATGATGCAAAAATAGGATGAGAATTTGGAGGATTTAATTGAAAGATTCAATTATATCATAAAAAGAGCAAAAATGGATAATTTAGATCAAGACACTTTAAAAGCTCTTTTATTAACATCCATTAGAGATGAATGGATAGACATTATCAACATGATGGGGAAGGGGCATATCTCTCAACTTCCATTATCTGAAATTGGTGAATTATGTATCCATCTCTCAAGGGGAAAATAAAAAACTGGGAAAAGTCCAAGAGATCCTTCTCTTACTAGGGTAAATAAATCTGCAAGTGGAACAGTAAGTAGGGCAGAAATTGGAAACATGCTTGATGAATTTAAAACAGATATTTTAGGGAGTCTTAGTGAACAGATAGACACCCTTAAATTACAAAACAAGCAGAAAGTCGAGACTGATGCTTTAGCTATTTTTTATCCTAAATGCAAAAATAAGCATGCTTTAAGAGAATGTCTTCTTGATGCAAAATTCATAGAAACCTGTATGATTTGTTAAGAAAATCATGAGACTAAGAGTTGTCTTTCAATTCCAGATCTTAAGTCTATTTTTCAAGAAGAAAAAACTTCAAATCCAAAAGAATATATTTTCTTTGTATCTAGAAGACCATGGCAGGGGCCACAAACTAAAGGCTTTAACAATAAAATGTATACTCAGCCCCCACCAAATAATTTGAATTTTTGGCAGCAACCTTGGCCTCAATCTCAATCTCAATCTTAGGCACAAGCAATGCAAAATCCCTTTGGAAGATTCTCTCAATACTATCAATATCCTCCATCATATCCTAACTATCCTCCCCAACAAAAATTTCCTCAACAAAATCAACAACCCCAACTCCAAAACCAAAATCCACAACTTTCACTACCATTTCCACCCAAAATCAACTACCTGCCCAACCATTACCAAAACCAAATAATAAAAATCCTCAAAATACCTACATGATAGAAGGACAACAATTTCCAACCTACATGATTACTCCTCTAGATATCAATGATGTCCAACTTAGATCTGGTAGGATATTAGAAAATAAAAAGCCTTCTGTAGTTATTCAAGAACAAGATAATTTTGAGGAAGATTCTCTATAGCCAAATAAAATTTTTAAGGAAGGAACATCTCTTCAAAACTAGAATTCTAAAAATGAAAGACAAAAGGAACCAATAAACTCAACTCCTATCATAGAGCAACCAACATTACTTACTTCTACACCTCCTTTTCCTGAAAGATTACAAGTTGATAGATGGGTAGAAAAGCATATTATGTTGCCCAAGTATGATTTTCTAGATGAATTGAAAAATGTCTATATCAAATTCCTTTGTTACGGGCCATTAAACAGATTCCAATTCTAGATAAAACAATAAAAGAGTTGAGCATGAAGAAACTAGGAAGAAAAACAAAAGAAATAAAAAGAATTCAACTCGTAGGAAAAATTACAGACATGATGATGGGAAAAATTGCCATACAAAAATATTAAGATCCAGGAAGTCCAGTTGTAAAAACACATATCAATGGAGGTGAAATTCCAAATACGTTGATTGATTTAGGAGAAGAAATAAAAAACATGAGAAAACAAACCATAGAACAACTCAAACTTCCTAATCTTCTGTATACACCTTGTTGGGGCCTTGTTTTGAAAATAAAACAGTTTTGAGTCACGAGTAACAGGGGACAGAGCGCAACCACGGTAGACAGAGAGTTGTCATGGTTGCAAAGAGCTGAACAACAGATGGCACAGCTATTGCAGAAGCTAGCACAAGTGGCAGAAGGGAGCGCCAAGAAAAAACAACAGAACTCCCAGTGGTTAGGGAGATGCAGCAAACAACAGAATAGAAAAGAATGGAAAACTGTTACTCGTGTTGGCAAAGGAACAAATAGGCAGTCGACCAACGAAGATGGGAGGTTGCTGCAGGGGAGATCAGAGGAAGAGAGCTATAGGAGAGATCTGTTCGCTCTAGTCATTCTGATTATTCTGTTCACTCTGTTCTTTCTGTCTGTTCTATGTGATGCTATTGTAATCAGTCTTGCCAAGATCGCTCTGAGGAGAATTGTAATTGTCCACTATCGATAATGCAATATAATCTTATCTGGGTTTGATGGTATGATTTTTGTAATGTGTATATGTTTAAGATGAATGTATCGGTCTCTTTAAAAAAAAATTTCTTCCATCTTGAAGGTGTTTATGAGTAGCATCTTGTGCAAATTAGTTAAACCTTTTCGGGGTATGTATTTATGTCTGTTTCATTCTAAAGTTGTGACTGGGGAATATCTAATATGTTCCTAACTTACTAAGGTCACGGCACGCCTCAGGTGAGACTCTCTGCTCTTCGGAGTAGAGTGAAAATGTCGATGTTGTGCTAGACTACTGCGAAAACCTTGTTGGCCTCCATCCTGAACTTGGGTCTTGCTCAGAGACCTTCTTTCTCACCAACACACCTACATTACTGCAATTAGTAGACATATCTGTAATCAAGCCAGATGGTGTGTTAGAAGATATTTCAGTATCCTTAGACCCTTGGGAATATCCTGTTGATTTTATGATCTTAAATCCTAAGAAAAATCTAGCAGGACATCCACTTATATTAGGAAGAACTTGGTTGGCTACAACTGATGCTTTCATTAGTTGTAGATTTGGTGACATGTATATCTCTGATGTTAACTCAACAAATAAATTCACTCTATATCCTCCAGCAAGAACAATGATAGTGTTAGATGACAAAGAATGGATTGATGATGACAATGATATACAACCTATCTTTACTATTTCAACCATTAGTGAAGATAGTCAAATCTTAAACTCAATGGAAAAATTTGAATCATCCCCAAAATATGAACATGATCAATTTCAAGAAAAATCCAATATTGAATATTTGTCATCTAGGTAGATGTCTCTTTATTCTATGGAAGAATTCCATAGCTCTACAGTTGAAATTTTTCCAGGGAAAACTTTGAACATAAACAATAACTTGGAGAGATTACAGCAGGAAAATTTAATCAAAACATTATAACAACATTCTTCTGCATATGCATGGGAATACACTGACACGAAAGGAATTATTCCTAAGACTTGTATACATCACATCTATATTGAGGAAAATTGTAAACCTTTCAGAAAATCTCAAAGAAGGATGAATCCAAATCTTAAGGAAATTGTGAAAGAAGAGTTGCAAAAATTGTTGAATGTGAACTTCATTTACCCAATTTCAAATAGTCAGTGGGTTTCCCCTTTAGTGATTGTGCCCAAAAAGAATGGTAAATGGAGGGTATGCATTGATTATCGAGAATTGAATAAATACACCCTAAAAGATCATTTTCCTTTAGCCTTTATAGATCAAGTATTGGATACATTAACAGGTAAGAAGTATTTCTCATTATTGATGGTTTTAGTGGTTACAATCAAATTCAGGTAGCACCTGAAGACCAAGATAAAACCACATTCACCTATCCATGGGGGACTTATGCTTACCGAGTACTTCCTTTTGGATTGTGCAATGCACCTGCAACATTCCAAATGGTAGTACTAGGAATTTTTTCTGATCTAATACATGATTGTGTAGAGTTGTACATGGATGACTTTACAGTTTATGGGAATTCATTTGAAGAAGCTTTAGAAAATTTTGAAAAGGTTCTTAAAATATGTAAGGAAGCAAACCTTTCACTAAGCCATGAAAAATGTTTTATGATGTTTACAAAAGAGATTGTTTTAGGACATCACATTTCACGAGATGGAATTAAAGTCGATAAATCTAAAGTTGAAGTCATATCCAAACTATCAATTCCAAGTTTTCAAAAGGATGTTAGAATTTTTCTAGTGTTCATAGGATATTATAGAATATTTATAGAAAAAATCACTAAAATAACATCTCCACTTTTCAAATTACTTACCAAAGATTGTGAATTCAATTGGAATCTTGATTGCCAATTGGCATCTGAAACTTTAAAAGCAAAAATTTCTAAAGCACCCATCTTAAGAGGTCCAAATTGGAAACTACCCTTTTACATTTCAACATATGCTTCAGATACAACTCTGGGAGCTATATTAGGACAAAAATATTTGATCCCCTATGCCATCTATTACACAAGCAAGAATTTGAATCCCATAGAGTTAAATTACACTGTAACTGAAAAGGAATTCTTAGCTATTGTCCATGCTATCAACAAATTCAGACATTTTATTACAACCTATGGAACCTTTGTTCATACAGATCACTCTGCAATCAGATACTTAATGAATAAATCTATTACTAATGGGAGAGTTACAAGATGGTTATTACTCCTGCAAGAATTCAACATCACCATTCTAGACCGACCTGGAAAACAAAACACAGTTGCTAATTTCTTTTCTAGAATTCAAACTATCAAATATGACACTCTAGTTGAAGATAAATTTCTTGATGAATATCTTTTTTCAATAACTACAAAAAATCCTTGGTTTGCAAATATTGTTAATTACTTAGTCACAGGAAAATTACCTTCACATTTGTTTCCTATGGAGAAAAGAAAAATCATTCAAATAAGTGCATGATACTCATGGATTACTAATTAATTGTATAAAACAGGTCTAGATCTCATTATCAGAAGATGTGTTCGAGAAGATGTAATGCTTGAAATTCTTGAGGCATGTCATAATGAACCTTGTGGTGGACACTTTTCTAACAAGAGGATAGCCTAGAAAATCCTTCATTTAGGATATTATTGGCCATCCATCTTTAGAGATGCCAAATAATATGTCAAAATGTGTGACGGCTACCAAACACAAGGGAAACCTGCTGCTTCAGATGAAATGCCATTACAACCTCAGGTACTCATTGAACCTTTTGAAAAATGGGCCTTAGATTTTGTTGGACCAATCAATCCACCATATAAACAAAAGAAGTATATTTTGGTATGTATTTATTATGTCACCAAATGGGTAGAGACTAAAGCATTACCTTTTGCTAATGAACGTTCTATAGTTAATTTTATTTTTGAGAAAATCTTCACTCATTTTGATGTTCCAAGAGAGATTGTGATAGATCAGGGATCCCATTTTACATCCAACTTGGTGAAAAGGCTGATGGAATATTACAAGATCAAGCACAAAAAGTCTACTCCTTATCACCCACAAGCAAATGGTCAATTAGAATCTACCAATAAGGTGATCGAAGGAACTCTCACTAAGACTGTACATCTACATAGAAGAGATTGGGTAGAAAGGCTTCCTGAAGCCTTATGGGCCAATAGAAATACATGGAGGAATACAATAGGACATACTCCTTATGAAATTTTTTATGGAAAGCAAGTCTTTTTCTCTATAGAGTTTCATATTTGAACCTTCAAGATGGCAGTCCAATCGGGACTTGATTTATCAGAAGCACAAAAGCATAGATTGGAGCAACTCAATGAGATTGATGAAATCAGGCAAGATACAGTTCAAAGAACCAGTATAGTCCAATAGCAAATGGCTAAATGGCATGATAAATATATCAAGGAGAAGAAGTTTCAAGCAGGGGATTGGGCACTTTTGTTAAATTCAAAATTCAAATATTTTCAAGGAAAGTTTTAGACTCATTGGCTTGGGCCATATGAGATTTAAAAAGTCTTTGATATTGGAGTTGTCAAGATAAGGACAATTGATGAAGAAAAGGTACCTCTTCTTTTGAATGGTCATCGATTGAAAGTATATCATAAGCTAATTTCAAGAGAAGAGTTTATCAAGATTTTCCAAGATAATACTGATATGAAGTTAGTTAAGAAGAATTCTTCTTCTTCACTAACTTAGCTTTTATTTTTCCTATACAGAAAATATAGGGTTAAAATTAGATATTTCTCACATCCTATATTTTCCATTTCTTTTTTACAAATAAATAGTTCACATAACTACATTCATATTCTATCTTTGTAGCTAATAATATGAAAATTCATTCCATTTTACAGTTTCATTCCATTCCACAATCATATTCCACTTTCATTCCACTTCATAGTCATATGCCACTTTCATTCCATTTCACAGTCATATTCCACTTACATTCCATTCCACAACTATATTTCATTTTTTTTTTATAGATCACATTTTGTAGTTGACTACATTCTGTAGCTGATCACATTCTGTAGCTGACTACATTCTGCAGCTGATTCCATTCTGCAGCAACATTACATTTCATTCAAAAATTCTGACACATTTGTACAACCTACAAACAAATTATTAATACAGGAAATTGAAGGACTACATTTTAAAGACCATCATGCTAAAAGGTACCTAAAGAATCAACACCAAAGAAACAATAATGAAAAGGTTAGTTCTAAAGGTAAATTTGAAAAATTTTGTTTTAATAGAAAGGTTAAAACATAGCATATATAATATGGATGGTCATATGCTCCCTTTACAGATCATCATTTGATTTGATTGTGATTTCCATCATACCACAAATCAACCGCATCCTATGCGGTGGTGTTGGAAATATGATGCAGAGTGTTGTCCTTGATGGCAACCCACTGAATGAAGATGAAGACATGTGACTGTTGACATGTGTTGTCCTTGATGGCAATCCACCTGATGAAGTTATGCTTGACTTGATGGACTTAGTAAATGATGTGATATGATGTTTGTTGACAATATGATGCTAAGTGTTGTCCTTGAAAGGCAACCCTCTTGATGAAGATGATGACAACTTACTTGATGAAGTTGTGCTTGTTAGAATATGTCCTTGATAAAGAAAATCTGATGTATCTACGGTGTGAACAGAAGGCAATGAAGAAAGGAATTCAGAATGTGCTCAAAATATGATGAAAAGAGTATGTCTCTTTGTATACGCGGATATTCCTAGGTGAAGTCGCGTATGCACGCGGAAAAGAACGTGCCAAGTCGCGTATGGGCTAAAGCGCTCAAAAAGTGAAAAACCAAGGGTAACCACCATGGTATTGACCCATTGTATTGGGTAATGATCCGCCTAATTGACCCCGTCCAGGTAGTTTTGGGCTCATGGTATTGCTTTGGCCCATGGTATTGAAAAAGGGGCTCATGGTATTGAAAAAGGATAAGCCTATATAAAGAGAAGAAATTCATTGTGCAAATCATGTGTGTGGGTGCAAGATGTCTGAGCTTGAATGAATACTTCTCTCTGAAGTATATCTGAATGGAAAGGGTTACACTTGAATGATAAATCTGAATGTATGATGCACCAATGATGGAGAAGGGGATCTAGATCTGAATTTCTCTTGTATTTGCTAGATCTGATTATGGAAGGCTTAGATCTGTGATGAGGCGAGCATCTAGGCGAACATCTGTCTGAAGCAAAAGGGTAGATCTGAACTGAATATCTGATCCGATGAAGTATGCTGCTCTGTAATGATTGAAGATCTATACGCTACTTCGCCGCGGAGGAAGCGCGTATATACGCGGCTTCAGCGAAGAGAAAGCGCGTATGCGCAATAAAATATACACTGAGGTATACGCTGGTTTGTGTGGACGGAAGCGCGTATATACGCGACATTAGTGAAGTAAAAGCGCGTATGCAAACTAGGGTTTGCTGAAGCAAGGGGTATGAAATATCTGATCTGTTCTGCTGTGTTTCTGCTATCTGATCTGTGTTGATATGTATCTGTTGATGATGTATGTCTGTACTTAAAAGTATGGAAAGGGTTCGGTCTGGAAATATGATGAATTATGGCCTGCAAGTTGGGTTCTATTGAAGTTGTTGGATCCAGTGTGAAAATTGATGAAACGTGGTCCAAGGTGGTGCTGAGGGTTGTAGCCTTCAGTCAGGGGGTTGTAGCTCCCTTCCAGGTGAGGCTGGTAAACGAGATCAGGGTGTCGTAGCTCCCTTCCAGGAGAGGCTGGTAAACGAGTCAGGGGGTCGTAGCTCCCTTCCAGGAGAGGCTGGTAAACGAGCGCAGGTGGGTGCCTGCGTGCTGGTCAAGTCTGCGCCAGCACATATGTTGTAAGATGTTTTCTCTATAATAAAATATTGAAGGCTGAGCAACTGCGGCGGTGGTTTTCTCCCGATTTGGGTTTCCACCTAAAAATCCTGGTGTTCATGTGTGATGCTTTGTGTGATGGTTTATTCTGTTCTTACTGCACATGCTTACTATTTATAGAACATCTAATGAATGAATGATGAAAGATATAAGTGAAGAACTAATGGCATAATTAGATCTCTGTGTATACGCAAGTTTTATGAAGGATATCCGCGTATATACGCTATTTGGCTTCAGACAAGTAGCGTATGGGTTTTAAAGGAATGAAAAGGTAAAATGTTTGAATATGTAGTAAATACTGATTCACCCCCCCCTCTCAGTATTTTTCCCAACAATTGGTATCAGAGCGTGGTCCTTCTGCAGAAGCTTGATCGCTTGAAGGAGATCCGTCGCAATGGGAAGTCAAGAAGGAGTGATGTCTATAAAACCACCTCTATTCAATGGAAGCAATCTGATATTCTGGAAGGTACGAACAAAAGCATATCTGCAAATTCTTGGTGCAGATGTATGGGCAATCGTGCAAGAAGGTTATCAATACCCGGCAAATATTCCTACTGATGCAGCTGAAAGAAAGAAGTATGAAATCAATGCCAAAGCAGTGAATGTCTTATTGGGAAGCATGTCTGAATCAGAATTTGCTAAAGTAATGCAGCTACATTCAACAAAAGATATATGGGACAAAATCATTCTAAGCTATGAAGGAGACACAAAGGTAAAAAGTGCAAAACTCCAAACTCTTAGAATTGAATATGAAAATTTGAAGATGCATAGTGATGAAAGTGTTGCCGGTTTCTTTCTTCGTCTAGATGATATTGTAAATCGGATGAGAAATTTGGGTGAAACCATGGCTGATACTACTCTGGTAGAAAAGGTCTTAAGATCTTTGACTTCAAAATTTGACTCTAAAGTTTCAGCTATTGAAGAAAGGCAAGATCTGCAAACTCTTACTATTGTTCAATTACATGGTACTCTGACTGCTTTTGAAATGCGACAAGGAGGCCCTTCTCAAGTGAGAGAAGCTGCTTTTAAGGCATCTACAAAAGGAAAGGAAAAGGAAGTTGTCAAAGAATCCAGCTATATATCCGATGAAGAAGAAGCGAATTTCATGAGAAAGCTCCAACTAGGTACTGGGAGATTCAAAGGTAAGCTTCCCTTAAAATGTTTTGAGTGTGGAAAAGTTGGTCACTATGCTGCTAAATGTCCTTATAGAGAAAAGCATGGTAAAGAGAAACAATTTGAAAAGAGAAAGAATTATTATGCAAAAGAAGATGATGATGAAGTGTCCAGTGAAGATGAAGAAGATTCTGACCATGATCTGAAAGTGCTCATGGCAAAGAAGCAAAAGAAGAAGGCTACTCGAAGCAAGGAGATATCTCAGAAAATAGAAGAAGATGAATCAGATAGTGATTGGGGTCATCCTTTGCATGATCTTGGTGGTTCAAACAATGATGAAATTTGTGAAAGTAGTATTTTGGAATTAGAAAAATATTTCAAGATCAAAGATGAAGAACAACAAAGAGAAATTGATAAGAAAGATTCTATCAACAAAGAGATGATCTCTCAAATGAAAGAACAAATAGAAATGCTGAATGGACAGGTGGACAAGTATCAAAGGTCTCATACGTATGCATCCAATCGTATTAAAGAACTAGAAGCAGAAATCAACGATCTAAATGCAGATCTCGGAAAATCAAGCAAGAAGAATGAAGGACTTGAAGCTGCAATCATCTCTCTGCAAGCAGATCTTGAGGCATCAAGTAAGAAGATTGAGGAACCTCTACAAACATTTGAAAAGGAAGGCCTTGAAGCAGAAATCATCTCTCTCAAAGAAGATCTGGAAAAATCAAATAAGAAGAATGAAGAGCTGCAACAAACATGTGAAGAAAACGAAAATTGGTTGAAAGAAGAGATTCTAAATATGAAGGATCAAGTAGAAGATGGAAGAAGGAAAGAAGAAAGCATGACAAAGCAATGTCAAGCCTTGGAGGTTGAGGTAAACATTCTCAAAGGTAAATTAGAAGAAAAGGTTAAACTTTTGAGGTTTCGAGATAGTACTAATATTTTGGACAATATTCTGAGTAATCAAAGGTCTCCTGCTATCAAACTTGGTCTTGGTTTCCATGAAACTGTTAAAGGAGAATCTATCTCAAAAGGAAGTGCTAAAAATTCGGAGGATGTCAATGCAAAACCTGAAGTGTTGAAAGAGACAAAAGGTCAACCAACAATGATGAAATCTCAAAGGAAATCAGTCAATAATGTTGAATGTTTTAAATGTCATAATTATGGGCATGTTGCAGCAAATTGCAGAAGCAGAATATTTCAGCCACAAACTAACAGATCCTACATAGAAAGGTACTATGGTTTCTTCAAGGGATATTGTTTTTCATGTAACAAGTATGGACATAAAGCAGCTGATTGTAAAAGGAGGAAGAATAGAAATACTCATTATGATTCTTATGTTTATTTCTCTGGCCACATGAGATGTTATGCTTGTAACAAGTATGGACATGTAGAAAAAGAATGCAGGATGAACAGATCTAGGAAAGTGGACAATTTTCAGCACACAGTTGGAAAGCTCAAGCAAATTTGGAAAAAGAAGGAGGACCGATCAGAAACGTAGGGAATTCAGACCCTACTGCAGTCATCCGCTTCTGAAGCTTACTTCTCTGATTGACTGCAGGAATGATGTGGGATACATTAGGAGATTTAGTAATGTATCGTCACAGGGGGAGCAATGCATGATGACTCTCATGGTTGATTTGATTATTCTGGTTATATGTATTTCTAACAGTGCATCTGGTGTGAAGAAAAGACAGGAACAGAAGGTAAATTTGCAGAAGGAGATGAAGGTGTGAAATTTTCTATATTACACTTTCCATACGCGGGTTCTATGAAACAAAGTCGCGTATACACGTGAGTTCTAGCTGACACAGCCGCGTATGCATTGATAATGATAAAATTTATCTGATAGCTGAAGATCAGGATCAAAGGTCCAGGGGGAGCATCAGTCTGACTGCTAATGACTGTACTGTTAGCATTATTCTGGTTATATTCATGCTGATGATATGATACTTGATGCCTAGTGTTGAAGATTATGGATGAAGCCTGGTTGCTTTATGATGAAGAGCATTCATTGTTGAGATGAAAGTCTTATAGTTCAGAGATGAGGATAGATCATGCAGAGTTTGTTGTTGATGACTTGCTGTTGAAGGTGTCTCATATTGCACAAGTTAAGGAAGAAGCACTGGTTTAGGGAGAGTAGCAGGTTGAATTCTAATGGTTGCATTGTTGGCAATATGATTGCTTATTCTTTGGTCTTGGTGATACTCATGCTCAAATGATGATGATTTGGTACATGGATTATTATGATGAGATTTTGAGCCCTGGTTGTTGATAAGTATCTTTGTGTGGATGAGTTGGATATCGTTTGTTTCAGATCATGTAGAGTTTGGTTGCTATGGTTGAGATCTTTTGCCTACATATGTTACTTCATGTTACATCTTGAAGATCATGGTGATTTTGGACCACATGGATGATTGCTTGACACATATCTGAAGATGTTGTTCTGGTATGATAATCTCTTTTGGAAAGAATGTATTGATACTGCAAAGGATCTGAAGGCTTGGTTACTAATGGGCTTATGCTACAACCATTGGATGACGCTTGAAGACACAACTACACTATTCTGTTATATCTGTAGTCCAGGGAAGCAGTCAAATATCTCAGAAAGAAGCTGAACATTGTCTTTTCCTCATAGAGAATCAGATCTGCATAAATTTTAGAAGATGGCTTGGGATACGCGGGTTTCCTGAAACACAGTCGCGTATGTACGCGAGTTAATGCACATAAAACCGCGTATGGTTGGTTGCTGACAATTTTTGGTTGGTTCAGCTCTCTTCAGCACAGCTGCAAATGCTGTTTGGTATCTCTGATACTGTTTGGTATCTCTGGTGGTGTTCCAGCTCTCATAATTCTGTTTCTATTGTTTTGATGAAGATGCCTTGATGATTTGATGGTGGAAGTTTTCAGGATGCAGAAACTAAGGGGGAGCCTTAGTCATTTGGAAAGATTGCCTGGTTGCACAAATTCAGGGGGAGCATTAGCGTTGCTGAGTATAATGCAGTATTGGCATTATGATGGTTCTGAAATATGTTCTCTCTCTTGAGGACTTTCTGGTGTTGGTCATAAATGGTCATATTTGTATTTTGATGAAAAGGTCTTATTGAGACCCATGATGTAAAATTGTAATATTCAGTCATGTAAGGACTTCTCAAATTTTGTAAACCCACTTGGTTGGGTAGCTGAGTCAAATGTGTAAACCCACTTGGTTGGGTACTTGAGTCTCATATGTAAATCCACTTGGATGGATCTTTTATGTAAGTATGAGTCTTTGGTGATAGGAAGTTCATAGAGTCATGTACTTCTTTGAAATCTTTCAGCATGAACTCAAGGGGAGCTTGGCCACTCCAGCACATATCAGATCTGCAGAATGTTTCTTCCACATGAGGAGAAAAGGGTGAGTGTGTTGGTTTTGATCCGCCCTTTGCCCTTGATGTCAAAGGGGGAGAGTGACATGGTGTTTGAATGAAGAGAAGATAATGATGTCAAATGTTTGGAAGAGTGACATATTTGGGAGAGCGACATGGTATCTATCTGCTGTGGTAACCAAACACCATCGTGGTTGCCATCAAGTCCAAAGGGGGAGATTGTTGGAAATATGATGCAGGATGTTGTCCTTGATGGCAACCCACTGAATGGAGATGAAGACATGCGACTGTTGACATGTGTTGTCCTTGATGGCAATCCACCTGATGAAGCTATTCTTGACTTGATGGACTTAGTAAATGATGTAAATCTGATGTGATATGATGTTTGTTGACAATATGATGCTAAGTTTTGTCCCCCAGTACAACCCACTTGATGAAGATGATGACAACTTACTTGATGAAGTTGTGCTTGATAGAATATGTCTTGATGAACTAAATCTGATGTATCTACAGTGAGAACAGAAGGCAATGAAGAAAGGAATTCCATCGTGCTCAAAATATGAGAAAAGAGGTCTTGTATGCGGACATTCCTAGTAAGTCACAGACACGCCGTGAAAATAACGTGCCAAGTCGCGTATGGGCTTAAGCGCTCAAAAAGTGCAAAACCAAGGGTAACCACCATGGTATTAACCCATGGTATTGGGTAATGATCCGCCTAATTGACCCCGTCCAGGTAGTTTTGGGCTTATGGTATTTTTTTGGTCCATGGTATTAAAAAAAGGGGCTCATGGTATTGAAAAAGGAAAACCTATATAAGGAGAAGAAATTCATTGTGCAAATCATGGGAGTGGGTGCAAGATGTCTGAGCTTGAATGAATACTTCTCTCAGAAGTATATCTGAATGGAAAGGGTTACACTTGAATGATAAATCTGAATGTATGATGCACCAATGATGAAGAAGGGGATCTAGATCTGAATTGCTTTTACTTGCTAGATCCGACATATATGGAATAGATCCGTGATGAGGCTATCTATGAATATCCGTTCGAAGCAACAGGGTAGATCTCGAACCGAATAAATTTATCGATGAAGTAGCAAGGCTCGTAAACATTTCGAAGATCGACACGCTACTTTCGCTCGCGAGGAAGCGCGTATATACGCACGCGTCGAAGAGAAAGCGAGACAAAAATAATAAAATATACACCGAGGTATACGTGTTTAGATGGTAGGCGCGTATATACGCGATATTAGTGAAGGAGGTGCGCGTATGCAAACCAGCCGAAGGAAACATCCGATCTACCACGTATCATGACCATCCGTCCAATTGGTATGTATCCGCATGATGTATGTTTGTGCTAAAAAGTATGGAAAGGGTCCAGTATGAAAATATGATGAAATGTGGCCTGCAAGTGTTGTTCTATTGAAGTTGTTGGATCCAGTGTGAAAATTGATGAAACGTGGTCCAAGGTGGTGTTGAGGGTTGTAGCCTTCAGTCAGGGGGTTGTAGCTCCCTTCCAGGTGAGGCTGGTAAACGAGTCAGGGGGTTGGAGCTCCCTTCCAGGAGAGGCTGGTAAATGAGCGCAGGTGGGTGCCTGCGTGCTGGTCAAGTCTGCGCCAGCACATATGTTGTAAGATGTTTTCTCTATAATAAAATATTGAAGGCTGAGCAACTGCAGCGGTGGTTTTCTCCCGATTTGGGTTTCCACCTAAAAATCCTGGTGTTCATGTGTGATGCTTTGTGTGATGGTTTATTCTGTTCTTACTGCACATTCTTACTGTTTATAGAACATCTAATGAATGAATGATGAAAGATATAAGTGAAGAACTAATGGCATAATTAGATCTCTGTGTATACGCAAGTTTTATGAAGGATATCCGCGTATATATGCTAGTTGGCTTCAGACAAGTAGCGTATGGGTTTTAAAGGAATGAAAAGGTAAAAATTTTGAATATGCAAGAACACTGATTCCCCCCCCCGCTCTCAGTATTTTTCCCAACACATGACTCTATGAGGGAGTTATTTCAACCATATCTTCCTTCTTTTGAGAGAGGGGATAGATCCATGCACCACTCCATTTGTATGAGGAGTCTTGTTGGTGAAGAACCTGATCATGTAAGGCATGTATGTACCACATGGGATGGAGGTTCTCCATGTACCTTATGCTACATGTTTAAGGGAGAGAATTGGTTCAGCCATGTTTGTTTCATTTGAGTTATTAAATCCTTCTAAGATGAATTATTTACATCTCATATGAAATTTGGAGGAACAATTCATGGAGGGTTAGATTGGTGAACACTTAGCTTATGCAAGAAGCTTAACACATGATGATGGTGTCACCAATGGAGGAGGAGGATTGTTGCAGCACTCACCTTATCAGTTTCTTGAAGAAAAGAAACGTTTTGGAGGGGAGGACTGTAATATTCCCAATTAGTCCCAAGCTAATGGGAATATTCAGTTTTGTTTTATTTTTTTGTTTGATGAATAAATGTGTAAAGGAGGATCAATAAAACTCCTAAACAGTAAATAAATCAAGGCCACATGTGAACAATGCTAAATATGGGCTATTTAAATAAGCACCCTTAGGTGTGAAAGGGGCTGAATCTTTTCACTGGGTCAACCATGACCAAATTAACAGCGCTGTCTTGGAGGAGTGGCCATCAATAAGGCACAACACGGTTTTAGTTGGATGTGGCTCATGTGAAAGGAGGTATTTCATTGGAGGTGGTTTAGGGTTTGCAAGCTCTCAACTTATAAAAGGAAGAGGATGGAAGCATGAGAAGGTTTTTCAATGATATCATATTTTTGAAGTATTGTCTGTTTATACATACAAGCTTTCTTTGGTTGTTTAGCCTAGATTGCAAATGTTGTTTAGCATTGGGTGTTCCTAATTGGTAATCCCACCTCTTTCCTTGAGAGGCCTCTTGGAAGATTATTTCATTTCTTGTCCACTATCTAGGTTGATTCCAAGCTTCTTCTTCCAACTACAACGCAGATCATGTTGAGGGTTTGGTTGTCTTTGAAAGCTGTAGCAAGTGGAGTTTAGATCTACTCTGATCTAGGCCAATCTAGTGCCTGTTTTCAATGGGGAAGGCTTATATCCCATTGGAAAGAGAGTGTTGGATGTTTTGAGCTACATTTTCAGATCTTGGCTTGAATCCAAACTTGTTCTAAGGCCTACAATGCATTCCTGCTTCCAGAACTGCGTTATTTGTGTGGGTACTGTTGCAGGGTCTTTTGGCACACTCTTTGGAGGATTTATTTTCATGTGTTGGGGATCTGAACTTCACATTTGAGATCCATTGGAGGGAATCTTCATATTGTATATTTTAGATTAGATCTGTATGTCACTAAATTTCTGAATATTTCTGCAGATATGCAGCATTAGATCTCAGATCTACTCCTTGTATTTCATGTTTTGTTAAAAACCCTAGGGGGTAATTGAAGAAGAGCCTATCTAGTGTACAGATCTGATATAGATCTAAATTTTTATACACATATCTACTCTAGATCTAAAGTGTAATCTATAGTAGTTGTAGCTAATAAAAATAATGTTGTCAAGCTCTTTTCAGTCCTAATACATGGTTGAAGCACCTCTTTTTGAGTTTTTTATTCTATAAAAGTATTCTATTTCCTATTGTACATTTCATGGGCTTTCTTATGCATATATTTAGCTAATGTAAATGTAAATAAAGAGCCTCCATATTGGCCTCCTGCTCTTACATAGATGATTTGTGTTATTTCTCTGCATAACTGTTTATAAATTGATGCAGTCCCTATTTTGGGATATTACATTTGTTTAATGTTCTATAGGGACCAACAACTCAGAAAAGGAATGTTGCTCTAAGAAAAGAAAAAAAATAGACTATGCAAATGAAAGTGAATTGCTCCTTAGCTCATCTGGAGTGGTGTTGGAGGTTAACGAAAGGGGGAAAAACTTTTACAAAAGTTTGAGGGATCTAGTGGAACGAATGTATAGACGTGCTTTCCACTTATAATACAAAAACCAATACAATGATTCCAAGAACCAAATTTTATCTAAACTACAGGAAGATTTTCTAGAGAATTGGTCAATGAGACTTGTCATACTTTTAATAGCAAAAACATACAACAACAAAAAAGAAGGAATGAAAAAGTAACATTCCTTTAAATGTTTGTCTAGAATTATTTATAAATATCACTTTTGGTATATTTACTTTTCATATATCAATATAAAAATTAAATAGTTTATTGTCATGTTATATTTTTAGGAAGATTATGAAAATCTCAAAAGATCAACGAGCTGATATCAAAAATATGCCATTAGGAATGTCCAAAAAGGTGTACAATGAGATGGTCAAAGAAGTGGAAAAAATTGCATCGCAGGAGGAGCCATATCAACAACAATGTGCTTCAAATGTAATATGTAATCATTGAATTTTTCGATCATTAGGTACAATAAATAAACAATTTATCATTAAATATTAATTTTCAAGAATTTTCTTGCAGAAAAGAAAAGAAAATGGAACCCATTCAGCACATAAAACAAGACGACAAGGAATAAAAGGGTTGATATCTAAGTTTGTGAGTAATTTTTACTTCCTTATAACAACTTAACTACATTTCATTTTTGTATTTTTTAAGTTGTTTAAAAAAAATCATCATTGAATTTCTTCAAAGAGGTGCTAACATACAAAGAAGAACCATCAGAGGAATTGATTGAAATTGGGTTAAATATGGGTTGTGAGTAAATGTTGGCATATCAGAAATTAATTGTGGAATTTGTAAGCATCTATCAATCTTGTTTTACTTAGCTCCGTCTATAATTAATAAAACAAAAAAAATCTTTTATATTAAATGTATGATTTGTTATGGGGTATAAAACTTGCAGGAAACAAAGTATGGAACAGCGCCAACAGATGAAATTTTGAAAGATGGCATGGTACATGGTTTTGAAATAATGTGTGTTGTTTATGAGTCAATTGTTGCTATGGTACATCATTTTTCTTTTCAATTTACATTTATTTATATTATTTAATATTGCAATTTTCATTATTCTCACCAATGTATATACACTCATTTTAGTTTATTTTTATGTTTGTAGATGGAAGGTGAATAAGATGAAAACAATCAACACCATGAACAAAACATTCCTAAAAATAACCCAAGTCATGGAAGTAGCTCTAGCAGTGACAGCAATTCAATCGAAGAATGAGGATCACTATGTTTGGATATCAAAGCAAGGCATTGTATTTTTTGAAATATTTGTCCGTGAAATCAGACATTTTGTTTAATTTAATGGACATAGTGTCCCAATTGATAGACAAAGGGATACCGATAACTGTCCCATTTTGTATGAAAAATACTATCTTATATATATATATATATATATATATATATAATAATGATAATAAAATATGTTTTAATTTATTCTATTGTGTTCTCCATTGTCCTTCTTAAATGCACTAATAAAAAATTAATTCATATGAATATTGTTATAAGATATATATGTGTCGCCTTTTGATGAATAATGAATTTTAAAAAACCACAATAATTATGATATGATATAACAAATTAATCCAAGCATCACATTCAAATGCATTAATAAAAATTTAATTAATATGAATATTGTTATAAGATGTGTCGACTTTTCATGAATAATGAATTTAGAAAAATCACAATAATTGCACTGTCACAGGTCGATGTTTCTAAAAATGACAAAATAAACGTCGGTGCATGTTAGTTACTGTACATCGGTACTTTTATATGATTCATCACACCGGTGCGTTTATACGACCTATGGACATTGCAAAAACACCAAAACTAATTAAAAATCTTGGTGCATTTGTGAAATACTGTGCACTGGTGCATTTATGTGAGACTATGCACCGGTGAATTTGTATGACGTATGGGTACTGCACAAATACCAATGCCAATTATAAATATCGGTGTGTTTGTCTGATATGGTGCACTGGTGCGTTTCTATACGTCTTCGTACTGGTGCTTTACGATGACCTATGGGCATTGCACAAATCCGAAGACCAATTGGTACGGGCCCATGCGTTGTATCACCAACACTGCGCTTGGTGCGGTTTTATACCTTGAGGGCCCGGTGTAGGAACCTTTGACCACCTCGGGGCCACCATCTAGATGACATGCATTGGTGCATTGAAACCTTAGTAACGCACCGATGAAAAAAAAATTGTAATAACCTTCGGCTACCAAGCTTTTTTAGTTGTGTTGAATTTCTATTAAAAACTTCGCCAAAACCTCCGTAACCATAAACATATGTTGTATCAAATGTTTTTTTGACAATTTTGGCCAATTTTATAACACTAAAAACCTCCTTTATAACCTCCACTAGAGGGTCTTTTCCTTGTAGTGAGAGAAATAATAAATGAATCTTACCATATCTTGTAATGAATTGGAAGGAATTACCACTCCTAAAACTCTCAATATAGAAGGATATATCAAGAAGAAAAAGGTAATAATGTTGATTGATTCAGGTAGTACATATTATTTTACTCATTGTAAGATAGCCCAGGAATTTAATTGCTTCCTATATCCAAGACCGGAGTGCCAAGTGACAGTTTCAAATGTGGGAACTATAAATTTCTCTGGAAAGTGTCATAATATCAAGCTAACAATGGGGAATATGTATTGAATAGTAAAATTATTTCGATTCCAATGGGTGGTGTTGATCTTGTACTAAGAATCCAATGGTTAAAATATTTGGGGATGATAGATTTTAATTTTCAAGAACCTTTCTTGAATTTTTTTGGGAAGGAAAGGAAGTTGAATTAAGGGGTATTGCAGGGAAACCGGGAAATATAATCAACTCTAATGTCATGAAAAATCTTCTAAAGAAATAAAAATGAGGCGTAAATGAAGAAATGTGCTCACTAGAGGTTCAAACATCAAAATCATGTATATATCCAGATCTTCAAAAAGTCTTGGACAATCATTCCATGTTTTTTGAGACTCCCAAAGGCCTCCCACATATTTTTGATCATGATCATGCTATTCCTTTGATTCTAGGAAGTGGCCCTTCAAACATCAGTCCATACAAATATCCTTATACTCAAAAGACTAAAATTGAACATATGGATGCAAAATTGCTAGAGGTTGGTATAATTCAAGCTAGTCAAATTTATTTCTCTGCTCCAGTAGTATTGGTGCACAAGAAGGATGGATCATGGTGCATGTGTTTAGATTATAGGGAGATAAACAAGTTCACTATTAAATATAAATTTCCCATTCCTTTAATTGATGAATTTTTGGATGAATTACATGGAGAAATTTACTTCACCAACCTATATATTCGTTAAAGATATCATCAAATAAGAATGAATATTGAAGACTTTCCGAAAAAAACATTCATAACTCATGAGGGTCATTATGAATTTTTGGTCATGCCTTTTGGCCTTACTAATGCACCTTGAACATTTCAAGTTTTTATGAATTCCATTTTTAAATCCTTCCTTAGAAAATTTTTGTTAGTCTTTTTTCATGATATACTAATATACAACAATTCTTGGAATGATCATGTTGAACATGTTGACAGGGTGCTCAAACTATTGGAGGAGAAATAATTATATGAAAAAACCTCCAAATCTTTCTTTCGAGCATAGAAGGTGGAATATTTGGGTAATATTGTAACTCATGAGGGTGTTCAGGTAGAACCTGACAAAATTAAATCCATAATTGAATGGAAAATCCCCACAACCATAAATCATATTCAAGGATTTCTTGGGTTGACAGGGTATTATCACAAGTTTGTTAAGAATTATGGGAGAATAGTTGCACCTATAACATCATTATTGAAGAAAGATGCATTTTCTTGGACTCCAGAAGCAACTAAGGCCTTTTAACATCATAAAGAGGCAATGTGCCAAGCACTGGTCTTATCTATGCCAGACTTCACAAAAACCTTTATTGTGCAATGTGATGCCTTGGGAAATGGAATCGGTGAAGTTTTCATGCAAGGAGGAAGACCCATTACTTTTGAAAGTTGTCCAATCAAAGGAAATTATTTACACCAACCTATTTATGAGAAGTAAATGTTGGCAATAATACATGCAATAAAGAAATGGTGACCTTACATAATGGGAAGACAATTAAAGGTAAAAACAAATCATGATAGTATTAAATACTTTTTGGAACAAATATTATCTTCAAATGAGAAAAAAAATGGGTCAGAAATATGTTGGCTTATGAATTTGAAATCATATGCAAAAAATAGATGAAAAACATTGTTTCAGATGCACTCTCAAGAAAGTATGCAGATGTGGAATCATTTATTTGTTTCATTTCTATTATCCAACCTGAGTGGATAAATAAAACAAGGGATGAATGGAAGAACGATGAAGAGGTGTGGACACTCATTCAAAATTTGCAGCAATATTCTAGTGCATATGATACATTTATATGGAAAAATGATTCATTATGGTAAAAATATTGCTTATATCTTTGTAATAATTCCCAACTCAAACAAAATATTATTTTGGAATTGCACACCTCTCCCTTAGGAGGGAACTCGGGATTTTTAAAAACTTACCATAGGGTTAAGAAGGGTTTTTTTTGTATGGCCTAAAATATGATAATAAAACGTTTGTGGTAGAATGTTTTCTTTTCCACAAAAATAATTTTGAGACAATTAAGACCCTAGGTCTATTACAACCTTTAGCCATTCCAAGTTAGCATTGGGAGGAGGTCTCAATGGATTTTATCATAGGTTTACCCAATTCTGAAGGAAAGAGTGTCATCATGGTGGTAGTTGATAGACTTACCAAGTCTGCACACTTTTGTGCATTATCTCATCCTTTTAAATCTAGTACAGTCGTTACGTTATGCAACTAGCTCACAAAATATAAGAAAAGATAGATCACGACTTAGAAGTCAACCTCTTGGAGGGGGGAACCTCTTTTACATTACATAAATGAAAATTTATTGGATGATAAAAATGAAAAAACCTACCTTCTATATATATGAGTCTAAGGGGTCAAAATATAACAATATGGGGATCACATGGGAAAAATAATAACAATAATGGGGCTATACCTATGGGGCACAATAATAAAAATATGGGGAGTACATGGGCACAAAAACAACAATAATGGGGATACACTAACAATAATAAGGGGTTGCACTAGTATTATGGGGACCTAAAATTCCCCTATCCTTCAAACAAGTGTTTTCCTCAATGTTTGAGTAGTTCTGGATGCTTTTGTATAAAATTCTCATGTTCCCGTGTCAAATATTCAGTGGGTATGTTCTTCCACTGGATGAGATATTCTAAAATTGATTGATTCCATAGATATCGAGTTTTTGTTTCCATGATTTATTCAAGTTCCAATACGATTTTTACTTCCTTGTCAAGTTATGGAAATATTGTTTAAACTGGGAGCTTGTCACCTATAACCTTATTTAAGTATGAAACATGGAAAATTGGGTGCACTCAGGAAGATGGAGGAAGCTCCAATTTGTATGCCATAACACCAATATTTTGCAACACCTTGTAAGGACCATAATAATTTGGTGATAATTTATTATCCTTCTTGGCTTTCTTGAGGGACATTTGTTTCTATGGTTGTAGCCATAAAAATACCCAGTCACCTAAATCAAAAATTCTTTCACTATGATGTTGATATTAATGTTATTTCATTTTATTGTGCACCAAAGTGAGGTTATCCTTTAATAGTTTGATAGCCTGTTGTTGATGCTCGATGTGATCTTCCAATTATTGAAACTTATAATTGTCTCTTAAAGATGATGTGATGGATGGTGGATGATATCCATAAAGTTCCATAAATGGGATCATTTTTTCTGAAGTATGGAAGGAAGTGTTTTACCACCATTCACCAGAGGTAACCACTTGACCCATTGTGTTTTTTTATCAGATACAAAGAAACGAATATATCCTTCCAAACATTTTTTCACTATCTTAGTTTTCCCATTAGATTGAGGATGATATGATGAGCTATGAGCTAATTGAGAACCCAAACAAGAAAATAATTTTGTCCAAACATTTCTTGTAAAAATGGGATCTTTGTTGCTTACAATAATCCTTGTTTTTCCATGTAGCTTTTGAATTGTTTCCATAAATTCAATAGCAGCAGTACTGGCTTTAAATGGATGATATAATGCACAAAAGTGTGCTTACTTGGTAATTCTATCAAATACCACCATGATGAAAATATTTCCTTTGGACTTGGGTAAACTTGTGATAAAATCTATTGAAACCTCCTCCCAACATTGAATTGGAATGGATAAAGGTTGTAACAGACCCAAGGTCTTAATTGTCTCACCTTTATTTTGTTGGCAAACCAAACATTCAGACACAAAATTTTGAATATAAGATTTAAGGCCATCCCAAAAAAATTCCTTCTTAACCCTATGGTAAGTTTTTAAAAATCCTGAGTGCCGTCCTAAGGGGCATGTTTGCACTTCCAAAAGAATATTTTGTTTGAGTTAGGAATTCTTACAAATATATAAGCAATATTTTTACCATAATGAATTATTTTTCTAGCTAAATGTTTCAGATATACTGGGATCTTGCTGTAAATTTTAAATGAGTTTCCACACCTCTTCATTATTTTTCCATTCATCCCTTTCTTTAGTTATCCACTCAGGTTGGATAATAAAAATGGCACAAATAAATGCTTCCACATCCTCATCCTTTCTTGAGAGTGCATCTGCAACAATATTTTTCTTCCCTTTTTTGTAGATGATTTTAAAGTAATAGCCCAACATCTTTGTGACCCATTTTTGTTGCTCTTCTAAAGATGATATTTGTTCCAAAAAGTATTTAAGACTATGATTATCTGTTTTTACCTTGAAATTTCTTCCCATTAGGTAAGTTCGTTGTAGATTTAGTATTGCCAACATTTCCTTCTCATAAATAGGTTTTTGTAAATACTTTCCTTTGATTGGATGAATTTCAAAAGAAATGGATCTTCTTTCTTGGATTAAAACGACACCAATTCCATTTCCATAGGCATCACATTCCACAATAAAAGTTTTTTTGAAGTATGGAGTAGCGAAGACTAGTGCTTGGCACATTTCCTATTTAAGATGTTCAAAGGCCTTAGTTGCTTCTAGAGTCCAAGAAAATGCATATTTCTTTAGTAATGATGTTAGAGGTGTTGATATTCTCCCATAATTCTTAACAAACTTTTGATAATACCCTGTTAACCCCAAAAATCCTTGAAGATGATTTATGGTTGTGGGGATTTTCCATTCCTTAATGGATTTCATTTTGTTAGGGTCCATATTAACACCCTCGTGAGATACAATATGACCCAAATATTTCATATCTTGTACTCCAAAGAAACATTTGGAGGTTTCTGCATATAATTGTTTCTCCTCCAATAGTTTGAGCACCATGTCAACATGTTGAACATGATCCTTCCAAGACTTGTTGTAGATTAGTATATCATAAAAAAATACTAACACAAATCTTCTAAGGAAGGGTTTGAAAATGGAATTCGTCAAACCTTGAAATGTGGAAGTTGCATTAGTAAAGAAAAAAGGCACGACCAAAAATTCATAATGACCTACATGAGCTTTGAATGTTGTTTTCAAAATGTCTTCAATATTCATTTGATGATATCTAGAATGAAGATCCATCTTGGTGAAGTAAATTGCTCCATGTAATTCATCCAATAATTCATCAATTACGGGAATGGGACATTTATCTTTAATATTGAGCATGTTGAGCTCCCTATAATTTGGACACATACATCATGATCCATCCTTCTTGTGCACCAATACTACTAGAGCAGAGAAATAACTTTGACTAGGTTGAATTATAGCAGCCTCTATAATTTCTATAACCATACATTCAATCTCACTCTTTTGAGCATAAGGATATTTTTAAGGCTTGATGTTTGGAGGAACACATCCTGGAATTAAATGAATAGCATGATCATGATAACGAATAGGTGGGAGTCATTTGGGAGTCTCAAACACCTTGGAATGATTCTCCAATACTTTTTAGAGATCTAGATAAATAGATGATTTTGATTTTTGAACCTATAGTGAGCATAATTGTGTAATTATGCCTCATTATTCATTATTCATAATAATTTTCATGAAATTAGAGCTTATTATATTTCCAAGCTTCCCTACAATACCCCGTAATTCAACTTCCTTTCCTTCCGAAAAAAAATTGAAGAAAAGTTCTTGAAAATTAAAAGCTATTGTCCCCAAAGACTGTAACCATTGTATTCATAATACAACATCAAAGCCACCCATTGGAATGGAGAGAATTGGACTGTTCCATAAATATTCCCCCATGGTTATCTTGATATTATGACACTTTCCAAAGAAATTTGTAGTTCCTCCATTTGCAACCATCACTTGACACTCTAGTGTTGGGTATAGGAATAAACTCAATTCCTTCGCTACCTTACAATGAATAAAATTATGTGTACTACCTCAATGAATAAATACTATAAAAAATTTCTTCTTCATATGTCCTTCTATCTTGAGATTTTGAGGAGTGGTAATTTATGGCAAGAAATGAACTCAGATTCATTTATTCTTCCACTAGAGTTGATTCCTATTGTATATCCTCTTCTTTTTAAGTTTCTTGTTCCTTTTCTTCCTCCTCTTCACAATATATGTAAAATAATTTCTTCTCAGCACACTTATGACCTTTAGTGTTTTTATATCACAACTATAGCAAATACATTTTGATCTCTTTTCTTCCAATTGTTGTGGTGTCAACTTTGTAGGTTATGGAAGTCTAGGAGTAGAAACACTTCCATATTTATAGTTGTGAGTGGTAGGCTTCCTTCTTGCCATGATTTTTATTTCAATTTTACTTTCCAATTTGAATTCCTTCTCCAATGAATCAGGCTCCCAAAGGTGAACCTCATGTTGGATGTTATTCTTTAAAATCCCTATGAAGACATCAATCATGTGCTCCTCTAGAATATCCTTTACCCTTATATTCAATTTTTGGAAGTCCTCAATTTGCTCCACCATTGACCCCTTTTGTTTGAGACTTATCAATTGGCTAAAGGTGTTTCTCTTTGTATCCTCATAATGTGTTATGATTTCCTCTGTAAAAATTGACTAAGAGAAAAAAAATTTACGAGATCAAAGCCATCGATAACATACAAATGTATTGGGTTCTAAATATAAATTTTCAATGCATACCTTTTGCGTGTTTTGCACATTATGGAGATCAAAGTATTGCTCCATCTGTAGTATCCATGTTACGGGATCCTTGCCATCGAACTTCCTCATATCAATATTTCGAATATGGTGGGGCTTCAATGCAACATTAGAGTATATGAAATTATGATTTACATTTATTTTTTCTCATCATGAGTTTCCTCTACTACCTTTTCAACATTAGGAAGTTTTTCTTGTAGCAACATTTACAAACCTTCCTTCAACCCTTCTATGTCTTTCTTGAAATATTCGATGTTGCCTTCTTAAAAATCAATCTTAGCTTCCATTCCATTCATTCCATCCTTCTAACCATCCATCTTAGCTTCTAGTTCATTTTTTGTTGTTCTATGTTGTTGGGCGGATTAATCAATCTTGCGGACAAGATCGATCTCCCTAGTACCAAAAATTAATCTAGCAACAAACAGCCAAACAAACCTATCTTTCTCTAAACATATGTGATTTATGAAAAACACTATAAAGATGTTACAGACTTATCATAGATCCGATGCTTGTTCGAAGTAGTTGTTATCCCTCGTGCACTTGAAGGAGTTATCTTCGCAAACCTATAGTCACAAACAAGAAAACATTAAATAGCACCTGTATAGTAAACATCATAAATCATGCTTCTCATGGTGATCAAGGAATCCATGAAATAAATAGTTAACTAACAGCTTATTGAGAAAAATGAATTCATTTGTACTAAATTTGAAAGAAATAAAACCTTACAACCTTAGCCTTCATGTTGAATAGATCTTCCCCGGGTCTGAAGCAGGAATCTCCTCTACTCTGAAAAGCTTTTCAGTCTTCCATCCGAGACAGATAGAGGTATTTGATCTCTTCTCACAGAAATATCTGTTAAATGAGTCTAAATCCCAACAGCACTTAACCTCAAATAATTCTAAAGCTTGAACTCCCCTTGAGGCTACCCAATGCCTATTTTTATAGTGGAAAAGAGGAGGTTTCAATTCCAACTATGAAGGGATAGAATCCTCCTTCAAAGGGATAAGCTCCTCACATCAAGGGGTTAGCTCCATAAGGTAAGGGATTCATGAACCTCAAAAGAGCGGTTCTGCCACCGCAAGATTCTTTCTATAGGCTTCTAGAATGTATTGATAGTGAGCTTTTTTTTAGTTTACTTGCGCCTTTTTAATATTTACAGGGGTCTGCACCCACAACACATAGAAAGTGCGTTTAGGTATGCAGGAGTCACTAACATTAGGTGCGGGACAGTAGGCAAGATACAGAGAAAGTGCGATACCAAATTTAAGGAGATTTTTAAGAAATTTTCTCTTATTTTCAAGGCTTGACATGAGGTATGTTAGACTTTCAAAGGAGGAAGTATGAGTGATAATGAGCTCATACACATAGTAGAATGTCAAGATGACAATTTTCAGTGCAACAGATTGCCCCCTAAAGTGCAAAGTCTGGAATAGATGAAGCTGAAGTCTATCATATATGAAGAGTGTAGTACTTTATCATTTCAAGGATCATCCTGTGGACACCCCAGTCGGAACCTGTAAAAAAATTCAATGCAAAATATATATGTATACATATCATCGCTAAGGTAGGCATTCCCATACTCAGATCAAAACTAACTAGAAACTGATTCAAACTGTTCTGATACAGGAATGATTTTGAATACATCAATAGTATAGACATGTGTAGACATAGTATGGACATAGCCATCTGTTTATGAATAGTCCACTGTGTAAAATGATAACAAAATTCCTCGCAGCTTGGATGGTAGAAACTAGATCCAGGGTCTTGATTTCCGCATCTCGAACTAGTACGATTCTATCCACGTGAATGAATGTGTCGAAGTCAAACATGGTAGAAACCACTTGATTACCATTCAATGATGTAAACTGTTAACAAGTGTGAGAGTAACCATCAGTAATGTCAATGGCTCTCAAAGTACTCAGTACAATCCATGAAATGTGAATGAATGAGCTAAAGTTGAACATGTCATGGAATCATTCATTCAAAGGTCAATGATGCAACCTATCGTCGAAGGCGAGAAACCTGCCATTGAGGCATGCAGATTTCAAGGTACTAACGATTTCCGGATCAACTTCCTAGATAATGATCTGTCGTCGATAGAAAGCGATCCGTCGTAGGCAAGCCCACAACACGAAATCATAAATAAATTTTTGAAGAAATATATCGGCAAGTACTAACTCAGGGATAGTCAAAATGGATGACAGATATTTTGAAAATGAATGGTTTATTTGAACTGTCCTCTTGAACACATAATGACACTGTAGATGGTTTGGTGACAATTGACCCAAAGCTAATACCCAAAAAACCAACTGAATACTTTCAATGTGGTTTGATTAAATGTTAGGAAAAGGATTTGCCAACCCAGGTGAAAAAAAGTGTCGTGTTCAAGAGTGGTTAATAAGCTTTTCGAAAAATAAAAATACAACAAATAGGTTCATTTTCCTCTCTTTTCCCCCACCATTTCTGGCAAGTACCTCTTTATTTTTGACAAGCTTGAGGAGGATAACATTTTCTTTTTTATAAGCTCATCCTTCAGATGAGTCCAACTTAGTTTAAGATTCGAACCCTAAGAAGGAGTGGTTTGTTCCTGTCTAAAATTGAACAGGTCCTTTACTATTAAGTTTTAACAAGTCCAGTATAGGAGAAACTCGGTGTTTTTTCAATTTTAGGGAGTCATAAGAAAAAACTTAAGAAGATTCCATGGGGGTAATTTTTCGTAAATTTAGTCTCTCGAGCCTGAAAAAGTATAAAATAATGCGGGAGAGAACTCTATTGACCGTAACTAGTCAACGTATACCTTTTTCGTAAATAGTCCATTTCAGTCTGTAAAAGGGGTAAACTTATACTGAAGGGATGATCACTCATTTATTTTAACGAGTTTGAATAACCAAGTGCTCGGCAATCTTTTCATGTTTAGAGAGTCTGAAAAGAGCTCAAAAGAGAACTCCAAGTTTTAGCTTTTTCGTGAATGTTTTTGAAAGATTCCAAAAAAGTGATAAAAGTATGCTCTTTTGTTTAAAACGATCAATTTTCCCGAAGAATCCTATTTCTGCACAAAAACTCGAAACATTACACATAGCTATTTAAGATAAGTAAAAATGCTTTCAAAAATAACCTTTTTAAAGTGAAAAATAAACAAATTAAAAACTCATTTATTCGAAAAAACTTATAAAAAGGAATTTTCTAACTTCATTTTTACCATTTGAGTTCAGTGTGAAAAGTAAAAGCTTTTGGGTAAAACTGTTCACGCAAAGATTCTGGAAAATCCGTCTGACGAAATCGAGAACCGTCAGCTCCAGGTAATCCAAGACCTCCTTATCTTGCATTTCATCTATTTATATTTCGTTTTTAGGCTTTAGATTTCATTTTTTAAGCAAAAATATGTCGAAAAAATCACCCGCGGGGGTCCACAAGTGCAACACGTAGGCCTTGCGAACCCCGACTTTTTTCTATATCGGAAAAAGTCCTGGGTCTGCACCTGTTCCATAGTGCCTGTGTGTATCTACGCACTGTGTATGAAGTTCAGGTGTGGACCCCCCACAATGAAATTTTGAACTCAATTTTCTCAATTCCCACCTAAAAATTTTCAAAAAATATTTTTCTAATATGTATTTTTATGCAATGTAGGACATACAAGATTCTTATTTGGAGATAAAACGAGCATGAAGACATGGATGATGCTGCAATGAGTCATTTTCCTACAATTCAAGCATTAAGAGCACGCGGTTTGTATAAATTCTGGGCCATTCAGGGCATGATGGCACAGGTAGACCTCCTGACGTGGCTGGTGAATAGATGGAATGTACAGGACCAATGTTTCATTATTGGCGGCCACCAGCTTGAAATTAAGCTGGAGGATATCTATTTTATGACTGGTTTTTCCAAAAGGGGCGAACAATTTCTCTGTTTGGGACTAGGCCAGGTGGCCAGACTATCGCTAGTCTTCGACAAGAGTTCTGTGATGATCAGGCAGACCCCCGGGACAAACGGATTAACATAAAAACTATCATCTGTCCTGAGCTTAAAGTTATTGCATTTACTGTCACCAGATTGTGTGGGAGTGCAGCGTTGTATGTGGCTACCGGTTCCCAGATGCACATTGCTGTAGATTGTTTTCGAGGCATCATTTTCAACTGGTGCGAAGCTGTGTTGGCCAACGTAAAAGGCCAACTAACCAGAGCAAAGAACGGAAAGCTAAATAAATTTGGATATGGATCCATTGTAGTCACCTTTTCTCTAGAGAGGATCCCCATGTTAGCTCCACAAAACATTCCTGTTGATGTTGGTTGACCTCGAGAACCTAGGATGGTTCGTTGGGTTGCATTGATGGCCCGTCACGCTGTTGAGGGTGTCGAGATTGTTCGATTTCCTCCTTCATATTTTTGTTGGCTAGAATGCAAAATTTTTGTTATAGAGGACTTTCCATATGCCAGGATAGATTTCCGTGGCGACCGAGAGATGGCTCTCCTAGCAGGGGAACAATGGGATGAATTAGGTAAAAATCATTTTCAACAATTTCTAAGTTCTAATTTTTGTATTTTAATCATCTCAAAACTAATAATCAAAATTTTTAAATGCAGATGTAGGCCCACGGTGACCAACCCATCTCCAGCCTTATGAAAGGAGGCATCCAGCTGCCACAGTGCCAGCCCTAGAGGGCCAATCAGCAGATATTCTGTCTGATTTAGAGCATCACCTAGAGCACCTAACTCTAGACATTCCAGAGATGGACATAGATGATATTCCTCTCAGATTACAAAGATATGTGATTGGTGTCCCAGGACCTTTTAGGAGGTTCCTATCTAGGGTGGCCAGGTAGTGGTCTTTTATCGCGATCATCGTCAGTGATAGGATGATCGTGTCGTAGACTCATATTTTTGACCTTTTGTATTATCATTTTTGCCGATCATAAGGTGTTTCCAACCTATGATCGAAGACGATGTATATTTTTTGAAACACTTCTATGCTATGATATATCACTATTTACCGACTATCTGTGTACATGTTATTGAATGTTGTTTAATTTACTGTTTTGATTATTGCAAATGTCAATTTATCATACTAGAAGCAACTGCATCTACTAATGTATTTAAATGTATTGGAATATGCTGATATTCAATGTAATAAAATTCACGTTCCAAGAGACGAAATCTTAAAAATAACCGTAATAACACTAGATTGCTAATGGCATAAACCCTGTTAAGCTTTAATACAACAAGTTCAGAATCCAACCTAACAATCAAACTCTGAATTCCAAATGATATGGATTCAGATAATAACTCAATCACTGCACTATACTCTACAATGTTATTCGTTGTTTGACCGAGGCTTACCCCATGCATGGATACTAACTCGTCAGAGGGTGAATAAATAACCCAAGCTGTGGAAGAAATGTTCTGTGTACTACAACAAGAACCATCAGCAAAACCAATGTAGGTTTGAAGAGACGTCGACATCTACAATATCAAGAAGAAAACTCAGATAAGTAGGAATAGTGACAAAAACACACTCTAAACTAGGCACGCTTTTCTAATCTAAGACACACCAACAGTAAAGAAATCTAATCTAATAAACATCTCCACACCAAGTTTAAGCATAATATCTCTTCAGATAAAGTCCATTTCTAGGTTTATCTAAAGGGACACCGTCGAAATCTATCAGCTCATAGGCCCCTTTTGCTAGCTTTCGCTTAACAATGAAAGGACCATGCCACATGGGCACAAATTTTCCAGCTCCTAGCTTATCATTGGCTTGATCATACACTATGAATAGGTCTCCTTCTGAAAAATTACGAGGGGTAACACTTCTATCAGACTGAGCTTTTATTCGTTTGACATGAGCCTCGTTTGCTATTGTAGCGTTTCGTCGATTCTCATCTAACTGAGCCAAGTACAAAAAATGTTTCTCCTCTTCAGACGTAGTTGGGAGTAATGCTATGGCTAATTTCAATGACATAATTTTGCATTCAATAGGCCACACAGCTTCCAAACCATAAACCAGTTGAAAGGGAATGAAACTAGTTGACGTTTTTACTGAGGTCCGATATGCCCAAAGTGTTGAAAATAACATAGAATGCCAATTCAAATTATGAATACCAATAATTCGTCTGATCATAGTGACTAAAAATTTATTGATAGATTTAACCAGACCATTAGCCTGTGGATAATATGGAGTGGAACTATCATGGCGCAGGCCAAGTTGATCTATCAGTTCAGTCATCATGATCTTTTAAAAATGGCTTCCATGATCAGTGACAATGGCTTGAGGAACACTGAATCTAGCAATTATATGATTGAATATGAAAGTTGCAGCAGTCTTGCCGTCGGCCGAAAATGTAGGAATCGCCTCAGCCCACTTAGTAAAATAATCTACTGCTAAGATAATATACGCATGCCCCCCGGTCGAGTGAGGGTTACATGTAATAAAGTCAATACCCCACTTTGCGAAATGACCGACAACAATTATAGGGTGAAGAGGAGTGGGTGGTGCACGCATCTTACGATAAAAAAATTAACAATTGTGGCATTTCCGGACTGCATAGATACAATCTTTGAATAACGATGGTCAGAAATAACCAGCGCGCAATATCTTTTGTGTTGTGGCATACCCAGACATATGACCGCCACATGCTCCAGAATGACAGTCATTTAAAACCTTCTTAGCTTCTTCATGAGTAAGAAAATGTCAGAAAACAGAATCTGCTCCACGATGATAGAGTGTATCACCAATAATATTGAATTGTTGGGATTGGAAACGTATTTTCTGTCGCTGAGACCATTGATTTCAGGACAAAAAGATTGGTTTTGGAGATAAACAATAATATCCCCATACCATGGATCAAGAGTACTGATAAGAAACAAGAATCCGTCTGCAATGGGCTGCTCTGCCACAGTTTCAGTATCAGTAGAGGGGAAATCACACATCAGTTCAGCAAAAACCAAAGATTTCTTTGCCTTGGATTTTTCAAATTCCAAGTCAAATTTCTACAGGATAACTATCCATTTGGAATACTTTCCCCTTAGCAATTGTTTGGTCAAGATGTACATCATTGGCTTACAGTCATAAATTACTGTAGTCTTGCGTAATAAGATGTAGTGTCGAAATCGTTGGACAACTTGAACAGTTGCCAAGGCCAATTTCTCCACATGTGTGTATTTGATCTCAGTCAGATGCAGATTTCGACTAAGATAGTAAATCACATGTTCATTGTTGAATTTGTCTTCCTAAAATAAAACCATCCCAATGGTGGAATGAGAGGTGGCGAGGTACAAAAAATAGTCCCAGCTGTAGATGGGAGGATGCAATAATGGTGCATGGGTCAACGCGTGTCTGAGTGCATCAAAATATCGATCAACGATCTCATCCCAAAAGAATGGAACGTTCTGTTTCAACAACCTGGTAAAACCCTTTGTTAGCTCGGTGTAGTTAGGAATGAACTGACGTAAAAAAGTTTTCTTTCCCTTGCAAAGTTTGGAGTTGGTGTAGAGTCAAAGGAGGAGGTAGATTGACAATAGCCTCGACCTTCAATGGATTAACACGAATGCCTTCTTTCGAAACAAAAAATCCCAGTAAGCGACCCGATTCTACACAGAAAGCACATTTGTGTGGAATCAGCCGAATTCGATAATGCCTACATCTCATAAATATAGCTCGTAAATGAGTGATATGGTCGGCCCTACATGATGAATGAGCAGGTAAATCATCGAGATAAGGCTACACAATGTGCTTAATGTCATGAAATGAGTAATACATAGCCCTTTGAAAATTTTCCCCAACGTTCTTTAATCCAAATGTTACTTTGCAATAAGCAAATGTCCCCCATGGACAAATGAAAATTTTTTTTGGCTGATCAGCAGGAAGTATGTTTATTTGATTGTAACCAGAAAAACCATCCATAAAGGAGAACATTTCACTTTCGGCACAATCATCAATTATTTGATCAATATAGGGGGTTGGATAATTGTCTGTAGGACAAGCTTGATTAATATCCCTATAGTCGATACATACTCTTATCATTCCTTGTTTTTTGTTAGCAGGAACAATATTCGATACCCAATCCATTAACGAAATTGGATAAATGAAACCTACGTGAAGTAATTTTTCAACTTTGGCTTTGATAGCAGCAGCTTTTCTAGGATGTATTTGATGTAAACATTGACAGACAGGTTTGGCATCCAGGTAAGTCTTGATTTCATGTATGACAATTGATGGATCGATTCCTGGCATTTCTTCATATAACTAGGCAAACACATCACGAAATTCTTGAAATAGGGCTTTATAAGCTTGAATTTCATCTTCTGTATAGCAAGCACCTATATGAATGTTTTCAATTATTCCTGGTTTCACTGAAATGTCAATTGGAATTGTTTGAGAGATATTTTCCAAATTTAACTCAGAATCAAGATTTTGCAATGGATTATGTGGTTCCTTGACATATTCAGCAGTAAAAATTGAAGTGAAATCATTTTCAAAATGATCTAGCTCAGGTAAAAACGAAGATCGGTGATGAAGATCTTCCCATGGTAAATTGTCAATAGACAAAAGTTCACGAATCTGCTCATCATTATGAACAAGATCGGGAAATGTCATTATGGCTGAACTAGATATAGAAAGTGATTCCTCATGGATCCCATTCATTGGATCAGTTTCGGTTGAAGAAGGGTTGGAAAGTGACTGTACAGCCTGATATGCAATTTCAAATGGACTCAAAGGCATCATGCCATCAAATGAATCTAACTCGGAGTCGGAAGGTATGATCCAAGGATCATCAAACATAATAGTATCTGATGAAATCATATGAATAGTTGCGATAGAAGGTGATACGTTAGGAGGAGGAAAAGAAAAATTTCCTAGCAAACCAAAATATTTAATCAAACCTACTCCAACATCCTTGTAAGGGATAGCCGCTTTACCAATGTGCTGGATTGTTTCTGTAGAGGCTGGATTGGAAGAAAAATAAGTTAACTGATCTATTGTAATGATCTTTCCTTGATGTGGAAATTTTATAAGCCGAAATATCAAAGAAACAACAGCAGTCATAGCATAATACCAACTACGACCTAGAAGAAGGTTGTAATCTAGAGGGGCATCAACCACTTCCACATCTAGATTTACAGTTTTACCTTCGACCCCTATGGGTAAATCCTACAAAATACCAAAACGGTGGAAACCTCGGCCATCAAAAGCATTTATAATTGTCGGAGACTGATTGAGTGTAGGATAACCAAGCGATTTCCAACATTGGATTGACATAATATACGTTGAAGCTCCCTCATCAATCACAGACCGAAAGATCGGTCTATTTTTTACTAACACTGGAATTTGGAAAGCGATTTGGTGAGGTAGATGAGGTGTACTATTCTCTAAATCTAAGATTATTAGGTTCGAATCCTGAATATCAACAGCTCCTATGGCAAACAAAAGTAATTTATGCTATGTTGGGAACGATTGTAGCACTTCCAAAGATGACATTGCTGAAGGGGAAATAGCTAAGTCCTCAACAATGTTGTAATTCTGAGCAGCTCTCACATGTGGATTGAAAGTTGATTTATGAAGAATGCCTTTATTAGGCGGTTTGATTACTAAGTCTGGGTTGGGTTTCTCAATCTGTAGCAGACCAGAAACAGGAGGAGGTGTAGTTGATGTGTTTGTACTAGAAGATTCTGCTTCTTTACCATCAACAAGATTATTACTACCATAATCTTGTGATCGCGTCATAGTCCTGACATGAGACATCATCAGAATAGGTTCTTCTGAGGCATTTTAGGTAGAACCAATCATCTTACTATCTTGAGTAGGAAAATGATCCTTCAAGACAGCAGGCTGTTGAGAACCTTTAACGAATTTCGCAACCTCCGCTCGATGCGAGCATTCTTTAATAAAATGATCCTCATCACAAATGTAACAAGGATAGCGAGGCTTGTGTTTTTCGTCATTAGATTCAGTTTTATCTGTTTTCTCCTTTGAATTATTTTTTTTCTTTATTCTTCCCTTTCTTTTTATTGCCGGATTTAGATTTGGCCGTAGATGTCTCTACGACATGAATGTCGGCATAAATTTCGGGGGAAGACTCTCCTTTCGGGGAATCAGGTAAAGTTATAATAGGAGAATAATTCTTTGAAGATTTCTTCTTGCTTTTAGTATTGATTGTACCAATCATACCATTAGCGGCATGAGACCCTGAAGGAGCTGCAATTATTTGACCTTGTTTTGGAAGATTAGGGATTTTTTCATGTAAAGTACCTGACTGCGTATAGACAAGGTCAAGGTATTGAGCTTGAGCAATGACTTGCTCCTCAGTAACAACTCTGGCCTTAGCTACATCTTCAGTTATTTTGGGAAACAATGATTTAACAAACCATTCAACCAAAATTTGATCCGGAATGTAAACTTTCACCAAACGCCTTCTACGTCTCCATTCATGAATATGATCAGAAATATATGTCGACATGGATTGCTTTAGTGAAGTTAATAGTTCTATGCCATTGTCATATCTGACAAGCACCTGAAAATGAGTCAAGAAGGCAGTTGCTAACTGACTGAAATTATTAAAAGAGCCTCATGGTAACTCAATGTACCATTTGGTGGCAAGACCAATAAGAGTTCTTTGGAAAAGACGCAAGTGAATCGAATCATCAATTATTGAATTAGACACACACAAGAGGTGATAAGTCATAATTTGATTTGATGGATCCTCTCTTGACTTACCTTCGAATTTTGGTATATCACTGGGCAACTTATGCGGCATTGGCAGCCAATACAGATAATATAAAATTGGATCATTCGTAAGGCGTGTCAAATCAAGTAAATCCAAAGTTGCAATAAATGGTAACTGACGGTTAGGGTCGCGAAAACCTTGAGTAGCTAAAGTTGTTTCGAGAGGAGGATACCTATGATAAATGGGAATCAGATTTGCATTAGGAATTGTGTAACCTCCTAGGTAACCAGGATTAATCGGACCAAACTAGGGTTGTTGAGGCTGTTGATAAATATAGCTAGGGTACAGTTGATACTGATAAGCTGGATTTTGTGAAACGGGACCGAATTGAGGTTGTCCCTAGTATAGTTGATATGTGAATTGTGGTTGACTTGTGACAACCATACTTGTACCAGCTTATCCCGCAGGCATCTGGATCGAAGTTTGAACTGAAGGTCCTCACTGGGGTACAAAGACTTGAGGGATTTTCATGGATGCAGGGATAGAAGAACTCGGAGCTACAGATACTCCAGAAACAAGTGTTATAGGTTGAACAAAAGTTGCAGTAGTTGCAGTAGTTTGAGGCGGAGTCTGAGGTGTACTAGGCCCAGACTGCTAAATAGAACCAAGTGCAGGAGTTTGAATAGTAGGCTGGATAGGTTGCTAGGTTGGACCAGAAACCAAAGGCTGTCCAGGTTGATAAGGCAACTGCAAATTAGGTTGCATAGGCTGTTGAAATTGGGATGGATCCCACACCATGTTTGTTCTGGGGTATTGTCCCGTAGAAGGTTGAACGTAGGGCTGATAAGTAAGTAGTAAATTTCCGGCTCCTTGTACAGATGATTGACCAAAAGGCAGTTGGAAACCTTGAATTGGGTACTGACCTTGAAGTTGATAACCCTGAGGTGCGTACTAAAGCTGGGGTTGATAAGGAACCTGAGGAGCATATTGAGTTTGGGGTTGACCTTGGGGTATGTACTGTACTAAAGGTTGATAACCTTGAGGTATGTATTGTCCTTGAGGTTGTCCTCCAAAATAATATGATTCCACAGTTTTTCATGGGAAAAATTTACCTTGAGGTTTCCCCCCAGGCAGTAACTGACTTCCTGAAGGTTGCCCCCCAAGCGGTTATTGAATACCTTGAGGTTGCCCCCCAGGCAGTAACTGACTTCCATGAAATTGTCTTCCAGGCGGTAACTAACTACCTTGAGGTTGAGGATTCGGAATATTACCAGACATCATAAAGATTTTCTCTGCGCTCAACATTTCAATTTTAATTCCATTAGGACCAGATGATAATACCTGTTCAATCGATTGAGGAGCTACTCCAGAGATAGTACCAGACAGAGCCTGATATTCCGAAGGAATAGAAGGACCACCGTGTAAAAATGCTTCTGGTGATTGGGAAAACATGGATAACTCTCCTGCCAAGATGGCTAAAGGATAGTAACCTCTGGGCATAGGATGAAATGGAATTCGAGGTGGATAAAAAGCAAGACCCGGGTTCTCTAAAAATTTTGTCAAAAATAGATACCAAGTGTCAGTTTGAATAGGGCTGTAGAAAATAGATTCATGCTCCCTAAGATTTAAAGACTACAGGGATTCGGGAAGAGATAACTCTTCGTCTGGACTAGTAATCTCTTCAATAGAAATAAGGCTAGATGGAAGATCTTCAATAAAAATATTTCTTACCCTAGGTGAACAAGGATCGCTAGAAGTTGGTGTAATAAATCCTGAGGATGTTTCCAAAATAGAATGTTCAGTGTCAGGTTCGAAAATTTCAGGTTCGTCAGCTAGTTCACTGGGAGGAGAAATACTACCAATAACTTCAAAAACTGAAATCGGTTCCTGAATGTATTCTGTTGTGGGTATTTGATGATCAGGATGAATAACTATAGATGAAGTTCCAATTTCTGTTGATCTAATTCTACTGCTGCTAGATTATACTAGAGCATGTAGCCCTTCAAGCTGACTTGGTGTATATTAAGGGGGCTTCCCCTGAAGTCTCCAGGATTGTCTTGGTAATTCTGCCACTATTAAATATTAAAGTAATCACACAAAAACAAAGAAAATTTCAATGAAAACACATAAAGTCTCTAAAGAAGCAAATAGCTGAATCACACGCATAAAAATCTAAGATTTCAAACCACACACAAACAGTAACTTCCCATACTAAAAACACTAGTTGTTGATGAAATCCAACTTAATAGAAGTTTAATACAGAAAGGGCGGTTGGAACAGTTACCCCGACAACTTGCTTAATGAAACAGACTGGCACAAGTTTCTTCACAAAACCATCTCGAGTGAAGATAACCCCCCAGAGAGTCCAAGTGAGTCTAGTCAATGTTTGCTCTAGGTACAGTGAGATCTTTCCTTCATCGTCACCTTAGGAAATAATCTTAAGCTTATGGACACTAAGGTTACCAACAGTAACAAATACAACTGGGGGAACAATCTACGATATGATCCCATGCACAAGGGCAGAGTAACTAAGCTCAATCCCCTTGAAGGCTCCTTGACATGGTCAATCTGAGGTTTACCAACAAGTGACCCTAGGCTCCTCGACAATGGTTAATCCGAGGTTTACCATTTGTAATGCGCGCAGAATCTTCTATCTTTCCCAATGAAACTACAAAACTAATTTTGAGATCTACAAACTTTAAAAATCTAATTGAATAAAAGCTTTGATATTTTTTGAAGAATGTTTTACTTAGTTGTTCAGTAAACTAAGGATTTATTTGTCCAGAATAACAAAAAAATCAAAAACATCCAGATATGGTTTTTTTATAAAAATGAAATTCAAAACCTATAACAAAGTTTTTTTGAAGATTTGCAAAGAAACAAATAGATCTATTTCTCAATAAAGGATGGATTTTACAAACAGGTCAGACTCATCAAGAAGACAAAAGGACCAATGTAATTTGAGGTATTTCAAACTTCCAATGATTTGAGTCACTATAGAGACCAAGTAAAAAGCAATCCAATATGAAAAACTTCTAGAAAATCATCAAAAACACAAATACTGTTGGAACTCACTCACAAGAGACTTTTGACAGAAAGAATACAAATCTGGGCAGATACCAAAAACTCTAAATCAAACTAAAGATAAACTGAAAAAAGAAATATGGATTTTTTCAAAATTTTAACAAGGTCCGCAGGCTCCCAGAAGTAATAGGTGCGGTTCCGCACTGTTAACTTAAGGAAAGTGTGAAACTGCTCGCACTGTGCAAATGAACAAAGTGAGGTCCCCAGAAAAGTTCAAGAAAAACATAAAAGATTTAAAATTTTCAAAAACAGAGAAAACCTAAGTTACCCAGGTAGATATCCATCAATCAAAAACCAGGAAAAAATTTTCCTCAAATAAAAATAAAAGAGAACCAAAAACAACAAGTTCTTTCCCTAGTGGAGTCGCTAATTTGTTGGGCAGATTAATCAATCTTGCGGACAAGATTGATCTCTCTAGTACCAAAAGGTAATCTAGCAACAAGCAACCAAACAAACCTATCTTTCTCTAAACATATGCGATTTACAAAAAACACTATAAAGGTGTTATAGAGTTACCATAGATCCGATGCTTGTTCGAAGTAGACGTTGTCCCTCGTGCACTTGAAGGAGTTATCTTCGCAAACCTATAGTCACAAACAAGCAAACATTAAATAGCACCTATATAGTAAACATCATAAATCATGCTTATCATGGTGATCAAGGAATCCATGAAATAAACAGTTAACTAACAGCTTATTGAGAAAAATGAATTCATTTGTACTAACATTGAAAGAAAGAAAACCTTACAACCTTAGCCTTGATGTTGAACAGGTCTTCCCAGGGTCTGAAGCAGGAATCTCCTCTACTCTGAAAAGCCTTGCACTCTTCCAACCGAGATAGATATAGGTATGTGATCTCTCCTCACAAAAATATCAGTTAAATGAGTCTAAATCCCAACAACACTTAACCTCAAATAATTCTAAAGCTTGAACTCCCCTTGAGGCTACCCAATGCCTCTTTTTATAGTGGAAAAGAGGAGGTTTCAGTTACAAATATGAAGGGATAGAATCCTCCTTCAAAGGGATAAACTCCTCACATCAAGGGGTTAGCTCCATAAGGTAAGGGATACATGAACCTCAAAAGAGTGGTTCTGCCACCGCAAGATTCTTTCTAGAGGCTTCTAGAATTTACTGATAGTGAGATTTTTTTTAGTTTACTTGCACCTTTTTAATCTTTACAGGGGTCCGCACCCATAACACAGAGAAATTGCGTTCAGGTACGCAGGAGTTGTCAACATTAGGTGTGGGACGGCAGGCAAGATACAGAGAAAGTATAATACCAAAGTTAAGGAGATTTTTAAGAACTTTTCTCTTATTTTCAAGGCTTGACATGAGGAACTAGTGTGTTAGACTTGCAAAGGAGGAAGTATGAGTGATAATGAGCTCATACACATAGTAGAATGTCAGGATGACAATTTTCAGTGCAACATATGTGAGAGCAAAATTTGTTGCACTTGGTCCTGTAATTTTGAAATATTATGTTGCACTTCTTCCTCTTCATGTGCTATAATAGAGCTTTATGAGGGTTTAATGGGTGTGACATTATCTTTTGGAGGAATTTTATAACCCAATACTGATATATGTGCTTCAATATTCCCTTGGAATCACTTCAAACTGAATTTTCAAACAAATGTTATGCAAATTTTAAAAACAATACACGCTTTCTTCTTGATTTTGGGAGCTCAATCTTGAAATGTGTGTAACTCTGTAATTTCAGATCTCCAAGATCTAAACTTTAGTCCTATATTACCCCTATGATTCTTCTTTCTAATTCCACATTTCATACATAATTTTGATTCTTTAAGCTAAAGTTATGCCTAATGTCCCACAATTTCCTAATTATGGGCTGGTTCCATATAGTGAACTTGTACAATGTGCCACGTGTCACAATTTTTACCTTCAGATTTGAAATCGATACACAAGAAACTATTTTCCATGAAATTTCATCCAATTTTTACATAATTCAAATCCAATTCCCGTGAAATAAAATTTATGAAAATTTTCCTTTGGCCACCTGTTTGAGATGAAATTTTGAAGCTTTCGAAAACCCTAACTTCCTCAGATCATATCTTTGAGAATATAGCGAATGGAGATCTGAAATTCTTATACAAATTTCCTTAGGACTCCAGTTTCTTGTGGTAAACATTTCAACTTTTGAACCTTCGTAGAAAAAAATTTATAGTGAAAATTCCAAGATGGCCTGTTTGCAGCTGGGAAACCCTAGAATCCAAAACTATGATACCAAATTTTATGCAACCAACTCATAAAATAGAATAAAAAATAGATCACAACTTAGAAATCAACCTCTTTAAAGGGGACACCTCCTTTACATTACATAAAAAAAAAATTATTAGATGATAGAAATGACAAAACCTACCTTATATACATAGGAGTCTAAGGGGCCACAATATAAAAATATGGGGATCACATGGGCACAACAATAAAAATAATGGGGCTACACCTATGGGGAACAATAATAACAATATGGGGACTGCATGGGAATACTAATAATAATATTGGGGCTACACTAACAATAATAAGGGGGTACACTAGTATTATGGGGACCTAACACGCTAGTTCATTTATAGAAACAGTTCAAAAGTTTCATGGAAACCAAAAGTTATAGTAAGTAACAAAGATCCAATTTTCAATAGAAATTTTAGGGAAAAATTATTTTCTTGTCTTGGTACTCAATTAGCTCATAAATCATGTTATAATACTCAATTTGATGGGAAAACAGAGATAGTTAACAACTTTTTGGAAGGATGTATTCATTTCTTTGTATATGATAAACAAACACAATGGGTTAAGTGGTTACCTTTAGATGAATGGTGGTATAACACTTCCTTTCATACTACAGCAAAAATAACCCCATTTATGGCACTTTATTGATATCATCCATCATCCATCAAAAGATATTTAAGAGAAAATTATAAGGTTCAAGGAGTGGAAAATCACATCAAGCATCAACAACAAGTTCTCCAACTCCTAAACGATAACCTCATTCTAGTGCAGAATCGAATGAAACAACAGGAATATCAATGTCACAATGAAAGAGGTTTTGATGTATGAGACTGGGTGTTTTTACGGCTACAAGAATACAAACAAATTTCCCTCAAGCAAGCTAAGAAGGATAATAAATTATCACCCAAGTACTATGGTCCTTAAAAGGTGTTGTAAAATATTGGGACAATGGAATACAAATTGGAGCTACTTGCATCTTCCCAAGTACACCTATTTTTCCATGTTTCATGCTTAAAGAAGGTTATTAGTGACAAGATTCCAGTTTAAACAGTGTTTCCCAAACTTGAAAAAGAAGGAAAAATCATATTTTATCCTGAAGTAGTAACGGAAAAAATAACCCAGTGGCTATGGAATCGATCAATTTCAGAGTATCTCATTAAGTGGAAGAAATTACCTGTTGAATATTCCACATAGGAGGATGAGAATTTTATATAGAATAATCCATAACCACTCAAGCATTGAGGAAAACAATTTTTTTAAGGAGAGGGGCATGTTATGTCCCTATAATACTAGTGTAGCCCCCTTATTATTATTTTTAGTTTACCAAGCTTATTGTTATTGTTGTGCCCATGTAACCCACATATCTTTATTGTTGTGCCCCATAAAACCCCAATATTATTATTTTTGTGCCCTTACATTAATATTGTTATGTAGGCTCTGATTATATTGTGACTCCTTACACCCTTATATATACAAAGGAGGTATTTTCATTTGTATCATCCAAGAATTGTTCGTTCATGTCATGTAAAGGAGGTTTCCCCCTGGAAGAGGATATTTTTTAGGTCATTGATATATATTTTCTTCTATTTTTTGAGCTATTTGCATAAAATTAGTTCATACAAGTTAGATTATGCTTTCCTTCTCTGTTTTATGTTTTCTAAGCTAGGGTTTCCATTTCAAGCATTGTTATTTCTTATACATAGACTAGGTTTCTCCTTTGAGGGAACATTTACCTTCTACAAGTAGATTAATGTTTACATCTTGCAAGTCGAGTAGCCTTTACATTTCTGAAATTAGGTTGGAATTTAAATTTATGAATGTAGGTTAGCCCTTAAATTTCTACAATGTAGAGTAGCATTTACATTTCTGTAATTATATTAGCATGTCCATTCCTGCAAGTAGATTAGAAATTCCTTTTATGCAATCTCTTTTTCGTGCAAATATAGATTCAGTTGATAGAGTGGTCTCTATATCCCTTGGTTTGGTACATTTCCCAAAAGTAACTTAAGTAGATGTAATATTCCTAAATTAGCATTAAGCTAATTGGAATATTAAATTTTTCTCTTATCATTTAGCTAGATAAATAAATGGGTAGGGACACCCATAAATCTCTTTAGTACAAAAAAAATCCCTCTTAATGTGAAAATGGATCATCTTAATAGCTAGATAAATCACCCTCATTTGTGAACAGGGGCTAATGCATGTGGAAAAGGTCAATTTTGACCAAATCAACAATGCTGGTATGGAGGGAGTGGATCATTAATGAGAGACGATGCAATGTGAATGGGAGGAAGTATCCATGACAGTTGTAACCCTAATGATTGGGACCCAAGGTGAGAAGGCTCACATTGTTTATAAGGAGGACAAGGCAGCCATAGAGGGGTATGTTATTGATTATTGATTTTATGGTCTATATGACTTCTTGCACTCTCTAGTTGTTTAGCTGCGATTGTTCTGATGTTTAGCATAGGGTGTTACTGAGCATGGATCCCACCTCTTCCCTTGAGGTAGCCTCTAGGAAGAGTATTGTACTATCATTTCCACACTCTGGCATTTTGGCCAGTCTTCAGTCTTCAGCTACAATGCAATGTCTATTCAAATTTGTGTTGTGTTGCAGGGTGTTGCAATGGAGGGTTGAGAAACCCACTTTCTGAGCTAGTTTTTTAGGAGAGGAAGCATTCTTGTCATTGGGAGAACAAAAAAGGAGATCCCTGAGATTTATTTCACATCTTGGCACTAGGCCACATATTCCCATCATCTATAGTGCATATTCCCTCTTTGAATACGTTATTTTAGTGAGAATTTGCAATGGAGGTTTTAGTGCTTGTTTTGGAGGGTGAGATTTTCAGTGTTGGGATCAGCTTTTCACTTGAAGGCTCTATTGGAGGATATATTTTAATTTAGATATCATTTTCAGCCATATTCATCCATTTATTCAATTGCAGCTACTATTCAGCCCTAGGCCTGCATTCCGACATTTTGTACTCTTTGGTATTTCCGGAAACCCTTCCTGGGTTGTCTTGGAAATGTGTTTGGGAGCCTAGATCTTCACTCCCAGCATTGTTTGAGATATATTACAGTAGATTCATCTTGTTATATCTTTATGTAGCATTTTATTCCCTAAAATTGTGCTTTCATGGCTCATGGCATTTTTATAGCAGTGTTTGTCTCATCTATTAACATATTTTCTCATAGGAGTCTTGTTTTGTATTGCTTGAGTGACTTGATCCTCAAGATCTTGTGCCTATTATTTTATGATATGTTTAATAATATGGTTGTATATTTTTCTCATATCATGGCGTATTTATTTTCTCACATCTATTTCCATTATTGTGTTCAAATATTTCTTCTTCCCCATTTGGGAATATTACAGTGGTATCAGAGCATAATCTTGGCTCAGCCTATGGAATTCAGCCATTATGCTATCAAGAGAATAAGAAGAAGGAGAAAGAGATCAGAATGATGGAAAGCATGAGTATTATCTCATCTCTTTTCAGATCTAAGAGGTACCTCACCAAGGAGGTCAAGAAAAGAAAGGTGGAGAGACGCAATGAGACCTCTAAAGGGTTTCAAGAAGAGGAAGGTCCATGTACTTCCTATCAGCAAAAGAAAGATTCAGTATTTCATAGAGCTCCGAAGAGACATACCATGCCCTTTCCTTTTGAAGAAGAAGACAAGAGGCATGGAGATGGAGGACACTTAGATCATGAGATTCTAAGAGAGTATCTTGCAGAATATAAGTCTCAACCTAGATCTTTCAAGGAGAATCCTACTCTCCCATAGTTCATTCAGCTCATAGAAGAAAGAAGACCTTGCAGCAATAGATTTCTATTGCCTAAATTTTATGGGTCATCCAAATGTATAGAAAGAGCTTGGGGAATGAAGTTGGATTCTTTTTTCCTGCTACATCCAGTGTAGAGAGAGAAGCCATTGAGATTGCAGCATTGCACCTTGACGGAGAAGAAAACATTTCGTGGTTCAACCATTTGATTCATGCAAGAGTGACTGAATATGCAGATTTTGCTCAAATCTTGATCATGAAGTTTGACAAGAAGAAGTCATAGGAGAAGGAAATTCCACCACCACTTGCTACAAGAGCTCTTGCATAAGGAGAAATAACACTTGCACCTTTGCATAGTGGTCTTGATCTCTTGACTTTTAGAATCCCATGCACTATTCTAGAGTTGCATGAGGAGGAGGAGACTTGTACTAGTGCTGATGCATCCATAGAGGAGTAGCCATCATCATAAGTAGTTTGTGAAGTCATCACACCAGAGGAGGGAACCCTCATAGAAATACAAGATGTTCCCAAGCTCTACCAAGGCATGCACATATTTCCATTTCCTACTATTTCAGCACATCATATGGAGGTTTATGGAAACATGCTATCATGGCAAATGCATGACCTAGGGTCAGAGCACATTGCTGATTTGGAGTAGAAAAATATCACTTATCTGAGGACCCTTGATTTGTTCAAGGAGGAGATATACAGTCATCCTATTATATCATTGTTGAGCTGCACACAACTCTTGGGGTTGGAGTGTAGAATTTTGGTGGATGGGATGAACATTATCCTAAATAATCCAATGTAGAACTATATTTTCAGCATTGAGCATGAGCATGAGATAGCAAATGCGCCATCATGGAGATCAGCAGCGCTGTCATGGAGCAGCAGTGATAGTTTGGGGGCCCAACCATTATTGGAGCATTCCAATGACCTTTCTACATGTATAACAGAGGATAGGCATATGGTTGATGGAGGACATCTTATGATGGATGACATCTTCCATTATTATGATGGATACTTCTTGATGAGAACTTCATAGCTCGATGAGAATTCTTTTCCTACATATTATTTGGATCCTTATGGGGTCAACTTGATCATTGATCAGTGGTCTTCATTTGGAGATCTCCAGGAGGTTTTACTTCAATATCCCATGAAGTACAAAGATAGAAATCTGATTTGGGAGGATGGTATTCTCCATTGGAGAAATACCCATTGGGAGCATGATAGTAGACACTCACCATTGGTTGGCTGGGTGATGTTGATGAGCAAGAGGTTGGAAAGCTACTTGCAGATCTATGAAACAGGGCAGCAGGAGGCAAGGCTGCATTGGCTACTCTTGAAGAATTTTGGTCAGCATGTGACATATCCTACTCCAAAGGGTATGTGGGTGGTTGGGACTTGGCATGGAACTTCCATCATATGGCAACAAGGATTTTGGGTGTATTGGGGTGATGTGATAACTTTCATGTCAACCATCATGTTGTTGCTCCATATTTTACATGGTGATGGTGTGAGGAGGCAACAAGAGTTTTTGTTGCTTTGTAAGATCTTGGGAGGGTATGTGTTGATTTTCTCCCATAATTTGCATGATGTTGCAGGAGTAGGTGATGGCACTATAATGGTGCAAAGGGGCTACTCCTTAGCCTTCGAGGATCAGGAGGTACTTCCACTTTGGAAGGAATCTCCCATATATATCTGCATTATGGTATATTACTTTGACATTTGGCATGTCAAAAAATGGAGCTATAAAATGACAGGAGCCTTATTACAAAGGCCAACAACGCGGTCACTTGGGAGCTTGGGTTTGTTGATGGAGTGTTCCCAAGATCACTTCACATATGATGCACTTGATGGACAAGTAGGAGATGAGAGTGATGGAGTAGTGGATGGAGACATCTATTACCATGATATGATTTTCTTGACCTAGATTTCCAAGCATAAGAAGAAGGTTTTGCATGTAGCACATGGTTCATTCCTTTCCATGGAGATATGTCATACCAATATGGAGGGATCATTCATGGATCTTATTATCAACCTACTCTCAATACATGGTAAGAATTGTGTTTTTGCACTTACTGATTATCTAACACAATATTTGCATTCTCTTACCATCTCTATATAGTGCATTGATCCGCAAGAGGGCAAGCCTCTATTTGGGCTTCATGGTCATTTTGGGACCAACATCAGTGATGGGGATATCCATCTCTTGTATGGCTTTGGGAAAAAATTTTAATATTCTTTGTATGCTCAGTTGATAAATAATTCCATTTGTTATTTATCAGTAGATGTGGTGACATGCACAACTAGCAATTTGTTGAGAGACAACTTGCCATATTATTTTTTGAAACAACAATTAGAAAAACTACACTGTAACTACTTGGGAGATTGTTGGTACCTTATAGCACTATATGAAACCTTCAATACCTCTCTCATTTTGATTACATGTGACGATAATGTCATATTCACTTTATATGGAATGGTCTGGGAAAGAACCAAAGAGTGGGTCTTTGAGGATCCAATTGCCTTTTTGCTTCATGAAGGCAACATTATTGCAGCCCAAATTCAGTAGCAGCTCTACACTTATTATACATGGAGAGAGATCTAGCATGGGATGGATAATTTGATCCATCATTTTCAGCTATGCAACCCACCTAATTTGCAAGAGCCTAAGGTGGAGGAGTTTCTCCATGAGTTACCATTTTGGATGGTGACTCATTTTGTGTGGATGATAGCTTGGGGATGAGAGCTTCACATGGGAATGATGACTCCCAATATATTTCAAATTCCATGCCCCAAGAAGGCCTATATATGGCATATTGTTTCCTCCATGGGTATTCCACTTTTTCATGATGATAGCTATTTGGGCTTATCACCCAAAGCTAACTTGCATACTTGGGAGGAGCAACTTGGAGACTTATTGATGAGACAACATCTTGTACTTTGGAGGAGATTATCATATGATGATGCTACAGGAGGAATAGAGGAGTCTCTTCAGTTCTATCCTTGCAGTTTCTTGAGGACAACCGACATTTGGGAGGGGAGGTCTGTAATATTTCTAAATTAGCATGCAACTAATTAGAATATTGAATTTTTCTCTTATCATTTACCTAGATAAATAAATGGGTAGGGGGGCCCATAAATATCTTTAGTAGGAATAAAATCCCTCTTAATGTGAAAATGGATCATCTTCATAGCTAAATAAATCACCCTCATGTGTGAACAGGGGCTAATGCATGTGGACAAGGTCAAGTTTGACCAAATCAACAGTGTTGGTATGGAGGGAGTGGATCATTAATGAGAGACAATGCAACGTGAATGGGAGGAAGTCTCCATGATAGTAGTAACCCTAATGAGTGGGACCCAAGGTGAGAAGGCTCACATTGTTTATAAGGAGGACAAGGCAGCCATAGAGGGGTATGTTATTGATTATTGATTTTGTGGTATGTATGACTCCTTTCACTCTCTAGCTGTTTAGATGAGATTTTTGTGTTGTTTAGCACATGATGTTCCCGAGCGGGGATCCCACCTTTTACCTTGAGGTAGCATCTAGGAAGAGTATTTTACTATCATTCCACACTCCAAAATTCTAGCCAAGCTTCAGTCTTCAGCTACAGTGCAGTGTCTGTTCAGATTTGTGTTGTGTTGCAAGGTATTGCAGTGGAGGATTGAGAAACCCACTTTCTGAGCTAGTTTTTCAAGGGAGGAAACATTATTCTCATTGGGAGATCAAAAAAGGAGGTTCTCGAGATTTATTTCACATCTTGGCACTAGACCAACATATTCCGATCATCTATAGCATAGATTCCCTCTTTGACTACGTTATTTTAGTGAGCATTTGCAGTGGAGATTTCAGTGCTTGTTTTGGAGGGTGAGATCTTCAGTGTTGGGATCAGCCTTTCACTTGAAGGATCTATTGGAGGATATATATTCATTTATATACCATTTTCAGCCATCTCCATCCATTTATTTTGTTGTAGCTGCTATTCAACCCCTGGGCTGCATTCCAACATTTTGTACTCTTTGGTATTTCCGGAAACCCTTCTTGGGTTGTCTTGGAAATGTGTTTGGGAGCCTATATATTCACTCCTAACATTGTTTGAGCTATATAACAACATATACATCTTGTTATATCTTGCTTTAGCAGTTTATGCCCTAAAATTTCACTGTCATGGCTCATGGAATTTGTATAGCAGTGTTTTTATCATGTATTGACATATTTTCTTATAGGAGACTTTTTTTGTATTTCTTGAGTGACTTGATCCTCAAGATATTGTGCCTATTATTTGCTGATATGTCTAATAAAATGGTTTTACATTTGTCTCATATCATGGTGTATTGATTTGTTCACTGCTATTTCCATTATTGTGTTCAAATATTGCTGCTTCCCCATTTGGGAATATTACAGTAGAGCTTATCCTTCTGTGAAAATAGCACTTCCACCTTTTAATTTTGTATGAACCCAATGTTGATAATTAAATTTGGTAGCCTTGTGAGTTGTAACATTTTTGTTTCAATATTGGGGCTCATCATTTTTTGGCACCATTTCCAAGGAGGTTTCCAATTAGGTGTTGTTTCTACATATAATTTCTTTATTTTCCATTTTAATTTCACTTTGCATCAATTTTTATGTCTTGAAAAATTCAAAAAAAAAACACACAAAAAATCACATTTATTTCATGCCTCATAGGATTAGGGATAACCTAGGAATTGTCTTTCCAAAAACCCTCACTCCTTCAAGCATTCAACCATCATTGTTCTTTGGTGCCTATGAATCTCCTACTCTAACCACAAAGGAGTTTTAAAATCCTATAAGTGAGCAACCAAAGATATTTTAATAACCCATAGCGGAGAAAGAACCCACATCACCTACCTAGAACATGGTTTAAAATAGGGAGACTCAACTATTTCCTATCATAGAAACCAATGGGGAAGGCATAATGAAGAATACAAGCCTCACTGCTCTCCACCTCTTCCATGTCCTAGATTATAAATAATTTGATACATTCTTACTAGAGTTTTTTTGTGGATTGTAGAACTTATGATTAGACTTCTAATGAGCAGAAGCTAAATTTTTTCCCTTACACCCTCAAGGATGCAACCTTGCACTGGTTCATGAGCTTGGAAGGAGGAAACATGACCACTTGGGGTCAAATGCAACAATATTTTAATCATAGATATAGGGAATATTGTAGATAAAGGGAAACAAAAGATGAGATATTTTGGATAACCCTAGGTCCATATGAATTCTTAAAGTATTATGAAGAAATATTCCAACTCAACTACAAAACACATAACTATACGCCTGACCCAAAATACTTGAAGCTTGTACTTCTCTGGGGGATTAGGGAGGATTTGATGGAGACCCTTAATATGTTTTCTGGTGGATACATTTATAAACTAACCTATGAAGACAACAAGATAGTATTCAATAATCATTTTAGACTTGTAAGGAAGAGAGGTATGTCTAGTCAAGTCTTGGTCAACCCTTCTCCCTATACCTTAGTCATCAAACATGAAATATGGAATATGATAGAAGGATTTAAGAGTGAGATGTTTCATACATTTTCCTTACAAATGGATGTCATGCATATTAAAAAGGGGCAAGAGGAGGTAGAAAGGGCACTAGCTATCTGTTTTCTTATATGAGGCAAGAGGTACCCTAGAAATGAGTTCCCATTGAATGAAATAGAGGTCTTATATGTTCCTAAGGAGAGCCATGCAACTCAAAACTGTCCCTCTCTTCTAGGCCTGAAGATTTTATATCAAGAGTTAGAGAACGACTTGTTGCAACTTTGTTTCATTAGCTAGAGGAGGCCACAAGGCCCTCATCCATATCAACAAGGTATGCAAGGTGCACACTATCCTTCCCTCAATCCAATCCAAATCAAACCCTTTCATCCTTGATATCCTCCATCTCACTCACCTTGTTCCATGCCTTCTCCTTTGTCCTACTCTCCTCAGTATCCTCCTTGTCCTATCAATCCACCCTTCTAGCCATATCAACGTCATCCTCCTCAATGGGGAAACCATTCATAAGGATGGAGGCCTCAGGAAACTAAACCATGTACCTTAATGCCTCCTCATCCAACTCAACAACAACTACCCCAGAACAATCCACCCAAGCAAGCTCATATTCCTTCCCAACCCAATTCAAACCCAAAAAATAAGTAGGAAAAATAGGTCTATAGTGGGGAAACATCCTATCCTTATTATGTTATGGAGATCTAGAAGAAAAACCTTAGTTCTTAGAATGTACCTCCATATGCTCACCCACATTATCCACCTGAAGATCTTGAAGAAGAGAAGTAATATAATTCCCCTCAAGCCAATGTACCTTTCTATCCTGAAAGGTTGGTCCAAATTATGCAACACACCCCAGAAGAGCTTGAACTTTTGGGAGAATTGAAGAAAATGTGTGTTAAAATACCCCTTCTCTAGGCCATCAAATATGATCCCATCTACAACACTCTTATCAGGGAAGTGTTTTTCAAAAGGTTTGGAAGAAGAAAAAAACATTCCCCCACTCTCAATGTTGTTGGGTAATTTGATAATCTGTTTCTTGGGAAGGTAATCTGACGGTCTCCATTAAATCCTAGGAGCAGCCCAAAAATTGCCTTGTCCTCCAACCTAAAATCAAGTTTAATGGATACTCTCTCATTCTATTGAGACCCTGGTTAGCCACTACTAATTGTTACATTAGTTACAAGGATAGAAACATGACAATTAAAAGTGGGCACCTCGCAAAGAAACTTGTATTATACCCCCTGCTCAACCCCTTATTGATCATGTATTACCTTTGTGGGTAGAGGAATATTTCTATCATTCATCCCCCAACCTATTTTTTACATTAGAAACTATTGTAGGAAGCATGCAATTATATGAGGATGAACTTATTGATAACTTTATACAAAATCAAACCCTTTTTTCCATGGTAATTAATAAGATAGTAAAGAAATCGTTAGGGAAATATGAGAAAAATCCATGGCCCAGCCTGTTCACTGCCAATTCTGATCAATATCGTGCTAATATGGTGTAAATTAGTTCATCAAAAACCCTAAAAATCAATCCTTCCCTCTGAGCAGGGCAAGAAGACCAACTCTGTGCTTTGTAAAGATGACATCTTCATGGTTTTTCTTGGGAATATAAGGAGATGAAATGGGTTCATCCCTCAGTTTATACCCATCATATCTACATTAAAGAGGCATGTAAACATGCGCATGTACTTTAGAGGAGAATGAAATTCCCCCCTAAATACATTGTGAAGGAAGAACTGCAAAAGTTGTTGGATGCAAGGTTCATTTACCCCATTTCATATTGTGAGTGGGTGTCCCCTCTTGCTACAGTACCCAAGAATAATGGAAAGTGGAGGATCTATTTTTATTATAAGGAACTCAATAATGATATAAAGAAATATCATTTCCATTTACTTTCATTGATAAAGTTTTTGATGGTATTGCAGGGAAGAAGTTACTTTCATTACTGGATGGATTTAGTGGGTATAGTTAGATCCAAATCAGCCCCGAGGATAAATATAAGATGATATTCACATGTCCATGGGGGAACTTTGCCTATAGAGTCCTTCCATTTGGCTTGTGCAATGCCCTTTCTACCTTCCAAGGGGAATTTTCGAGTATTTTTGTTGATTTTGTTCATGTCACAGTTGAAATTTATATGGATGAATTCACTCCTTACTGTAATCATTTCCACAAATCTCTTTATAATATGTATAAATTTTTAAAGAAATGCATTAAAATGAATCTCTCATTAAGTATCGATAAATGTGAAAATTTTATGAATGTAGGGATTTTCCTAGGTCACTTCCTTTGTAAGGAAGGGATCCAAGTTGACCCTAACAATATTGATATTATCAAAAGGGTCCATGTGCCTATGAAACAAAGAGATGTTATAAGTTTCCTTGGACTAGATGGATATTATAGGAGATGCATTAAGTATTTTAGTAAGTTGTATTCATGTTTTTTTGGATTTTTAAATAATAAGTCAAATCTTTGTTGGATAGATAAATTTTAAGAGGAATTTTAACAGCTGAAGGAGAAATTAACCAATGCACCAATTTCGAGGGGTCCCAATTGGGCATTACCTTTCCACATCCACATAGATGCATCCGAAAAAGTTGTATGAGAAACTTTGGGAAAAATGGAATACAAATTTCCTTATGCCATATATTTTATCAGTAAGAACCTATACAAAATTGAACTTAATTACACATTTATTCAAAAAGAGCTCTTAGTTGTTGTGCACTCCTTGAACAAGTTTAGGAATTATATCATAGGATACCAAGTATTTGTACATAATGATCATGTATCCATTAAATATATAATGAATACAATTGATGTCAATTTTAGGATAATTAGATGTTTATTATTGTTGCAACAATTTGATCTAATCGTTATTGACAAGCCAAGGAAGGAAAACGTGGTTCCAGTTTTTTGTCTATACTAACATTGCCTGTAGAAAATGAGAAGATGATAGATGATCAAATTCTGGATGAGAAAATATTTTCTATTTCACTATTGTCTCCTTGTTTTTCTGACATAGCCAATTTCTTGGTTGCTATGAGATTCCCTCCTAATATCTTCTCCAAGGAGAAGAGCAGAATTGTTAGAAAAAGTACCCTTTTCACCTAGATTGGGGGGAATTTGTTAAAATTGGGACCAAATAATATACTAACGAGACTTTTAAGGGAGGGTGAGGTCTTTGAAATCCTATTATCACGCCATTATTGACCCTACGGGGCCATTTTGTTGCCAAGTTGACAACCTTCAAAATTCTCGATGTTGACTACTATTAGCCTACTCTACACCAAGATGTTAGGAGATACACTATCGAATGTGATGAGTGCCAAAGGATGGGAAATTATACACCAAATTATGAAATTACCCTGCAACCCCAGGTGAATATTGATCCATTTTAGACTTGGGGCACAGATTTCATTGGATAATTGATCCCCCATCTAGAAAAAAGAGATGTATCATTGTGTGCACTAATTATTTTCCATAGTGGGATAAATTAAAGGTATTAAAAGAAGAAACAAATAATAAGGTGGCATAGTTTCTAAGGGAAACATATTTTATAACTTTTGATTCCCAAGGGAGATGGTCATTAATTAAGGGGCTCAATTCACTTCAAATCTGATTGAGGGAATCAAAGAGAAACATCATAAAAGGCACAAAAAACCACTTCCTATCATCCTCAAGCAAATGGGAAGGTGTCTGTAATGAGAAAAGCTTTGGAGAACGTATTGACTAAATTTTTTAGCAGTAATAAAAAGGATTGGGAAACCATAGTTTTGGAGGCCACTTTGTCTTATAATACCACCTAGAAATCCACCATTGACTTCACTCCCTTCGAGTTTATTTATAGCAAGAAGGCACAATTTTCCATTTAGTTTGAGTAAAACTCCCTAGGAATGAAAAATCAATTGTACCTAGACATCACCAATGCTCAGTAAGATAGGCTGTAACAAATCATTTCTCTTGATAAAATTAGATTGCAGGCCCTCATGCATACTGAGGTGGTCAAATTGCAAGGGAATATTTGGCATGAAAAAAAACATTATAGAAAGGACCTTCCAAGAGGGTGATTGGGCTCTACTATATGAATCCAGATTCAAGGAGTTCAAGGTAAATTTGATGATAATATGGTTAGGTACTTATTTTGTGGAAAAGTGTCATGAGAATGAGTCATTGAAGATCATAACAATTTATGAAGAGGGAATTCCATTTTATTCAATGGTTACTAGTTGAAACTCTACAAGAGACCTATGTCAAAGGAGGATTTTACCAATTCAATAAGTAACAATTTGAATGTGATTAGGAGTCTCCAAACTCCAAATCCATCTAGTCTATGATCAACAGAAAATAAGAAAACAAAAAATATAAAAAGATAAGAAAGAAAAAAAGTGATAAAAATCCAAGGCGAAAACCTCCATGAGGCACCCAAGGCAAACTCTAGGACTGAAAACCTCCATGAAGAAGTCAAATAATATAAAAAATAAAATAAATAAAATAAAATACCCATTGGTGAAAACCTCCTTTAAGGCACCTAGGGATGTCCTAGAGGTTGAAAAATTCCTTTGAGGTAGCTTGGAGGTCTAAAAAAAAAACAAGTAAAAAGAAAGAAGAAGAGAAAAAAACAAAGGAAGAGAAAGGAATCCCTTACATCATGTTGGAAACCTTTAAGCACTACTGAGCCAGGATGGTGGTGGTTGAATAAGTAGTGTGACATATATATATATATATATGATTTTTTCCATTTATTACTTCAATTACTGAATCACACATATGTTCACCAGAAAATAATAAAAATCATAGAATGTGCATCACATAAACATAAATAAAAATAATAAGCATATACAAAACAATAAATATGCACATAAGTACACCAATCACACATGAGTCACAAGATTTTTGGTGCAAACCCTTCCAGGAGAAAAGCCACCCTTGTTGCTATGGGTCTGCTCTAAATTTGTATTAGTCAAGCAATTGGTCTTTTACATATATTATTGAATCCAATCATCATGGAGACTCGACCTCATAGACAAAATTCCAACATCGATCAAATAGGATACTTGATACTACTGATCAACTTGGAAGACTCTGTTCTCTTCGGATCCACAGACTACCATCCGCTGAAGGCCACCACGACCTACGATCCTCTCCAAACTCTGATTGGACTATCCAACTACCATTGGATGATAAATTTTTGTTTTCATTGAAGCTTCGCTATCACTGCTCATATCTCTTTAATTTACTACCCCTCTACCAATATGCATACCTCATTTCATCAATTTCCAAACTAGATCCAAGACTCTCTTCTCAAAAATAATTCAACACTGCATACATTCTCTCAGTAGGAAGATATCATCATCATCAAAATAAAAACAAAATCCCTAAAAACATGTGATCTCCAATAAAAAAATTATGGCCACATCAAATCTAAATACAATTAGACCCTAAAAATAATAGAATGATGCATAATTCAAATAAAATCATAACACACTATGGATATGTGCCAAATGCATCAGTAGATCCTAAAAAATAAAATATGAGATGATCACCAAAATATACTCCAACAACATATAAAAACTTCTCCAAAAATTCTCTACTCTACCAGCATGAATTCTGATCTATTATGTGACATGCTTCATATATACTTGTTATTAAGTCATTAACACTCATATATGGGAGAATTTATGCTATAATGAAGGTCTGAAGCATAATATCACTATTCAACCTTCTCTCCACACATACACTCAACATCTAACGCCATCAACCATCACATAGCTCCAAGATCAAGAATATAAAGCATGTAGGGCTAAACTGAGCTTGGGGCTAGGATCAAAGGTTCAAAAATTGGATGAAATCAATCCACTAAGACCACTACTTGTACACTAAATGGATTCACATCATTTGAGGACCATTTCCAACCATTTCCTACCTTTTTCACTTTTTCAAGAAACCTATAGAAATTCACTTTCCAATTTTCTTCCAAAGGACGTGAGGAATGCAGGTAAAATCCCATGAAATCCATCAGTTTCATGCATGAGACTCAATCCATGTCACTAGAAACTTCATCCACTCACATAGTATTGTCTTCCAATGACTGGATCCTTTCATTCACTCTGTATGCTTGGATCCATGCGACTGGGGCTAAGGAAGAAGAAAAAAATCATTCCTTTAGTTGAAAACCTCTTCCACCTATTGGATACTCTTATTCAGCTCCTTTAAAAGCCTCTAAACCTCTGATATAACCTTTGAAACATCTTCCAGTGGATCAAACATGTCTCCCAAGTGTCATTGTCAAATTAACCTAGAAGGCCAATAAACAAGGGTGACAAGGGTGCCAACAAGTCCTCCACTCTCCAACAATCCTATGAACAAGATGCAACACCTCTGACAGACCTGAAAACACCTCTGTATCGCCATAATCAAGCAATCACATCACTACAAAAATACATCCTCATAGCCATAGACATGAAGATCTAGTGAAGACCTAATTTCCAACTCAACCTATATTGCATCAACCATCATAGGATCAATCATCAAGCCAACACATACCAATGAACACCAATTGCATGACCTCATAAGGTTGAAAACAATGGAAAACATAATCATCCAAATGCCAACACAACTAGTTGCAACTATTGGGCACCGAATCTGGCTATCTCTCTGCCCATTTTTTCCATCCTCTCTGACCCTTTTTGTTTAATTACCTATATTTTCCATGTTAAATTCATGAGGTAAATACCCCTGACTTTTCCAACTGGAATATTTTAATTAATGAAGTAAATTCGTGGAGTTTTACCTAATTGTGGCACTAATATTTGTGTTTGAATGCAGATTGGAAAAAAGGAACCCTTGCTCCAGCAGTTTGCAACAGAATCGGTAACGGCCAACTAAAGTGGGATTGCGCAACTTGAATTATGATTCCCTGGGCCTATTATCGGCCCTTGCTTTATCCAGGATATCTGATGTTTGTGCCGTTCCAACCAAAGTCCATTTTCGAACTCGTGGTTATCATGTTTCAGGGAAATCTGTTATTCCCTTGTACTGTGTATAAAATGGACATTGTTCCTGTAATTAGGGGTTCCCGAAAGGAGATTGTAATCGCATTTTACAGATCAATAAAATACAGTTGGTTTTGCTATTCTAAAGCATTTTGTGAGAAAAACAGCCCTGATCAGAGAGTTGGGCCCACTCTTCTGATCAGGTTTTGCGTCTGTGTATGTGTGTGGATTATTTCTTGTTATAGTTGCTGCTATTATTTCTTACTGTTAAGATTGTTTTGAAAGTCTAGCATTGATTTTAATTCACGGAAATGTTTTGAATTTTAACCATAAACCGTTGGTTGAATGGATTGTGTGTTTGTTCCTACATATACCTTGCACATTGACTTGAAAGGATACGCTGCCAGATTGATAAAAGTAATGTTATATTAGGGTGGATAAATCATCCTTACTTGAACACCAACATTTGGGCGTCATTGCAAGGGAGGCTAACAAGGTGCAAGCAATGATTTGGACCAACCAGAGGGTCAATCTCTCATCCTGGGGAGAGAATGAGCTCCCTCACTCTGCTTCAGGTCCTAAGCATAGGTTTTGATTTTTGGTTTTTTTTTTGTTTTTTTTTGTTTTGAGTTTTGGGCCATCTTCTTATCCTGGGGAGGGAGGAGTCTTTTGACACCCTGTTTAAGATCTGGGAGTATTAGGTCTTCTTGTGGGTTGTGTGGTTTTGGTTCTTGTCCCAGGGAGGGAGGAGTTCTTTAACGCCCTGCTCTGGGCTTGAAACCATAGCTTTTTGTTTCGTTGTCTTTCTCTTTTGAATTCTTTTATCTTGGGGAAGGAATGGTCTTTTGACACCTTACTCTAGGATTGAAGCATTGTAGGTTCATACACAGACCTTCCATTACACCAATTATTTTCTGAACAAAGAACCAAATAAGAGGGGCGGAGCGAGAGCCCCAAAGAGGGGAAGACCAGATTTGGGGAGGAAAAATTACATTCAGTAGATCATAGAAAAGGCAGAGTCTGAAGCATCTTCCCATGTAGATGTAAGGCCAGGGGCTAGGAGATTGAAGTTCAAGGGAAATTCAGTGGATCAGCCTATGCAGGCCATGGTATCCCTGGGTGATTTGGTACAACAGGGTCCTCCAGCAGTAGAAGAGACAGTTAGCAGTGGACCAGAGCAAGAGGACCTTGTGTTGGTATTAGCAGAGGAAGAAATTGCAAGTAGAACATCGTCAGAGTCAGACTGCTCTAATAAAGGAAAGGAATTTGTAGTTGAGGGACTGAACTATCAGGATATAGGAAAAAGAAACGAGGAGGTATTGGTATCACCAAGATACCGAGGAAGAACCACTAAGGTAACTCGCGTTCCAGTAGTCAGGAGTCCTCAGCTATCCTCTACAGATCCTATTGAAATCCCCAACGATTATTGGAAGATATTTATGGCTTCCACAACCTCCACTATCAAATTTCCCATTGGGAATTTGGGAGTTGGCGCGCCTACAAAACCTATCCCATTAGCAGCACTACTAAACTGTTATGGGCTTGTTTCAGAGGATCTCGACATGTTTCTATTTGAGTTTGACATAGTGTGTCAGGGCTACGATTACACGTCAGATGCCCAGAAGTTAAATATTTTCCCTTCTACACTAAAAGGGACGGCTTTGCGATGGTTTATGGGCCTTGGGGGAAAATCCATTTCCACATGGGATGATATGCAAATAGATTTTCTGGAAAAATACCAGGATTACTGAAAATATCGGAATGTCAAGGAGGAGCTTTTCAAGTTCACACAGAAAGAAGAGGAAAGTTTGGAAGATTGTGTGGAGAGGTTTAAATACCTCTTGCAGAGGTCAGGTCATTCCAATTTGGATAAGGAAATCTTGAAGGTTATTCTACTTCGATCCTTCCGAGAGGACTCGATGGAATTATTGAATATCGTGGGAAAGGGAGACATTTCTAAGGAGACCTTTGAAGGTATTTGTGACTTGTGTGTTCAGTGCTCGAGGGCGCTTGCAAGAAACATATCAGGGATTTGTTTAGTAAAAGGATTCGGCGGGGGTGTCACGAAAGCAGAAGTTGGGAACCTGCTAGACAACTTAAAGACGGATATTCTCAGTACCCTGTCAACACAAATGGAAAATTTTCAAGTAAAACAGAAGCAGCTGGAACTGGATAGGACCATGGCAATATTCTGCCCGAAGTGCAAGAAGAATCATCTGGAAAGGGAATGCCTATTAATGTTTGTAGAAAAATGTGACATCTGTGAGCTGAATCATGTAACAAGCTCATGCCCTTCCATGCCATGCCTGAAAGCGGTGTTTCAAGGAGCAGGGGAGGACACGGAGCAATTGTACCTCATGGGCACTAGGAAGCCATGGAAATTTCGACCACCGATGGGGAATCAAGGTATGTACCCAGATCCATCCCAGTATTTCAATAGTTATAACATGAATCCTCAAACTATGCCTTGTCCACCTATGTGGCCGCAATACCAGTACCCATTGTGACAGCAATGGAACCCCCAAGCCAGTATGAGCTCACCATGGGCTCCAACTTGGTGAGGACCCTCCTTAGGGAAATTTCCTCAATATGTGCCACAACAGCAACTCCAATTACCTTCCAATGTGCCTCTTGGTAATCAACCTATTCATCCTCAGCTTCCAATGCATCCTAACCCTAACCCCAATAATAAAGGAGCTCATCAAGCTGATGTTCTTAACCTGCCTTCGTATAGTATCTCTACTGCAGAACTGTATGAAATGAATTTGCAATTAGGTTGAACAGTTGATACCCAACCCCCTCTTGTTATCATTGAACAAATTGATAATGAAGACAGAGAGGCACAACCAGCCAATAGAGAACCAAAAAAAAACTGTTAAAAGCCAGATGCCTCCTGTAAAACAACCTCAATTTGAACCGCCTTACCCAGAGAGACTGATTATGAGTAAACCAAGGGCACAATCTGAATTTGAATTATTAGGAGAATTGCAGAATTTATTTGTTAAAATCCCCTTACTACAATCTATGAAGGATGTGCCAATTTATGTAAATACTCTTAGGGAATATTGTTCAAAGAAACCTGCAACGAAAAATAAGGACCCCCTCACTATACATGTTATGGGAAAATTATCGGACTTCATGATGGGAAAATCAATACCAGAGAAATATGGAGATCCAGGGAACCCAATTTTGAAAGTACAGATTAATGGGGTGGAGATTCCAAATGTGTTGGTGGACCTGGGCATTGCCATCAATGTCATCACCACTGAAACCATGCATACATTAGGCCTTCAGAATTTGAAGCATACACCCACAATGTTGGAATTGGCAGATAGATCCACAGTCAAGCCTGTGGGGAAGTTGGATGACGTGACAATTTCAGTAGATGCATGGCATTACCCTGTCGATTTCCTGGTATTGCATACACAATATTCAGTAGGTGGTCAACCTTTGATTTTGGGTAGGCCATGGCTGGCTACCGCAGACGCTTATATTGGATGTCAATCAGGAAATATGGTCATTTCTAATGGCCATAACACCAAGAACTTGGTGCTATACCCACCGGCAGAACCCGTTGCTCCCAAAAAGTCAGTAGGTGCTAAGAAGGTTGTATCTATGGTGGAAGTCAAAGAAGAGGAAGAAGTGAGACCGGTCCTTACTATCAGGCAGGCCCTTCAGTTGAAGATGGAATCAAAAGATGATGTGATCACTTCCTTCATGAATGATCCTTGTTCCATTTCAGAGTCAAACCAGTAGGTCTTAGAATCCATCCTAAGTTTCAAAATTCAGGAGGATATTGAAACAACGGAAGAATTGGAAGAAGATGTTGAAGCACCTCATGAAAGTGTCCAAGTGGAGAGAGAACCAGGGAAAACTCGGAATATCAATCCAGGTCTGTCAAAATCTCAGAGGAAGCGGTTGATAGATGTTCTTCAGAAGTATAAGGAATATTTCACCTAGGATTATTCAGACATGAAGGGGATCCCTGATAACCTATGCACCCATCACATATACATTAAAGAAGATTTTTGTCCTATAAGACAGCCTCAGAGAAGGATGAATCTGACATTGAAGAACATTGTGAAATAAGAACTTCAGAAACTACTGGATGCAAGTTTTATTTACCCTATCTCAGACAGCGAATGGGTCTCACCATTGGTAATGGTCCCTAAGAAGAACAGTAAATGGTGAATCTGCGTGGATTACCGGGAGTTAAATAAGGCAACACAAAAGGATCATTTTCCTCTGCCATTTATCGATCAAGTCTTAGACACATTGGCTGGTAGGAAATTTTTCTCATTTTTGGATGGGTTTAGTGGATATAACCAAATCCAGTTTTCTCCCGAGGATCAGGACAAGACCACTTTCACATGTCTCTGGGGAACATTTGCATACTAGGTCCTTCCTTTCGGCCTATGTAATGCCCCTGCGACATTCCAAAGGGAAATTTTGGGAATATTCTCTGATTTGATAGATGATGGTGTTGAAGTTTATATGGATGACTTCACTCCATATGGAGATTCATTCTTAGAGGGGCTAAAAAATTTAGAAAAATTTCTTGAAAGATGTATACAAGCGTGTGTTTCCCTGAGTACAGTAAAATGTCACATGATGATGGAAAAAGGAATTGTTCTGGGAAATTTTCTCTCGGCTGAAGGAATCAGAATGGACCCAGCAAAGATAAAGGTAATTCTGCACTTTCCAACACCTAAAACACCCACACAGGTACGTAGTTTCATTGGCTATGCTGGTTATTATAGGCGTTTCATAGAAAATTTTGCAAAATTTTCAAACCCATTATTTCAATTATTGAGAAAAGATTCAGAATTTGTGTGGTCAGATGACTATGATGCAGCCTTCATGAGAATTAAAGAATTAATTTGTAGTGCTCCAATTCTTAGAGGACCAAACTAGGCGTTACCTTTCCACATTCACACAGATGCTTCTCAAACAGCAATTGGTGCAGTACTAGGATAGCAGGAAGATAAAATACCTTATGCAGTCTACTATGTTAGTAAAAATTTGGCTCCTGCTGAACTGAACTACACAATGACTGAAAAAGAGTTCCTTGTTGTTGTTTACACCATCAATAAGTTACGGCATTATATTACTGGGTATTCTACTTTTGTGCATACTGATCATGCAGCCATCAGGTATTTGATGAACAAACCTATTACCCCTGGTTGTGTTACAAGGTGGTTGTTACTACTACAGGAATTTGATATTACTATAGTAGATAAACCAGGGAAGGATAACGTGGTTGCAGATTTCTTATCTAGATTACAACATGATGGTAAGAATACACCAGTTGAAGATAATTTCCCAGATGAGCATATTTTTGTAGTGTCTTCTAACACTCCATGGTATGCAGATATTTCTAATTATCTTGCTACAGGTGAGGTGCCTCATCACTTCTCCTATAAGGAGCAAAGGAAGATCATTCACAGGAGTGCCCAATATTCATGGATGGCAGGATATCTCTTCCATACAGGGATTGACAAGTAGATTCGGTGTTGTGTGGTAGGAAACAATATTTATGAGATTTTAAAGGCTACACATGATGGACCCTGTGGAGGAAATTTTGCAGACAAACGGATAGGTCATAAAGTGCTACAGATGGGATACTATTGGCCCTCCATCCTTTGTGATGCTTGGGATTATATTCGAAGGTGTGATAGCTGTCAGAGGATGGGACAACCTGGGAAAGCAGATGAAATGCCTCTTCAACCCCAGATAGTCCATGAACCATTTGAGAAGTGGGCCATTGAATTTTTTGGACCCTTTAACCCACCCTCTCATCAAAAATCCTACATCTTAGTTTGTACTGATTATGTAACCAAATAGGTGGAAGCTAGGGTAGTCACAAGATCAATAGAGCAAGTAGCGTCAGACTTTCTTTTTAAAGAAATCTTTGCTCGGTATGGGACTCCAAGAGAAATTGTATTAGATGGAGGATCATAGTTCACATCCAATATGATAGAGAAATTGATGCAAAAATACGGGGTCAAACACAGAGTAACAACCCCCTATCATCCATAGGCGAATGGGCAAGTAGAGAGTACAAACAAGGTATTGGAAAATATCTTGACAAAGACGGTAGCAAGTCATCGCCGGGATTGGGCACAGAAACTTCTAGAAGCTCTATGGGCTTATAGAACAACATGGCGGAATACAATGGGGTTTTCTCCATTTGAACTAGTTTATGGGAAATCCCCCCCTGTTTCTGGTAGAATTTGAAATAAGCACACTCAGGACAGCTCTGGAAGTAGGCTTAGATCTATCAAAAGCACAAAAGCACCGACTGGAACAGCTGAATGAGTTATACGAGATTCGATCAGTAGCTATACAGAGAACTACTACTATTCAACAGTAGAGAATGAAATTGCATGACAAATTTATCAAAACTAAGGTGTTTCATGAAGGGGATTGGGCGTTACTGTATGACTCCTGATTTAAGGATTTCAAAGGCAAACTTCACACTCATTGGATGGGACCATATCAAGTGGATTCAGTGTTCAAAAATGGAACAGTTATATTAATTACAATTGATGAGAACCAGACCACATTTGTGGTGAATGGACACCGTCTAAAATTATATCATCGTCCAGCTTCTAAAGATGCCTTTGTTAAAACCCTTTCAGATTCAACTGATCTAATGGTTATCGCAATAGAAGACACTCTCACTCTCCATTAAATTTTAAAAAAAATAAAAATGTGTTGTTATTACTCACCTGTTTGTGTTTTGCAGGAATAATAAAAGAATTATGGCCAGGGGGAAAGTAACATTCGGTGTGTTACTCCATCAGTGCTGTTACAGAAGTAATTTTTTCCACTGATCCTATTACTCTGCAACTGCTATTACTCCGTAGCTGCTAATACTCTGAAGTTTTTATTACACCGTCGATGTTGTTACTCTGAAATTGCTGCTACACTACCGCTGCTGTTACTCCGAAGTTGCTGCTACACTACTGCTATTGTTACTCTGAAGTTGTTGCTACACTGTTGCTGCTGCTACTCCAAAGTTGCTACTACACTGCTAATGCTGTTACTCCGAAGTTTTTGTTACACTGTCAATGTTGTTACTCCAAAGTTACCGCTACACTGCCACTGCTGTTACTTCGTAGCTAATATTACTTCGAAGCTTCTATTACTTCGTAGCTGCCATTACTCCACAACTGATGTTACTCCGCAACTGCCGTTACTCCGTAGCTCTTGTTACTCACTGTTACCATTACTCACTATTCACCACAGATATTTCTGATGTTACTCCACCTTACGGTAAGTCCGCAGGTATGTCTCTGTTGACTTTATGGATTTAATTAAATATTCCAAAAGGATGGTTAAAACGTGCCGAGGACGGCTGTCATTTAAGTTGGGGGGAGGGTACCGTCATAATGGATGACAGTGTACTTAGTAAAGGTACTTATGACATACGACCCCCACCAAATAAAATTTAATTATCTTAAGTACTCTATAATTATATCGTTGAGTTGGGATGCGTACTTATATGCATAAAAGTCATATCAGTCACCTCTCAAACATTCTGCATTAAATCTTATAATATCTAACAGTACTACTGCAATCTGTCAGTTAATTTCAAATGTACCAGTACTATTTTATTCATTATATTTGAAAGTGGCCATGACGTTATTACAGTTACCAATAGTTCGGAGCCCTGTCACTCTCCCCTGCCATCTGACTATAGTCATCGTGCTGCTTCCGCCTCCACAGCAATGGGTGGTCGATCTATGCGCCATGAGCCCGATGATTCAACAAGAATGAGACGTAATATGGCAGGTATTCAAAAATGCAGGTTGGGACATTTACTTTGATAGATTGAATGGCTGGGATGAAGAAATTACAATGGAATTTTCATTGAATCTGGAAGGAGTTTCTCGGGTTCGTGGACTTGAAATTCTAGTCACAGAGGAAAATATTGCAGAGGTCAGTGGACTACCATAGGGTGGAGATCGCTGGTTTTCTAGAAGAACCCCTCTTCTAGAATTCCCCGAATCTTTTCTCCAAGCCGAATAGAGCATCGCGCAGAAGGGCCGAGGATACGATAGAACTTCATTGCCACAGCCATGGGGCGAAGTTGCAGAGGCTATGATTAAATATATAACATGCGAGGGAAGATATTCCACTGTTTTTAAATACCACCTACGCATATTGGCGCACTTGCAATTTCCCCAAGCGGAAGCCTTTTCAATGAATGCACCCTATTTTCTTCTAAGAAGCCTTAATTTGATGGCAAAGTTGGCTGGAGAGGCACGGTAGGTGTTGGTGGTCCTTTCCCACCATGGGCTAGTGTGGTTGTTAGTGTTGAATGCCATTGACAAGATTCTAATTCCGTGGGAATGGTTTCGAAACTCCACAGAGGAAGAAATAGAAGCTACCATGGCTACTAGGGCAGAGGAACCGGAAGCTATGTAAGAGGATGAAGGAGAGGACGAGGCTGCATAGGGATATTAAGAGGATGATTATGTTGATCAGGAGGAGCCTGAGGAAATGGAGATGGATACCAAGGAGTGTGAAGAAGAGTCAGCTTTCCAAATGCAAGCCGAATCGATTGAAGCTGCACAAATTCCTACTGGCACTTCGGCCGAGGCTGCTCCACAAGAACCAGCCCAGTCTGCAGAGCCAGTTGAGTAGACAAACATAGTAATTGGCACATAGGCCACTCCATAGGGATCCCCTGTTAATATGGAACCTATGGAGGAAGCAGTCGTGACCACTCTGACTAGAGAGGCTACAAGGGAAATGGTGGGAGGATCAAGGAGTGAGGCCGACGCTGCTCCACAAGAACTAGCATCGACCTCAGAATTGAATGGAGAGAATTTTTTCCAGTTTCCTATCTTTTTTCCTAAGGGAGAACGGGTAACCCATTCCCCATAGCAAAGAGAACAAGAAAGTGTTTCCATTCCTATGGCTTCAAATCTAAAACGAAGGCTACAACTGGAAGAGACCCCAGTAGGCACATCAACAGAAGGGCATCTTACCGAGACACTATTGTTTGAGGAGAATGTACCTGATGAGAGAAAAACCATTGGTGGAGAGGAGGGACGAAGTGGAGCAGTCCTGACAAATCCACCAATGGTGCATGAAGGCGTAAAAAGAGTAAAACAAGAAAGAATGGAAGAAGAGAAGGCAATGGAAATTGGACCGACTGTAGGGCCGACAGAGGCAGTTCCGAGGGATTCACCTCCTGCTGCCAGAGCTGAGGGAGTATAGGTTAAACAAGAGGAAACAGAGTTGTGCAGGCTGTGAAGACCCCCTATCAAACAAAGATACCAACATCAGTTCAAGGAAACCATGCGGTTAAAAATGGAAGTAAGGAGTTTGAGAAGAAGAGTGCATAAAATGCAAAAGAAAATAAATAAGTATAAAGCAAGCCAAGAGACCCAAGGTTGACAGGGTCGAAGCAAAAATGGAGACAGATCCAATTGAACAACTATTTGAAGCCAGAGAGTATGCCTTGACGGCTGAACTATAGACATGGAAGTCTACTGCGGCCTAGTACAAGAAGGAAATAAAAAGAACTGAAGAAAAATCCTCCACAACTATCTTCGGATATGTGGAGCGTATAGATATTATGAAGTTAAGGCATGCAAAGTAGTAGCTCAAGATGGAGCAGCTGGAAAAGCAGGTGGCCGAGATGAAGAATGATAAGGAACAAATACTCAAATTGGTGCAAGCTGTGATGGCATGTCGTCCCCCTGATTCTTGCTATTCTTTATTTTTACATGAATGTTTTCTTTTATTTTGCATGGAGAGAATTAAGAATGAGGCCAGTTATGAGATTGAATATGGCATACAATTCCTCCAAATCATGAGAAATCATGATGTCCTAACTCATCATTTGATGTGTCAGTTTTATTTGCATGAGTATTTGCTACAGTTGGACAGAGACTTTAATCCAGTCCCATATGTGGGAGACATCCATCTGAGGGCCCTCACCTCTTATGCTTTCAACCAAATTCATTGGCAAAAGGCTTGTGATAATTTTGATTCCAATCAAGTCACAAAGTTGTTTATAGTAAGGGGGCAACATGGGAGGTCAGACACAGTGTACAATAAGAACCATGACTTTTTGAAATTTCAGGAGAATAAAGAAAGAATGCTAAGGACACAAAGGTGATGCCTTGATCTTTGCATTAATCAATTAACTGTTTCTCAGAAAGAGGCCCTCGATTGTTGTTAGAAAAGATGGATGATGTCACCAACAGCTTTCCGGAATAGAGAACCTTTTGGGGAACCTAATTTTGCGCGAGAACTTGCCAGGGTACCCAGAGATGTGGTATGCGTCCAAACATGTGGGATTCGGTGGATGGGGCTTCGATTCCAGTACCCTGTTATTTGTTTGCCTATAGAAGTCTATACCCCTGCGTACAACGTTCCAGCATATTGGTGGAAGGAAGTCTTCCTCTCAGATGGATTTAGAGTTCCTAGGATAGATATCGCTCTAGAGTCCCAAATTTGCCATCCTCTCTAATCCTTTTTGTTTAATTACCTATATTTTCCATATTAAATTCTTGAGGTAAATACCCCTGACTTGTCCAATTGGAATATTTTAATTAATGAAGTAAATTCACTGAGTTTTACCTAATTGCATCACTAAGATCTGTGTTTGAATGCAGATTGGAAAACAGAAACCCTTGCTCCAGCAGTTTGCAACAGAATCGGTACCGGCCAGCTAAAGTGCGATCGTGCAGTTGGAATTATGATTCCCTAGCCCTATTCTCGGCCCTTGCTTTATCCAGGATATCTGTTGTTCATGTCGTTCCAACCAATGTCCATTTCTGAATCCATGGTTATCATGTTTCAGGGAAATCTGTTATTCCCTTGTACTGTGTATAAAATGGACATTGTTCCTGTAATTGGGGGTTCCCAAAATGAGATTGTAATCACATTTTACAGATCAATAAAATATAATTGTTTTTGGTATTCTAAATCATTTCGTGAGCAACGCAGCCCTGATCAGAGGGCTGGGCCCGCTCTTTTGATCAGGTGCTGCGTCTGTGTATGTGTGTGGATTATTTCTTGTTACAGTTGCTGCTATTATTTCTTACTGTTAAGATTTTTTTGAATTTCCAGCATTGATTTTACTTCACAGAAATGTTTTGAATTTTAACCATAAACCCTTGGTTGAACGGATTGTGTGTTTGTTCCTGCATATACCTTGTGCATTGCCTTGAAAGGATACGCTCCCAGATTGATAAAATTAATGTCAGATTAGGGTGGATAAATCATCCTTACCTAAACACCAACAACAAGCATGATACAATGAATTGCGTCTACACATAAGCTAGTCTACAAGTGGTTGACATGGATTCCTACATGAGCTAGCTGCCATCATGAACCAATCCCAACATAACTAGCTGGATCCATGCACACCATAATGCCAAAAATCTCCCCAGATAAATGGATCCATGCAAACCATAATTCTAACAATATCCCTCTTTGGAATTTATGGAAACCATACAAACTCTCCAGACCATCATCCATTATCACTCCCCCTTTGACATCAATGGTAAAGGGTCAATTCCATATAAATAAGCTGCAAGAAATGAAGCAAAAATACTAAAGTAATACATCTCTACATGGATGAAATATAATTTATATCGAGGATCATCCATGCCTCCAATCATCATCCTCTATCTCTCCTCATAATAGAAGTAGTAAGCAGAAAATATACCAGTCATTATCCATAGCATCATACCAACCAACAACTACTAGCATCAATTAGCAGTATTCCAACATAAGGAAACCACAAGCATTATATGCAACATCATCATAATATGAAACTATGAGAAACATAAAGTGTATGTGTTACACTAAAAATTGTTACCATGACATTTTACTGTTTGTATGGGTTCATCATTACTCATACAATACTCCCTTAGAAGTCTACAAACATCAAGTTCCTAAAACCAAGCCTTGAAATTGAGAGAAACACTTATAAAAGTCATAAAAATACTTGTACTGCACTTTCTCTTAGTATTACCTGTGGTGCCGCATATGTTTTCTCTAGAACATGCAAAACTAGCCGCACTTTTTCTTCATTAAAGGTGCAGACTCCTGTAAAAGGTAAAGTGAAGGCGGAAGTAAAATTTGAAAGCCCAGATGGTTGAATCTGGAAGCTTCTGGAAGCAATTATTCGGTGGAAAGTTTTCTCCTTTCATGTACATTCATCCCTCCATTAAAGGAGCCTACCCCTTGGTATGTGGAACTTATTCCCTTGAAAGAGGATTCTATCCCCTCTTATTTGGAGCTGCAACCTCTTCTCTTTTTCTATAAATTGAGGCCATAGTTCAGCCTCAAGGGGAGTTAGGCTTTGAGATTATTTGAGGAGAATTGTTGGAAAAACTCAGACTCTCTTAACTGATTACCATATGGGAATGATTACACACTCATGTGTATGTTATTCGAGAGAGTGCAAAGGCTTGTCAAAGTAGAGGAAATGCTTGTTCCGGACCCCGGAAGGACCTATATGACATCAAGGCAAACACGGTTGTAAGGATCCTTATTTCATAAAAGATAATACAAATGGATCCTGTTTTCTCAATGAGATGTTTATTTAAATGGCTTATTTCTTGAATTCCTTGATCATCAAGATAGATTTATGGTTTATGAATTAGTCCATATTATGCAGGTGCTTCTGATTCTTTCATGTTTGTGATTGTAGTTCCTAAAAGGATACATATTCAAAGTGACAGGAAAGAAGACTATGATAAGCGCTAGACTACATGTAAGTCCTAAATCCTTCATTATAGATATAGGCTCTAATGCCTCCTTCCTTATCCTATTGTGTCACCTTTGTAAATCCTTCAATCCTATCCGAATTTGTTCTTAAGGGGGGATGTTAGGATATTTCGACACATAGGAAATAGGCTCCTTTAGTGTCACCTTTGTAAATCCTTCAATCCTATACCAAGTTGTCCTTAAGGGGGGATGTTAGGATATTCTGACACATAGGAAATAGTTATGATAACTTAGTCTAGTGTAGAGTTAGGTAAAGTGTGCTTCTTTACCATGTACATTTGTAACTTATAATCCAACGATCACGATTTGTAGTGATTCGATGGTTATCTCTCACCTCGGTATTAACAACACTTGATCCATGGATTAACACCCTATTGGTCCATGATCTTTATTTAAAGAGCATGGAGGGTCATTTGTTCAGTAACCATTTATGAGAGAAACATATGTAACTTTTCTTTTATATTAATAAATTGCGTGAAGTGGCCGTATTGGCTCAGGTCGTGGATTGTTTCCCTCTTTGAGCATTTTAACCATGTGATTATATTGGTGTACTGATTTTTGATCTGTTTGTGATCAGTGAACTTTGGTTCTTCATATATGGAACTTACCCTATAAATTCCTACATAAATAGACCAAAAAACAAAATCATTGTCACCTTTCCATTTTGAGAAGATCATTTTGCCCATTTTCCCTCCAAATTTCAAATCAACAGTGCAGCCGATCTAGGACACCATTCATCAATCCATCATCACCAGGTAACATCTATGAACCTCCTTTTCATTTTACTTCTATTCATTTGGAATTTAGTTTCTATAATTAGGGAGTTTAAGGGAGATATTTAAAAATTTAAAATCACCTGCAACTAATGCGATTTTGAGCTATCAAGGTCACACTGGTCACGCTCATCCCATTAGGGTAGTGTTCCATCAACGCCAAATCATTTCAGTCAGAGAATTTGGCTGCAGGAAAGGTTTTAAATTGGGGCATGTGTGAACCAATTTTTGCATGACAGTGTGAGACAATTGTATATTGTACTGAGAGCTCTTGGAGTAGAGTTTTTATGAGATTGTTTCATGATCCATGATATACATAATATATGATATTTTGGGTTTTTAGCTTTAAAATTTCTTGGTAAAAACTTCTGTGTTATGTGTGATTGATTTTTTCTTCATGTGTTTGCAATTGGCGATTAAATTTCCACAAAAGAATTAAGTAGAAGGATTTTGTATTTAACAGTGGATTTAATTGTTAGATCAGGAGAGTATGGTAATACATCACAATATTTGTAAATTTATACATGGTATCAGAGCTATGTTGATCACTAAATATTGCAATATTGAAGCGGTGCTAAGTTTTGTGCTGGCAGACAATTCGAATATGTTGCAAGAATTTTGTGGTGCGATAGTTGAGTAAACATTGAAATGGATTTTAATGGGTTGTGGTTGGAGTATCCACTCAAGGGAAGATCTAACTACATAGCCTGGAAGGACAGGATGGAGGCAGTGCTTGAAGATAATGGCCTAAAGGAGTTCATCAATAGTGATGTTCCTAAGCCCACTTCGACAGATGCTGCATTACTTGACACCTGGCAAAACAAAGTAGTGAAGACAAGAAGAATTCTATTGGAAGGTGTGAAAGAAAATATTGTGTCAAGCCTTCACGAGAAAGCCACTCCATTTTCAATGTGGAATTCTTTGACAGATCTTTTCCAAAGTAGCAGCGACCATAGGAAGCTGGCGCTGAAAGATAAAATCAGAAAAATAGAAATGGAGAAGGGCGACAACATTCCAAAGTATCTCACGAAGTTTGTCCAATGTAGGGATGAGCTGGGGAGTGTGGTAATTATAGTTGAGGATGATGACTTGGTGAGCTTGGCTGTCCTTGGGCTTTTGAAGAGTTGGCACAGTTATCAAGACTCTGTTAATGGGTGGGAGAAACTACCGGATTGGGAGCGATTTTGGTCGGATCTAGTGGAGGAGGAGATAAGGTGAAGTACTAGGGATGGCTCTTCATCAAAACATGATGATGAAGAGGATTGTGCTTTGGCTGCCAAAGTGAGGAAAGGGAAGGGGAATAAATCCCATCCAAAATTTGAGGCTAAAGGTAAGAAGCTGGATTTTTCCAAGGTGAAGTGTTTTCATTGTCACGAACATGAGCATCTCGCCACTAACTTCCCACAGAAAAATAAGAACAAGAAGGTTGCTGGAGTTGCAGATGGTGAGACCCTTTCCTCACAATTTGAACTTGATTTATCCTTGATTTCATGCTTGGTTTCAAGTGCAATGGGATCAATGTGGTATCTTGAAAGTGGTGCTTCCTTCCACATGATGGGAGACAAGGAGTTGTTTACTGAGTTGGAGGAGAAAGATCTCCAAATGCATATAGAGATGGGTGAAAATGGTAGATACAGTGTGGCTAGCATTGGTAACATTACCTTTGAGAGGAAGTCAGGTAAACCATTTCTATTGAAAGATGTTATGCATGTTCCAGGTTTGAAGAAGAACTTGGTCTCAGTCACGATGTTGGAGTACATAGGTTATGACGTTGTTTTCAGTGAAGGAAATTTTTTCCTAAGACATAAAAAAATAGGTAAAACCAAGAGGATATGGATTTGAGTCAAGAATATCTACAAGCTGGAGGTAAATGGCTGTGCTAAAATGTTGGGAAAAGAAGAAGAAGTGGTGAGCCGAAATGAGGGCGAATTATGGCACAGGAGATTGGGCCATCTTCACCATGGCACCCTGAAGACTTTGCAGTAGATTTCTTCTGGACTTCACAACAGTACACTTGTGTAGTTAGATCAGTGCAAGGGATGTACTATGGGTAATTTTTTGAAGACCAACTTTCATGAAAAGGAGAACCGTGCTTCGGTGATCCTGGAGAGAATTCACATAGACGTGTGTGGGCCATTCTCGGTTGCTTCAATAGAAAAACATAGGTATTATGTTATTTTTTTTTATGACTATTCTTGTAGATGCTGGATCTTCTTCATGCAGAAGAAGGATAAAATTTTTTCAAAGTTCTATGAGTTTAAAGCATTGGTGGAGAAGGAGCTGGGGAAGCAAGTGAAGGATCTGTGGAGCGATAATGGTGGTGAATATATCTCGAACAAATTCAAATACTTTTGTAGCAAATAAGGAATTCAAAGAGAACTCATTGCGCCTCATAACCCATAGCAGAATGGGGTCACGGAGAGGAAGAACAGAATGATCGTGGGTGTTGCACAAGCTATGTTGCATGATCATGGCCTACCAATGCACTTGTGGATAGAAGCATGCAACACTGCAGTTAATGTGAAAAACCATTGTCCTCATAGAGTACTTGGAATGAGTACAGCTGAAGAATATTTTACTGGTAACAAGTTGGATGTTTCTCATTTAAATATTTTTGGCTCATCTGTTTATGTTCATGTGACCAAGAACACCAGGAAGAAGCTAGAGTCGACTACAGAAGTTGGGATATTTGTGGGGTACACAGAAACACCCCATAATTATCATGTGTATTTTCCAAAAAATTGGATGACTGTGGTGCGACGGGATATAAAATTCAATGAGGAGAAATCCATGAAGTTGTTGCTTGAGAGGGAGCTACACTTTCATGCAGAGGAGGAACTTTCGGTTCCCAAAGATGAGCCTCAACATGTGGATCAACCACAGGAGGAGGATCATGGAGTGGATGAGTCCACTCATGTAGAGCCAAACATCAGAACTGGCAGAAGGCATACTACAGAAGCTGAGAGGGTGAAGCTTGATGCGGCACAAAATGTAGGAGTCCCTACTTCACAGCGCAGACAGAGATAGTCACCTAACCGATATACTGGATGCATAACTCTCATGAGCAAGTGTATCATGATAGAGCCATCTTCCTTTGAGGAAGCGGCGCAGGAGTCCACATGGTTAGATGAAATGGTGGAGGAGTATGACTCCATTGTCAGAAACAATGCTTGGGAAATTGTTCCAAGGTCGATTGATAAATCAGTGGTAGGTTCAAGATGGATCTACAAGGTAAAGAAAGCTGTTGATGGTAGCATCGATAAGTATAAGGCAAGATTTGTTACTTGGTCTTCTCATAGATCGAGGGGATTGATTATGAAGAAACCTTTGCACCTTTTGCATGGTATTCTTCCATAAGGACCATCCTTGCTCTCTCAGTGCGAATGGGTTGGCACATTAATCAAATGGATGTGAGGACTACATTCCTTAATGGGATCATTGAGGAAGAAGTGCACATTGAACAACTTGAAGGATTTGAGATCTTCAACAGTGAGTCGCATGTGTGCATACTCAAAAGAGTGTTGTATGAGCTGAAGAAATCACCGCGTGCTTGGTACACCTAGATAGACAGCTATTTCACTGGACTTGGCTTCACCAAGAGTGAGGTGAATGCAAACCATACCAAATTGTGGGGGAGGGTAAGCTTTTAATCACTGTTCTTTATGTTGATGATTTCATACTGACTGGTGGTGAGCAGCTGATACACTCATGCAAGGAGGACCTTACAAAGGAGTTCGAGATGAAGGATATGCATCTCCTTCATTATTTCCTTGGATTGGAAATCTGGCAGTGAGAAGGTAAACTGTTTGTGTCTCAAGGCAAGTATGCTCGGGAGATACTCGGTAAGTTTCACATGGAGGACTGCAAACCCATGGATACTCCTCTTCCAGGAAACTAGGGGAAAGAGGATGCTACATCGGCAGAGGTAGTGGATACTACTATCTATCAAGAGTTGGTGGGTTCACTCATGTATTTAGTTAATACAAGGCTGAACATATGCTATGCAGTGAACCTACTTAGTCGAGTAATTGTTATGCCTACCAAGCTCTTTTGGAAGGTGGGCAAGCATGCCCTGAGATATCTCAAGGGCACATCTGAGTATGGATTACGGTAAAAAATAGGGATGAGGTGAATTTGCATGGATTCACGAATGCAGATTGGGCAGGCAACCCAATGGACCGAAAGAGAAAAGAAGGAGGGGTTTTCAGTATCAGATATACAACTGTTTCTTGGTACAACAGGAAACATAGATCTGTGGCACTCATTTCAGCGAAAGCGAAATACATGGCAGCAAGTCAAGCTGCATGTGAGGCTATCTGGATGAGGAAGAGCCTGTTTTGTTTATTTGATTCTCATTTAGATCCTACAATGATTCATTGTGATAATCAAAGTTGCCTTAAACTCTCGATTAATCCTGTGTTTCAGGATAGATCTAAGCATATAGATATCTGGTATCATCATATCATAATTTTTTTGCAACATAAGATCATGTTGCTTCAGTACATTCCTACAGAATATCAGGATGTAGATATTTTGATGAATTCGCTCACCTGGAGAAAATTTGAATACCATAGAGATAGGATCGGGGTGAAGGATAATCCCTATCTTATTGAGAGGGAGTTTTGAGATTCAACAAGATGATGAGCCTAGTGAAAATTAAGCACCTTCACTAGGTGGGGTCCGCAAGCTATTTTTAGGTGTATGTCTATTTTTAGAATGGTGAGCATATTCTAAAATTACCAAGATGATGATTCTAGATGTTTGAGAAAATTCGATCTTTGGATGAATTTCTATTTTTAGAAGATGGGCAAAGTATATTTATAAATCGCTAATCTAAAAATAGAATGCATGTCGACTATTATTAGCCCCTAATAATAATCAGAAAATAAACATTAACTTATTCTCTTGGAGAACTTTATTTCAGTGAACAGATTTGGCACATGAGTGGGCTGAAGGAATTACACAATTCCTAGGGTGGTTGGTGACTCATGCATGGAGGACTTCATTGTAACTGACAGTGGCAAGTTGTAACAGAGTTGGAAGAGTATTCATGTGAGTCGTTATTTAGTTTAACTAAGTTAAGTGAGTTAAGCTCAGTTGTGCTAGTTGTAACTAAAGGTACACTAGTGAAATATGAGTGAATTAATTATTTAATTAATTCACAAGTAGTATCTTACTTTAAAATGGACAAATACAACAATTAACTACTTGCATGTCAGATCCAGTGGAGGTCGAGTGGAGAGATAGGTGAAAGGGTGAGATGGACTATCAGTTGTGAATATAGTGATGCATTCAATGCATCTACACATAAATTGGATATGTCGATGAGGATTGTGTAGTGCAAGCAAGGCAAGATTGAAATCATTCAGAGGTTCTTGACCATCAGGGATTGCGCAGTGGAGGCAGGCTCTCAGGAAGCAGTAAATTGGTGCATGTGTGAACCAATTTTTTGTATGACAGTGTTATAATATTGTATATTGTATTGAGAGCTCTTGGAGTAGAGTTTTGTATGATATTGTTTCATGATCCATGCTATACATAATATATTTTAGTTGGGTTTTTTAGCTTTAATCTTTCCCAATAAAAACTTATGTGTTATGTGCAATTGATTTATTCTTCATGTGTTTGCAATTTGCAGTTAAATTTCTGCAAAAGAATTAAGTAGAAGAATTTTGTATTTAGCAATGGATTCAATTGTTAGATCAAGAGAGTCAGGTAATACATCACAATATTTATAAATTTCTACATTTCACTTTCAATTTTCCCCCGTTATTGCTAAGGATTACCTCTTTATTTTTTATAGCCATCATGAAGAGGATAGCATATGCTGAGCATGTAAGTTCATTCTTCGAATGAATCCTTCCTAGTAATTTTAACAAGCCCTAGGAAGGAGGAACTCGGTCTCATCATGGTGACAATACTTTCGTCGTTTAATATTTAACGAGTCCAATGAAAGGTAAAATCAGTAAATTTTCATGCTTAGGGAGTTTGAAAAGAAAAAAAAAAACTCCATCATGTCCCTTTTTGTAAGTTAGCTCTTGAATCTTAAAAGGTAGGAAACTATGTCGAAGAGAACCTCTTGACCTTGTTCAATCAAGGTATTATTTTTTAGTAAATAGTAAACCTTAGCCCAAAAAAGGGGTAAACGTGTATTGACATCACGTCAATTCATTCACTTTAACGAGTTCAAAATGACAAGTACTCGACAATCTTTTCATTTTTTGAGAGTAAAAAAAAAACTGAAAGTTGACTCCAGGGAGGTTCCTTTTTCATAAATGTTTAGCGAGCTCAAAAAAGAGATAAAATTCAACTTGTTTTCATAAAAAATGATCATCAGTAATGTGAAATTCCTATACTGTACATAAACAGAAAACATCACGGATATCGAGGAAAAATAATAAAATATTGGCGAAACTTTTCCATGAACATATAAATAGACAAAAAAAAAAAAATCATTGTCACCTTTCCATTTTGAGAAGAGAAATTTTTCCATTTTCCCTCCAAACTTCCAATCAATGGTGTGGCCTATCTGGGACACCATTCGTCGATCCGTCATCACGAGGTAAGAGCTCTGAACCTCCTTTTCATTTTAATTCTATTCATTTGTCATTTAGTTTATATAATTAGGGATTTTAAGGGAGAGTTTTCAAAATTTAAAATTTCCTGCAACCAATGCTATTTTGAGCTATCGGGGTCGTGCTGGTCATGCTCAGCCCGTTATGGTATCGCACCACCAATGCCGAATCATTTCAGACAAAGAATATGGTCGCGAGAAAGATTTTAAATTGAGAAAATATCTCAAACCCACCATTAGTTTCTAAAAAATCCTTGATGAATGCTCCTAAAAGACCAATTAGACATGTTTTGCAGGTGATTTCAGTGAATATGTCAGTCAAATGGAAAGAACGAGGCCACAAGTTCGAAGAACACCAAGCCTTGCAGGACCAAGATTGTGTCAATGCTTTGCACAATTGTGGATTGTTGAAATTATTCCAAACATCCAGTCTAAGAGCTCAACTGGAGCTTTTCCAGTATCTGATCAGTATCTGGGCCATGGACCGACAATTGTTCATCATCGGGGACCAAGAATTAGAGCTAGATGTAATGGACATCTACTTTATCACCAGACTATCCAAGCGAGGGGGGAGAATCCAACTCTCCACACCTCTCCCAGGGGGTTAGAGCATGAGCATGCTCATCCAGAGATATTGTCCCAGGGCATGGTAGACATAGAGTGGGAAGGTAGACATATCTTCCATCAGAGTGCTTCCCCTATGCACGATATTGCATTGTATCACCAGAGTGGTAGGATCCCAAGAATTACATGAGGCAAAAAAATCCCAGTTTGAGTATGCGGTGGATTTCTTGGCCCCAACAATATTCAACTAGTGTGAGGGGTTGTTGGCTAACATGAAGAGTCAACTAACAAATTTCAAGACAGGGAGACTAAAATAGTTTGTGTACGGGTCAATTCTAGTGACTTTCTTTCTCGAGAGAGTACCCCTATTCCAGAATAAGTAGTTAGATATCCATGATCCTGCCCCGAGGGATCCAAGGATGATGCGATGGTGTGATATAATTCCCCGATAGGGAGGGGGGGAAAAGATGTTGTTGTGTAGGTAAATCCCCTCTATAGACAGAGACGATCCCTCTAGCCCTAGGGTGGGTGTAGCAGCAAGAGGACATGCTAATGTGCTGGTTCCTAGTTAACGAATGAAACAAGTTGGGATAGATTCCCCTACTTGTAGTCCAACACGGTCATTGTAGCTGTAGCAGAGGTCTCCCGATCCTTGTCTCGACACATCACGATCCTTCAGTAATGGTATTGGGGTGCCTGCACAAATATAAAAGGACAAAAGTAGCATACATGATAATAATTGCATTCATAACTAGCTAATCAGTCAAGGAATATTAAATGTATTGCATAATGTAAATCACATTGGCACAAGACGGGAACCAGAACATCAGTCATGTATATATTAAGAGAAATAAAGAGATTACAACTGGAACCTTGACGTCATAGCCTCCTTCAGCGGGTCCATTCGAAGTGCATCTCAAGCATTCGTTAGGGAATTTGGATGTAGCGATGAAAAAGACTAAGCTCTCTCTCGACAAGGGTCTCTCTCTCTGCACTATCTCAATAGCTATCAAAATGTTCAACAATTCCTCTTCAGCTATTGAGCTACAATTGTCCAGCTAGCTGCATCAATCTGAGATAGGTTTATTTATAGAGGGGAGGAGGAGGTTGGGATCCCTCAAATGGTGGAAGGGAGGCATTATCCTTTGGGAGGTTCCCCCAAAAGGTGGAAACAAGAGGCCAAAGGAAGGTGTTCATGGTTATGCAATCGAACAACCCAAGCTGACTCGCTCACGAAGTAGTTAGCATGGAAACTTCGCCTTTATATTTAAAAAACATTCCAAAAATAGCTTGGTGCAGGCAACTCACTGGGACAGAGTGCCAATGGGCACAGGGCTCAGTGTTAATTTCCTTCATTGGCACGAGGGCATAATGACCTACCCGCGCAAACCCAAAAGCATGTGTTTTTTATGGTCTGCTCATGGAGAGGTCAATAGAGGAAATGTTCTCCTCATGGAAAGGGATGCAATGATACTCTTTGAAAGGCATGACACTTCATATAAGTCACATAGATGGTCCTCCAATGTGCGAGACAAGGATTGCATGGATGGTGACAAAATGTTGTGTAAAAGATGCCCCCTAAAGCATGAGGTCTAAGAGAGAGGGAGGGGTGAAATGTTTTACGAGAAAACATTCAAACCAAACACCGCTATTGAAAGAACTGAAAGTACAAATACAACTGATATCTCTAATACATGAACATGTGTCATGGGCACATTCATCCATAATAGAGTACATAATTGCTGAGATATGAGGTATGGATGCAGCCATCCAACAATAAGGATGAAAAAATAGACACAGGTATGGTCGCAACCATCCAATCAAAAGAGTCATGCATATAATCATGATAAACCAAAATATCCGGCAGCCTGGATCTTATCAGACAAACCAAGGGTCTTGCGCTCCATCTTGACTCGAACGAGTACAAATTAAAGCATGCAAATATGTGAGCGGAAGTTGAACATGCAAGAAAGTCACCTAATTACCAGCCAATGATAAAATATGTTAACAGGCATGAGAGAAACCACCAATAATGACAATGGCTCTCAAGGTACAATAGGTACAATCCACGAAATGTGAATAGTGATCTGGCGTTGAACACCCACAGAATCACTTGATCAAAGGCCAATGATGTGGACCTGTCGTTGAATGCGAAGAACTTGCCATTGAGGCATGCAAACTCCAAGGTACCAAAAGGGAGTCTCTAGATAACCTTACTAGATAATGATATGAAGTCAACAGGAAGTGACCCGATTGAAGGAGGGCCATAATTTTTCCCACATCATCGACACGAGACAGATGAACATGATGATACTGAATCAGTACTAAACAGAGGATTAGAGGGAGGTTGAAGACTGTAATCAGAAACTTCTTTTGAACATATCAGTGACATGACTCTGGATTTGGCAGTATTTGACATCAAGGGATCTGAGGTCATGATGATGTGGCAAAGAGTAGGTGAGAGGTCAAAACAGATTACCCAAACCCATGGAGGCAAATTGATAGAGTGAGATGTCCCCAATGCAACACAAATGTAGATGAGTGTCATGTTCAAGAGTGACACACTGTCGACACAACTGAGACTTGGTTCCATTTTCCCCCACCATTTCTGGTGAGTACCCCAATTATTTTTGGAAAAAATCTTGAAGGGGATAGCATATGTTGTTCGTGTATGTTTGTCCTTCAGAAAAATCCATCCTAGTACATCTTACGATCCCTAGGAAGGAGGAACTCGGTTATGTCATGGTGATAGTTTCCGATGTAATTTAGGGTTTAATGAGTCTGAAAAAGGAAGAACTTGGCATATTTTCATGTTTAGAGAGTTTGAAAATAAGTGGAAAAGAAAACTCCAACAGCCCATTTTTGTAGATAGTCTCACAGATCCAAAAAGGTAGAAAATTTTGTCTAAGAGAACCTCTTAGTCGCGATAGGCTAAGGTATTCATTTTTCGTAAATAATCTATCCCAGCCCAAAAAAGGGGTAAACATATACCAGCTAGATATCGTTTTGCAACCTTTAACGAGTTCAAAACGACAAGAGTCTCGATAATATTTTCATGTTTAGAGAGTAAAAAAAGAGCTGAAAGATGACTCCAACAGTGATTTTTTCGTGTTTTTACCGAGTCCGAAAAGGTATAAATACAACTCGTGACTTCATCGCTCTTATATTGAAAACCTATCGCTACACAAGAGAAAAATGTAAAACGTATTTCTCGAAATAACATAGCGAAATAATAAAAAAATGTGCTTTAAAACCTAATTAGGGTTCTAAAAGTTATTAATATGCCAAAAATAGTAAAAATAAAATACTTTTCACTTTTACCTCTTGTGAGCAATTGTTACCCTTTTTTCACTGTGATTTTGTGGCAGTGATAGCGGGCAATCTGGAAGACCAATCTCGAATCCTTTAGTTCTAGGTAAGAGCCAACATCCTTTCTTGCATTTTGATTGTAGATTCATTACCTGTGACCCCAAATTTGGAAATATATGGGGGAAATTGCAAAACCTAGGGTGCGGCAATTGGTGCGGGTATCAGGCACGGACCTATGCCAACCATCCTAAAATTTGAACTAGGGCGCACCAACCACGACAGTCAATCTTAGCTTGTAACTGTAGACAAGGACACCCAAATTAATGTTTCAGAAGCTTGGAATCTGGCTAATGACAGTCATATGAATGTTTTTGTAGGTGTGAAGTGGAAAAATGGTGATTGAGTGGAAAGAACGAGAACACAGTGAAGAAGATGAACTTGCCATGGAGAATGAAATATACATGGAAGCTCTCAAATATTTCGGGCTAAAAAAATTATTTATGACAACGTGTCTCAAAGCTCAACCAAAGCTATTGGAGTACCTGATCAGTGTTTGGGATGTTGATGAGGAAAACTTCATTATTCATGACCAAACTCGAGATTGAAGTTTCAGACGTTTATTTCATAACCGGACTGTCGCAGAGGGGGGCAGTACCAATCCTGACCAGCACCTGACCCTCAATGGACAACATGAGTATGGTAATTAACAGGGTGTGCCTAGGGGCAAGGGAAGGATCAAGAAGCGGAAAATTGGATATCCAAACTATTCTGGAGTTGGCACTAAAGGCAGTGCTGCATACCATCACATGAGCTATAGGATCACAGGCACTGCACGAGGCCACAAATACATAGTTACTTCTTGCTATAGATTTCATGGCACCAACCCTCTACAACTAGGCAGAGGAAATGGCATTCAACATGAAGCATCAACTGAAAAAGTGCAAGAAAACTAAGATGAAGTAGTTTGGTTATAAGTCCATTCTGGTATCGTTCATCTTGGAAAAACTACCAATCTTTTAGCGACATGAAGTGATAGTTCTGACACCACCAGCACAGGAGCCATGGATGTCCCATTGGGCTACGCTGATGCCAAGGATAGGGGGTGGTCAAAATATGTCCTGGAGACCAGAGTTCTTTAAGTGGCTCCGCTGACATCTGATCATCATGGAGGATTGGCCCTACTCTGGCATAGATTTCACTGATGATGCAGATCTCTCGCTCCCAAAAGGAGAGGATTGGGATGAAGTAATAGGTAAAACTCATTTTTTATTTTGAGTATTATGATTTATTTTGTTATGCATGTTCTGACATTAACCCATGTAATTTCAGATGTTGGCCCCAAGATAGCTGCAGGTATGTCCTCGATAGTGAGGTGGATTCCTCGTGATTTTGACATAGCCCCTCATGGTGAGGGAGGCAAAGAGGAGGAAAACATACACAACTTGGAGGGAATCTCCCGTCGGATCCCAAACTATGTGAAATTCGATGATGTTCCTCGTGCATACTAGAGACACACTACAGGGTTGTCAAATCGTGTTCACCGCTTGCTGAGGCAACTTCTACGGGAAGTTACGTGCTATCATGAGAATCATGCCGAGTAGACACCTATGTTTTATTTCTGCATATTTTTGAGAGACATGATGTCTCAGGATGTAACCAAAACATACATATTTTTTGAACTTATGATGCACACTGATGCAAAAATTTGATATATATATATACATCTATTTTCCTGTATGGATATTATCATTTGATGATGATTTTTAGAAATTACACAAATGTTTATATAATACAATGTTATCTACTGTATTAGTTAATGTGTTCATTCATATAGGAATATGTTGATATGTAATGTAATCAAAATGTCTTTCCAGTAAATGAACATGCAATTACAACCTAAATATGTAAGGGTTTGTAATAGAATAATGTCCATTAAGTTGAAGAACAACAAGCTGTGAGTCTAGGTTAACAATCAATGCACGAATGTCAAGGTTAATCGTCTCGGTTGATAGTTCAATAACAACACTATATTCAGCAACATTGTTTGTATTTTTTCCTAGAAAGATACCTTGAAGGTCTATCAACTCACCAGTAGAATCATAAATCACCCAGGTTGCTGAAGATAGGTTCCAGGTACTGCGAGAAGCACCATCCGTGAAACTGACAAAAGGGGTAATAAACATCTACACAACAAGTAATCATCTAATAAGCATGAAAATTCTCGCAAATCACACCAAGAAAAAAATGTACAAAAATGAAAATACAACCTATGTACACAAAACATGCATGAACAACTCATGCACAGTATTTTTAAGATACAACCCATTTCTGGGCTGATCCTGAGGATGACCTTCATAATCAATAAGCTCATTAGCCCCATTCCACAAAACAAGTTTAACAATGTAGGGCCCATGCCACATGGGTTGAAATTTTCCTGCCCCCAATTTATCATGAGCTTGGTCATACATGAGGACGAGGTCTCCTTCTATGAAGGAGTGAGGGGAAACGGACTGGTCAAAATGAGCTTTGACCCGCTTTTTCTGTTAGAGTTTACAGAGAAATAATAAAGAATTTATCGAGAAATAAACATAAAGAGCCAGCAACAAATCATTAACATAAACACAGATGTTTATCCAGGAAAACCCCAAATCTTGGGAAAAACCCAACCAATGAAATTTCATTAAGCATTGGCCAAAACCCTGGCCAATCCGGCCAAGTGAGCCTTCACCGCTCACCTCCAAGCCTACATTACAATGAAGACTTTCCAGCCTTTTATAGTCTCCATTACATGCAATACCATGGGATGAAAAACCATGGGTGCACAATACCATGTGCCCCAAAACCACTACTATACTCTATCCCTAGTCAAGTTTACCTAACAATTTCCCCCTTAAACTTGACTTTGGTATTATTGACTAAATCCAGCCAAAATTGCTAAGTGAGACAACCCCGCTCACTCTAGCTCTTCCCCCCTCAAATTTTTACCCTGGGTAATTGTTAACTTGACATCCCCCCTATCACCTAGGTCTAACCTATACTTTACCAGTGATTACCCAGGGGTACACATGCCATACCAGGTCTTATAGCAGTATGCCCATTTACATGTAATAAAATTAACTCCATTATAATAATAATATATATTTTTTTGTTTCATTGTTGTTGTCTTTGTACATATGAAATCAATGTCCATATAAAAAGAACCCATCTACCAGATTACATGGGTCACCAGCCTCTGTAACTGCCAGTCCTCTAGGAGTTCTCTTCATATACATGGTTCATTAAATCAATCCACTTACACATATGCTCTCTCCTCCTCCTCTCTTGACACATTCTGTGACCAATGCTCTCCTCCCTTGTAACGAACTATCTCCTTGTCAAATTAAATTCATAATAAGGTTTGTTGTCGACACCTGCCACTGTAGCATTGCACTCCTTCAAAGAGAACAACATAATTAATTTATGTAGCAAGAACAACTGCAAATAATATATTGACTCCCAACATCTAACTACACTTTGGCTTGAGCACCAAAAGTTGCCACTTCCTTGGATCTCATGAAGCCCATATTCATTTTGTTTCCATACAAAATTATGCACGTAGTTATGGGGGAAACCTCTCAACCATATGGATATATATATATATATATATATTCTCCTCAAGCTCCTGGGATTGAAACCCCAGCAACACCCTCGCCGTTGTTTCTCTTCCCTGTTCCATCAGTTTTTTGAAACGAGAACCATGTTGGGTATGATACAACCCATCCACGTACAAAAGTTCACAGGATCCTGCATAGGCTCAAGAGTAATCGGGCAAATTAACACAGAGGGAACATCAGAGCAATATAGCTCTTCAATCATCTGTTTCAATGAAATATCGTCCTTCTTCCCATTGATCTTGTGATCAAAACCTAAATCAATTTCCTAATCACAACCCAAATTTGTATCATGGTTTTGCCTTTGTTCATCCAGCTCACAATCTTAAATGAAGGCAGCTTAGACAGAACTGAGTTCTATCCTGCAGACTCGAGTTTCTGTAATGCTTGCACCTTCACGGCTCGTCGAGACTCCCACTATTAGCGATAACCAAATTTGCATTGAAACTCATGGTGGCATCTATGAATTTCATGGAACTGTTGTGCCCCTCCATTACTGCAATGTATTCCCTTTAAATTCATATCTTTTAGCCCGTTGACACTTGATTTACCGCAGATCCAAAAAAAAAACCTGTCGTTGTGAAAACATCAAACATCAGTTTTCATGGCTAGTAGGTTGCAGCTGGATAGAAGATAGTATGCTGGAACCCATGGGGAATCTACTAATTCCATTCATTTCAATGGATTCATTCTGTGGATTCATCCACGCAAATTCCCTGCAAGAAACTCCCCAACGATACAACAATTCAAATTGCGATTTCGAACTCCTCATGTGTTGCTCTCAGCCAAGGGAAGGGAATCAAGAAAAAACCTTGCAAGGATATTTGATTTATTTTCCACATGATTGTGTCCATCATTTTTGCCAACATATTCATAACCAGATCTAACCAGATTTTAAGAGGACCTGCCCTCCTCTTACATAGATATATGCACGAACATGTTTAGCAAAGAAGTAGCAAATTATAGACACAATAAAATCATTACACCAGCTCTGATACCAGTTGATATAATTTGCAGAGAAATAATAAATAATTTACCGAGAAATAAACATAAAGAGACAACAACAAATCATCAACATAAACATAGATGTTTATCCGGTAAAACCCCAAATCTCAGGCAAAACCCAACCAATGAAATTTCATTAAGCATTGGCCAAAACCCTAGCCAATCCGGCCAAGTGAGCCTTCACCGCTCACCTCCAAGCCTACATTATAATGAAGACTTTCCAGCCTTTTATAGGCTCCATTACATGCAATACCATGGGTTGAAAAACCATAGGTGCATAATACCGTGTGCCCCAAAACCACTACTATATACCCTGGTCAACATTAACTCTATCCCTAGTCAAGTTTACCTAACATTTTATGTGCTTCAATGACCAGAGAAGCAAAGCAGCGAGTTTCATCCAACCATTCTAAGTAGAGAAGATGCTCTTATTCTGGTGAAGTATTTGGCAACAATTCAACAACTAACTTGAGTGAAGGTATTTCACATTCAATCGGAAGGGTAGCTTCCAGACCATAAACAAGCTGAAATGTAGTGAATCCAGTCACATCTTTTACTCAAGTTCGATATGCCGAAAGAGCCAAGAACAACATGAGATGTTCATTTGATTTGTGCATCCCAATCGTACGTTGAAGCATAGTGATGAAAAATTTGTTCACGGCTTCAACCTGGCCATTAGCTTAAGGATAGTAAGACGTTGAGCTGTCGTGACACAGACCCAACTTTGAAGTCAACTCTGCCACCATATAATGCTGAAAATGGGAACCATGATCGATAACGATGGCTTGAGGGACACCAAACCTAGTAATGACATGATTGAATAGAAATTGATTTGTTGTCTTACCATCAGCCATAAGTGTAGATATTGCTTTGTCCCATTGGGTGAAGTAGTCAATGACTACAATGATATAAGCATGCCCCCTGGCCAAGTGAGGGTTACAAGTCATAAAATAGATGCCCCACTTTGCAAAGGGACCAACGATAATGACAAGGTGGAGATGGGAAGGCAGCGCATGCATCTTGCGCTGATAGATATGGAAATCATGGCACTTACGAACAACAATAATGCAGTCTTTGAAGATGGTGGGCCAGAAATACCCATCACGAAGAATTTTCTGTGCAGTAGCATAACTAGACATGTGACCATCACAGGCACCACTATGACAGTCATTCAAAGCTTTTGCATCTTCCTCGAGAGTCAAACACCGTCGAAGAATGAAATCAACTCCAATGCAGTAGAGTGTATCTACAACTATATGATAGGGTTGTGATTGATGACGGATGCATCATCGAGCATCCTTCGTCAACTCAGATTGGAAGGTAGAATTTTGAAGATATACGATGATATCATTCTACCAAGGATCGAGGGTGCTGATCAGAAAAAACATGTCGTCTGGAATGCATTCCTCAGAACCAGATGAAGCGGAGACAGAAGGGAGAGAGAAAATTAAATCGACGAAGACTAATTATTTCTTTGACTTGGCAGTAGTGAACTCCAATTCGAACTATTGGAGGATGACAATCCACTTCGAGTATTTGCCCCCAGCAATTGACGAGATAATATGTAGGTCATAGGGTTGCAGTCAAAAATCAGAGTCACTGTACGCAACAGAATATAGTGAAAAAAATGTTGAATAGCTTGAATAGTAGCCAACTTCAACTTTTCGACATGTGCATATTTTGTTTCAGTATTGAGAAGGTTACAAGACAGATAATAAATCACATGCTCGCCACCATCGTCATCGTCTTGTACCAAAACCATGGCAATCGTGCTGAATGCAGTAGCCAGATAGAGGGAATAATTGCGATGATAATTTAGAGGATGCAATAGAGGAGCATTGACAAGCAACGTTTTCAATGCATCAAAGGAATTTTGGGCGATCTCATCCCAAAGGAACGAGATGCCCTGCTTTAGTAATCGCGTAAATCCTTTAGCCAGTTCGGCATAGTTAGGTATAAAATGATGTAAGAAGTTAGCCTTTCCCTACAGGCTCTGAAACTGATGTAATGAGGATGGAGAGGGGAGATTAATGATATCTTGAAATTTGAGTGGATTGAGACGAATCCCATCTTTGAAAATGATAAACCCTAAGAGTCGACTAGAGTCAACATAGAAGGCGCACTTATGCGGATTCAACCGAATGTTATAGCATCAACAACAAAGAGAAATATGATGAAGATGATCAGGATGGTCTTTACGCTTAGCTGAATGAGACGGAAGGTCATCTAGATAAGGCTAAATAATGTGCTTGATATCATGGAAAGCATATTACATTGCTCGCTGAAACATAGCCCCAGCATTTTTCAGACCGAAAGGGAGCTTTTATAAGTGAAAGTACCCCAAGGAAAAATAAAGGAGGTTTTATTTTGATCAGTCAGGAGAATTTTAATCTGGTTGTAGCCAAAAAAGCCATCCATAAAGGAAAAAATCTCACTCCCCGCACAGTCATCAATGATTTGATCAATAAAGGGAGTAGGATAATTATCCTTAGGGCAGGCCCGGTTAATGTCACGGTAATTAAAATAGACATGAATGGTACCCTGTTTCTTATCTACAGGGAAAATATTGGAAACCCATTATATCAAGGGAATCAGATAGATAAAACCAACTTTGAGATGTTTTTCAACTTCTCCCTTAATAGCGGTAGCCTTTCTAGAGTGCACCGGACGAAGACACTAGCGAACATGCTTTGCACTAGGATAGCTAGGAATCTCATGTACCACTCTACTTGGATCAATGTCTGGCATATATTCATAATACCATGAAAAGACGTCACAAAAATCGTGGAAAAGGCTAATATGGACCTAAACCTCATCAGGAGAACATGTCACCCCAATATGGATGTTCTCAACAATTCCCGGTTTGATGAAAATCTCAATAGGCATCATTTGTGTGATTTTACTCAAGTTACCTTCTGTAAAAACTTCATGTGTCATAATAGGCATTTGAAGTGGAGGAGAAGGAACCTAAGAATCAAAGCTCTCAAGACATGTAGACATGGCCCTGAGGCCAGGCATGAACGAGGAACGATGATGACTATCATCCCAACAGGGATCCTCAAGAGACATAGCTTCTATGATGGCCTCATTGGAGGGAAATATTTCTTTCAAGGGATTGGGCGAATCAAAATCGCCGAGCCAAGGGGATTGAGAATAAGTATCAAGAGACATGCCCGAAGGAGCATGATTAGGAGGCTGAAGATCCGAAGCTGAAATAAGCTCACAGTAATCAATCTCCATTGGAATTAACGGCATCAAATATCCAAATGAATCGATCTGCTTGGGCTAAGGGATGATCCACGGATCATCAGACCTAGAGATCATATTAACCTGAACAGTGTTGGGTGGAGGAAGAGGAAAAATACCCATGAGGGCATGATATTTGAAGAGACCCGGCCCTACGCTCTCGTAATGTGTAGGAATTTGATCTATGTAAAAAACGTTGTTCTTAGAAGAAGAAGTGAAGAATGAAAACTGATCAACAACAATGATCTTTCCTTCTTGTGGAGATCAAAAAACACGAAAAAGAGTGGATGGAACACACAACATGATGTGAGTCCAACTGCGACCGAGGAGAAGATTGTAATTGAGCTTGGTGTCAACTAATTCAACCTCGACGTTGACTGTCTTACCTTCCAGAGTAATCGACAAGCTAGCGAGAACACCAAGAGGTTTATATTCCCTTCCATCAAATGCTTCTAGAGAATTTTGAGATGAATTCAGGGTCAGAGAACCGATGGCTTTCCAGTAGGTAGATGACACGATGCACATAGATGCACCCTTGTCCATGACCGCTCTATGGATATTTAGTCCATTAATGCCAACTTGTATGATGAGCACAAGCTAGTGAGGGAGACGTGGGACTAAATTCTCCAGGTCGAAAGTGATAAGGCTTGAATCAATAGGATCAACCCCACCGATGGCGGATAGTAAATCCTTCCGTTGAGATGAAAAACTCTGAAGTACTTCTAATGCATACATTGCAGATGGTGCCTGAGCCAAATCCTCAACAATATTGTAGTGTTGAGCAGCACAGGTGTTAGGATTGTAAGAAGACTTACGGGGTACACCTTTAGAAGGTGGTCGTACAATGGGCTTAGAACTAGGTCTTTTAATCTGAAGAGGGCTAGAAATAGGCAGAGGAGGAGGGCCATCAGCAATCTCTTTCCCCGATGTCTGATGCGATTCATCATAATATTTCAACTGGGTAGCTATAGAAATGGAAGCAGAACGATTCATCATGAAAACCTGAGAGCCAAATGGGGCAGAGGACTAAGGTTTCTCTACCAACTAGGTTTATCCTGATGGAAATGGTTAACCGGAGTTCCTTGGGAGCCTTTGAACAATCGACTCACTTTGACCCGTTGAGGACAGTCCTTGGTGTAGTGCTTTTCATCACATATCAAGCAAGGATACCTCGGTTTACATTTTGAAACATCATCATCACGAGATTTCTGAGAATCTTATTTCGGGGTATTGGCTTTGGCCTTACCTTTACCCTTATTTTTACCTTTGGAAGTTTTATCCGCTGGATTGGCCTGAACGACATTGAATTCCATGGTTTTACCAGAATTTGGGATTGGCTGAGAAGTAGTATCATTGGAAGGAGTGGATTTTGCCTTCCCAGGGTTCGAAGGAGAAGACTTCTGAGAAATCTAAGACATGGAACCGAGGATACTGTCGACAGATGGCATTGTCGGTGCTTTGGAAGTTTCATGTCTAGGAGAATTAGGAAACATATTGTACAACGTGCCGGAATGAGAGTACACAAGATCCAGGTACTGGGAATGAGCAATGGCTTGTGCCTCAGTGACACATGCCCCCATAGCAATGTCCTTAACAATAGGACTAGTGAAAGAGGTAGTAAACCAGTTAGTTAGGAGATGATTAGGAATCTCAAACTTGATCAGACGACAATGACACCTCAATTCATGAATGTGATCTGAGATATGAGTAGCTCGATCTTGCTTCAAGGATGTGAGGAGGTGCATCCTGGTTTCATACCGAACTGGTAACTGAAAGTGTGTGAGAAATGCCATGGCTAAAGAATTGAAATCTTGAAATATGCCACGAGATAACTCAATGTACCACTTGGTAGCAGCATTAGTAAGATTTCGTTGGAAAAGATGAAGTCGAATGGAATCGTAAACCCATGAGTTAGAGGAACAGCAAATATGGTATGTCATAACGTGTGCTTGGGGGTCTTCTCCAGACTTTCCCTCAAACTTGGGACAATCACCAGGGATTTTGGTTGGAATTAGAGGCCAATATGGGTTATGAAGGATTGGATCATTTGTCAACTTTGACACATCTAATAGTTCCAACGTTGCGAGAAAAGGTAATTGAGGATTAAAAGGCATTGGAGGTCATTGATAAAGACCTGTGTTATCATTCCACCTAGGTTGAGAGAAATTCTGCCCCCATAAGTTTTGTCCCGAAGGATTTTGTCCATAGGTGTTGTAAGCTTTAGTTCTGCCCATACTGGGGTTGAGGACCGGGATACTGATTATGAGCATACCATTGAGGTCCTTCCTAAGCAACATAGGGATTCTGCTACAGAATGTAATCATTTCCTTGAGGTGGATTATACACCATATGGGATTGATTTTGAGGGTAATAAGTGAAACCTTGGGGTGCACTATGTATTGCCTGAAATTGACCTTAAGGAGGGTAAGTAGTGCCTTGAGGTTGAGAAGGTTGTCCCAGCAGATCAAGTTGAACCGGCTGCTGAGCAGGTTGAATAAGCTGAACTAGTTGCTGAGCAGGTTGAACCGGCTATTGAATGGGTTAAGCAGGTTGAATCGACTGCTGAGGCTAGGCAGGCTATCTCTATGGAGCAGGTTGGCCTGGATGCTGAGGGCCACCAGGTTGCCCTTGTGGAAGAGGTTGGCTCGATGGCTGTGATGGACCAGGTTTCCCCTGAAAACCAGGTTGACCCGGAGCAGGACCATAGGGTTGTCGTCGTTGTACAAAAGATTGGCCTTGCAGAACATAAGGTTGTTATTGTTGCACAAAAGGTTGTCCCTGTGGTGGATACATTTGCCCCCTAGGAACATAAGATGCTTCTGGTTGAAACTGAGGCTGACTAGTCGGACCTTAGGGTTGTCCTTGTTTTACCAAAGGTTTTCCCTATAAGGATTTTCCTTGTGGACTGTAAGGTTGTCCCTATGGACCAAAGGTTTGTCCCTGCTGCACCAAAGGTTGTCCCTGTAAGGGTTGTCCTTGTAGGCCTAAGGGCTATGCCTGAATTAATGGCCCTTGATGAGAAATGACCTGATAGGGATCAGTCTAAGTAAATAAATAGCTTCATGCATATCAATCAGAGGCATATATATGGGATTACCATAGACGTAATAATGATGGAGAGGATTTCTAGGAGCTTGCGGCTGCTGAGAATCAGGAGAGGGAGCATACCATCATTGAATATCTAATAGATATTCGTCAAATATATAAGTAGAAACCATAGGCATGGTAGAAGTAAACGGGGTTTCCAAAGCACGAGGTTGTGATCCACTCATGGCAGACCTAACAGGCTATGTGGGATTGATAAAGATAGACCTACGAGTAGCAGCAGACCATGACGATGGATTCGTGCTAACAATCGGTGTAGATGAAGCTACACAAATGGTAGGTCGAATGGGGACACATGTAATAGTGGCCGATGAGATGGGTGTCAAGGGCGACATTCATAATGTAGGAAAAATCGAGCTACTAATGGGAGCCACTGTACTAGATTGTGCAACGGATGCAACACCATAAATAGTCGGACCCAAAGTATGATAACCAGGTGGAAGAGACACCGATTGGGGGGAAGGTTGATTGGAGACATACGAGAACTCTTCTGGGAAACGCTGATATTCTCCCGTAGAAGCATGCAGCTCTTTACTGCCAACAGGACTTGAAGAATCCATATATGACGAGGTCATAAGATCATTGAGAGGAAGACAAGGACTAGGAGGTATAATAGTGGTTAATAACGACGATCCCAAAGTGAGAGGGTTGAATTCTTCCTCACCCCCAAAACCAGACCAAGCACCATGAGGTGACCAATTGAATTCAACAGACCCTTCATGAGGAGACCAAGTAACGAGAGGTAAGACACTTGGGAGAATAGGCTACGCAAACTCAGCAGACCTAGTGGACTGAGGTGTTTCCAAAGAAATGTCAGGGAAATGACTACCACTAGGAGGCAGTGAAGAAGATGATGAATTTGGTGGTTCCGCCACTGTGACAATATTTCAACACAGGAAGAAAAACGATATGGCCTATTCGAGGCTTCAAGATCAAACACTAAGGAAACTACAAAAACAAGCCAAGAAGAAAAATTTTAATGGGCATGTGATTGTAGGCAGTTGAATTTATGAAATTAAAACAAAACTTTGTAGTTTCTTGTTTTAAGAGTCGAGAAACAAGAAAAATATGACTCTAGTCACTTTCAGAATTGAACGAGAATGAAAGGAAAAGTGCTTGATGATCTTTTCCGTTTTAGAGAGTCACAGAAATATCGAAATTACTACTCAGATAATCTAAGAAAGAGGGTGTACCAAGTTTCCGTGAACTGCCATATACACCTTGGTGATCAAATGAAAGAGAAATGCCCAAGGACTTGACATACGTGCATGTAGTCTCCCCAAATGCTGTGTTCGGTGTATCACGGTTACAGGGCGGAAGATTCGGCTTCCTATGGATAAAGGATTTAAACCTAGGAGGGTCTCCCTTTATATATGCGATGGTACAGGGAGCACAAGTCCATACTAGCGTTGTCTAAAGCCAGGTGGAGAACGACAACTACTAGGTTTAACGACGTCGGAACATGTCACTAGCCTAGACCTCTAAAATATTTATGTTAGGTTCCAATGCTTCCTTAGATTGATTGAATTGATTTTAAGGTTGATCTTGAATTAATGTCTTAGTTTCAAGGCCCTACCGAATGTGGTCTCGAATTCCTACATGCACACTACATGCAAAAGAACACCATTTCTGTTTGATGAATGCTAACTAAGAGAAGGATAGAGATATTTAACAAAGTATCAATCAGTGAGAACACATGAAGAATTTCTCTAATGCATCTAATACAACCAAACACGAAAACGAAAACTCTTTCCTAGTTCACTAAGAGCTAGTTATGTAAAAGAAATTTTCATTTTCGATCCAAACAAAAGAATGCAATTTTTGTTTTTTAGATGAATGAAGCACATGATGCACTTATTACACTAAAAAGAAAATCAAACACTAGTTTTGAGCACTATGAATGTAAATATCTAAAATGAATAAATCAAAAGCAATATAAACATTAAAACGCACTCAAACCAATGATGCACTCTTTCAAGAAAACAAAAATATTTCAAAACAATCTAAATGAGAAATGTGATCTATGCTCGAAGTGACAAAACGGAGAGTTAAACGAAAACGTAAGTGATCATTCAACAAGCCCAAGACACGAAGGATCAAGAAATACTAATGGAATCGACCAGCGAATTGAGATGACAAAGATCAAAGTGACTCGAATTCAACTCATAAGGCTTAGTGAGGAGAAGGCCAAAAAAAAAGCACAAGACCTAGAAACCCTAGGGCTACAAAACTTCATTGATGAGATAATGGACAAACAACTCAGAAAAACCAAGGTTGCAAAGTCAAAACAATCGCAAAAGACCAATTGCAAGTGAAATAAACAACCCAGAGCTAAGAACTATTGACCAAAAACTTAGGAAGAAGGTCAAACTAAATCCTACATGATTCAGTACGACTGTCAAGTTGTAATCTGTGCCTACCAGGGGTTGGTGCACCTATAGCAAAGGCAAAAAGTGCCAATTGGTGTGATTGTTCAAATAAAAAACACACCAAGCTGGAAAACTATGGGAAAAGGAGAAATTTACTGAGCAGAGGTCAATCTTGACACTCTGGAGCTGAATAGGAGGATTCAAAATAGTCAAGCAAGCCAAGCAAGGTAGAGAAACAATCAAATGACTGAATTCAACTCGACAAGGCAAACTCTCAAAAAACAACGAGACAAAAAACTCACACTGATCCCCAGCAGAGTCACAAACTTTTTGTGTAGGTAAATCCCCTCTGCAGACAGAAATGATCCCTCTAGCTCTAGGGTGCGTCTAGCAACAAGAGGACATGCTAATGTGCTGGTTCCTAGTTAACAAATGAAACGAGTTGGGATAGATTGTCCTACCTGTAGTCCAACACGGCCATTGTAGATGCATCAGAGGTCTCCCGATCCTTGTCCTAACACATCACGATCCTTCAGCAATGGTATTCCGGTGCTTGCACAAAGATCAAAGGACAAAAGCATCATACATGATAATAATTGCATTCATAACTAGCTAATCACTCTAGGAAGATTAAATGTATTTCATAATGTAAATCACATTGAAACAAGATGGGAACCAGAACATCAGTCATGTATATATTAAGAGAAAGACAGAGATTACAACCGTAGCCTTGACCTCGCAACCTCCTTCAGCAGGTCCAGTCAAAGTTCTTCTCAAGCATTCGTCATGGAATTTGGATGTAGCGAGGCAAAAGACTAAGATCTCTCTCCACAACAGTCTCTCTCTCTACACTATCTCAAAAGCTATCAAAATGTTCAACAGTTCCTCTTCAGCTATTCAACTATAGTCATTCAATTAGCTGCATCAATGTGAGATAGGTTTATTTATAGAGGGAGAGGAGGAGGTTGTGATCCCTCAAATGGTGGAAGGGAGGCCTTATCCTTTGGGAGGTTCTCCCAAAAGGTGGAAACAAGAGGCGAAAGGAAGGTGTTCATGGTTATGAAGTCCAACAACCCAAGCTGACTCGCTCACGAAGTAGTTAGCATGGAAACTTCGTCTCTCTATTTAAAAAAAAAAATCCAAAAACAGCTTGGCACGGGTAGCTCACTGGGACAGAGCGCCAATGGGAATGGGGCTCAGTGATGGTCTGCTTATGGAGAGGTCAACAGAGGAAATGTTATCCTCATGGAAAGGGATGCAATGATACTCTTTTCAAGGCATGACACTTCATATAGGTCATACAAATGGTCCTGCAATGTGTGGAACAGGGATTGCAAGAATGGTGACAAAATGCTATGTAACAGATGCATTTCCCCACAACCATCTTCAGTTGGTTGCAGTGTCAGCTGATCGTAGTTGAGGACTATGCTTATGCTGGTATTGACTTTAGAGGAGATCTAGATTGATGCAGGAGAATCCTACTTGATTTTCTTTAAAATATTGTGTAATTAGGGGGTGATGTCTTCTTAATTATTTTATAAATTATTATGCTCATTTTTAATAAAGTAAGAGAGAAATATCTGAGTTTGAGGATTATTGTAAATATTATCTTAATTAATTGAGAATATGAGGGAATTGAGTTGGGTAGATAATTTAGGGATTAGTAGTTCCTTAAATGGATCTTAGTTGAGTCAAATAAGGGATAAAGATATTTTAGGATTTGGTTGAGATTTGTGTGGAGGAAATCATGGATTAGATTTAATTCATAAATGTGTATAAATATGAAGCTTGTGTGAGGATGTGGGATAGAGTGAGGAATACGTAGAGAGATAGAGAGAAACGGTGTGAGAGTTTTTGAAAAGGCCGAGAGTCGAGAGGCACACAAATGTAATATTCGGGCAATTGGTTTGAATCTAAATTTCGTTGTTATTATATACCAATGTTTTGTTTGCTTGGGCTCTCTTTTCCTTGTATATGTTTTGAGCTAAATTGAATGTGGTTTTTAATGAAAAATTTGATGAGGTTTCCATGTTAAGGAAACACACACTCTATTATGTGCAAGGATATGTTTTATAGTAGAATCCCTGCATCATTTGGTATCAGAGCCAAAAAGCTACATGTTCTACATTTTGTTTTGAATCTACAAGTATATATATACATGCAATAGACAGATATGGTATTTGCAGGAAGGCAAGTTCACTGTGAGTCAAAGTCGCTGGTAAATATGACTAAAGTAAGAATCAACCAACGTATGAGAAGATCCAACACTATATAGTGGATGCAGAGGTGGTTGAACTTGGAACGCAGTCCTAGTTGCAAGGACACTGGAGAGAGATCAAACTGAAGGCTATTCGATGTTTTCCTCTACATCAACGGGCACACCTTAGACGCTGTCACTGTAGAGATGTGGTGTGCAGCCAACATGGTCTAGATTCAATACTGTGTTAGTAGTTTGGTATATGCGGTTCTAATTTTCTACCGAGACTGCATGAGCACTTAGATGTTGTCACCATGGAGTTGTGGAGAAATGTCGTAAGGAAGAATGGGAACTGTTGTGGATAGCCTCGAGGACTCTCTCCTCAGATTTTCAAATTTCTTTAATATTTGTATGCCTGAGATATGCATGTGTGAAGGATTAAACGTATATCTTTGAGGATAATAAATAATAAGTAAGTCGCGGGATGCAGAGAAGCATGAAAAGAAGGATCAATTAGTTTCCACGCTATGAAAGATGACATGGATGCATTTACCATTGTTATCAATAGCCAAAGAGCCATTCTTGATGGAGATGATACAACTGATGCCAATGTAAAAAACATTAAAATTGATTTCTTTTCCATTTCAGCCCGAGGTAAGGAGGTTTTGAAGAATGCCTCTGTGAAAATTTCTCATGGAAAGCGTTATGGGATTGTCGGTCCAAGTTTACTTTGTTGAAACTTTTAGCATGGAGAAAGATACTTGTACCCAAAAATGTTGATGTTTTTTTAGTTGAACGAAGAGGTTATGGGCGATGATATAACTGCATTAGAAGTTGTTATCTTGACAAATGAGGAATTAGTGAAATTCTGACAAAAGGCTCAAGGTTTTTAAGATTTGTCTTTGTAAGATGGAGCGGATGATGAGATAGTATAATGCCTACTAATAGACAATGTCAGGAAAAATTGATATTCACCGTTATCAGAGATATGCGGTTTTAGTTGGGAATCAAATAAAACTCGCCAAAGAAGGTTCAACATATAAGTGTTTGAATCACAAGGCTATAATATTTGTTTGATCTTGGTATATAGGAAGTGTTTGTGAAGAAAAGTGGTGATGTCCAAAGTAAAGCTCATTGTATTGCATTTTGTAATCCAAAACTTGTAAAGGAAGGTTCAAGTTGCAAAGGTTGCAATATTTTCAAGAACTCAGCAACGAAATATCTTGAAAAGAATAATTTTTATTCAAAGAAGAACTCCTGGTCTGTAATTATGTAATTCAAGTCAGGTTGGTTAAGAGAAAGGAGCCACATACAAAGTTTAGAATTAGTGGAATTTGATGAGCTTGGCAGAGGAAGAGTTTATTCAGAAACAATTATGTCGAAGGAAATTTTGTCATTGTTGGTGGACAAATGTTGCAGTTAATATTCGAAGGGAACATCATAAGAAGAGTTGTAGTGTGGAAGCTCAATAACTATTGGTGGGCACACTATGAAGGTGGTAAGTCAAATGAGTTTTTATGTTATTTAAATAACGTAAAATGGATATGTAATTTAGATTGAGAAGAATAGTTCTTTATGAGTGTTTCACAAAAATTCATGAGTGGGAAGAGAGATATTTTAAGAGAGATAATAAGTTAAATATCAAGATTTATCATTTCCTGTAATGCACGTGAAATTATTCACATTTTTTTGTCCCGAAGATAGTGCAATTTGTGTTTGTTGCTGCCAGAGAAATATATTGATGCCACCATGATAAGAGAAAGTTTTGGAAAATTACTATGAAAGAATTGTTTTGTGCACTGAAGAGAGACGGTGTTGCATGAGAACCGTCACTGCAAAGAAGAAGCTGCATGGAAGTGCAGGAAAACTGTCTGCGCTAAGAGGATAAGCATGTTGAAGAGGTTATGGTCTGAAGGGCAAGCGAATATTCACAGTGATAAGAACAACACAGAAGAGTGAAATCTGGAGAGTTGAAATCGCGAAGAGGAGGTTTATTAAATAACCTTGAAGGGGGCATGAGATATTATAATTCATTTCAAAAAGATATTTTTGAATGTTGAAAATTAAATGGGTTATTTATTTTCACCATAAAATAAATCTTGGAAAAAATGGATTGCATTTTTATTTAAAGGCTTCAGTTTCATGTGAAGTTATAATAGGAGACTAATAATATTTTCATAAGAATGGAGTATGAGAGAGAGTAAATATTTTACATCATGAAAATGCATTAAGGGTGGATGTTCATAGGTAGGTTGTATAACTTGAATTAGAGTCAAAATATCCACTATTGTAGTTATTGGGTCAAGCCTTGAAGTCAAATCCGATGTTAAGGTCAAATGAAAATTTGGATAGCTTGAGTCAAGTTAAACCATTGAGTTACTATACAAGAGGGTGTATTTTCATCCAAGATGAAGAGTTGATGTAAAGTCTAGAGTCAAAGAGTCATAAGCCAAGTCAAAGGTTTGGATGTAATTGGGTGCATGATCAGCAGAGCTCGACACCCAAAGCATTGGTCGTTATAACACATGAAATACTGTAGTTGTTGTTTGCATCAAAGAGGAGCAAGAGAGTTGCCAGAAATTATTCCAAGGCAGAGAACTGAAAGAGGTCAAGCGCAGGAAGAGAGTTTGTATTGCGAAATGGCGAGTATGGAGGCTTGCTAAAAAGGGGATTTGAATGAAATCCACACGTGAACAGATCAAGTTCACAAAGGAGGAGAAGATGACTGTTGATAGTCATTTCATAGGTTCTAAGAAAGACCTCAACCAAAGAAAGAAGAAGGAAGATGCCAAGGCAGATGGCATATGTAAGCAATTGACTGATGAAGAGTATGAAAGGGAGAAAGTTGAGATAATAGTTCACCTTGAGTTATTGATGGAATTTTTGTAGAGAAATAAAGGCCAAAGACATGGTTGGACCATGAGAAAGAAATTTAAGTGGCAGAGACTACACACAAAGAGGGAACAACAGGTAAACATACAGTTGAAAGAAGAGCTAAGGAAGCTCAAGCAGATGATGAGTGTGCAATTGAGATGTGGAGAACTCAGAGAGGATGAGTTGAAAATGGAATTTTCCATTTATGGCCCAGAACAGGGTGAAATTCTGGGTGGAGAGATCAATGAGAAAGATCTCATGGGCTATTGGAATAGTTCAGAAGAATTGGAAGATATGTTGACAAGAGAGGCAAATGAGGTCATGAAGCCTTGTATTTTTAAAACTCATAGTTTGTGTATGTTTGCATGATGTGCAGAAGATGGTGGACAGTCTGGTGAAATTGTCACCAAGATGAACAAAGCTCTTAAGGTGAAGTATGATGGAGAATTCCTTTCAGAGGAGGAAGGTACTGATTTATTGAAGAAGAACCAAATCATAGATGAATTCCTGTTTGGTGTAAGATAGCCAGTTGACGCTGTTATGGAACAGAAGCATAATGAAAATGCTGAAGTGATATTCTAAAGAGGTAAATGAATGAATTTGTTTAATGAAATTGATGACATAATTTTGCAATGTGATGGTACAGAAATCAGGATAACTCAGGAATATTTCCAAAAGAAGAATGAAGCTGGGAATGAAGGTTGTGATGAAATGCTGGAAAGATTTCACATGGAAATAGAGTTCTTGGAATGATGGCTTAAGAAACCTAAGGGAGAAGTGAAGCTTGCAAAACCTGATACAAAAGAGATTGCAGTTGTCATGCATGATAGGGATGAAATGTTTTTAACATTTATAGAGTTGAGTGAATGTTCTAACTTTTCAAATAATAATGTGGTTGTAGTTACAGAAGGAAACATTAATAAATATGATGTTGAAATCAGAGAAATTGCGTAGAAAGTATTTGGAGATGAGATGAAAAATCAGGAGTAGCAAGGAAGTTATGTCCATAGAGACATAAAGGAAACAAAAGTATTGAACCAACAGGATAAAGATGAAAGCAGCCAGCAATTCAAAAGACAATTTGCTAAAATCTAGAAGGACTATGATGGGATATTGGTGCTTGAAGCATCAAAAGAGGCCAAAAGGTCTTATCTTTTTAAAACAGCTAATAGTTTGTTGATGAATGCAGGTACAACACCGGATGAGAAATTTGTTACTATAGGAGTAGTCAATGACTATAGTTGTGATCAAGGAGAAGTTCTTGATTATTCTTCATTTCAGAAAGTTGAGTGTTCAACCAAATTGGAGGCGAAAGCATCAAAAAAAGACACACTTTGTGGGTTTTGTCAGGAATGTAATGATTGATGGTCTTCTTTCTTTATGTAGGGTTGATTGCAATAAGTATCAGATTCAGATCCCTTTGCCTCCTAATATTGATCCCAGTGTGACAATGATGACTGTTGAAGAAAACCCAGAGGTTACTTGGGTGCAATACCCAGAGAAAAAACTATGAGTGCAAGAGAAATACAGGAATCGCAACTCAAATCCTTTACATAAATACACAGAGGAAATTTTTAATATTATTGTAGAATAGAAAGAAGTTTTAGAACCCGTCACTGAGTTAAAAACCAACAACATCCAAGAACAACAAAGTGGTTTTCACTGTAAGACCTGTGATTACGTATATCTTATGCCGAGCAGGAAGGAGTTGGGTTGCATAGCCACTCCGAAAATTCCATGAGGACCAAATGAGACAAAGCAAGCGAGGGGAGAGAGGGGTTACCTTCATAAATGTTGCCTTTCAAACCCATCGTTGGATCTAATGGATAATTCAGGACAAATGGATAGACTATAGACTGGAATGTTAGGGGTTGGACTCTAAGCTTTAAATTATTGAGTGGAAAGGCTTATTTTATAATCCAGTATGAGAGACATGTGTAAATATTTCATGTTCTAAAAATAATAATAAAAATATTTTTTTCTTATCTCTATAAAAAATAAAACAAAAATTAAATAACCATATAAATAAACAATTAAAAATTTATTAACAAAACAATTAATTTACTTGTTGATATTTCACTTTCATTTTTCAAGTAATAAAATACAGAAATATAATTTTACAGAGATAAAACATCCAATGTGAGTTATAAGTAAAATATTTTAACATGAATTAATACAAAATCGCTCAATACATGTTATGTAATCACAATTTAAACAGTTAAAAATTACACATTATTTTCTGCACTCTAAAATAAACTTGTAACAAAAAAATTAATCTCCTTTTGCTCATGTTAAATCAATGCTTTAGACAAATCTATGCTAATTTACTTCATATTTGAATGATGGTAGATTATACTTTTATATATAAAACTATCTCAACCCAACGTTAGCCGCAAGATTAAATTACCATAGATATCCATTACATCGGATGATCATTATTAAGTCACATAACGCCAAAACAAACATAAGAATAAAGATTATACATTATAACTATTTGTATTGAGTTTATAATACATGCAAGGTAGGGGAAAAATAAATTACGAAGTGAGTTTTAGATTAAACCTAGTAATCTAGAATTTCATAAGGTAGGGGGCAAATAAATTAGGAAGTGAGTTTTAGATTAATCCTAGTAATCTAGAATTTCATAATTGTACCAGACACATTTACTTGAAAGGATCACTCTGGAATTGAACTGGTGGTGACTTTTCAATAGTAAAGTGTTTTAATGACACAACCAACGAAGCTAACCTTGGGCTACATTAACACTCTCTATATATAGTCAATTAATTAATGATATTTATAATAATATTCTTTTTATATGAACATATAATTTACGTTATGTATATCATATTTTAAAAAAGAAACTATAAAATAAGTCAAAGAAAATGGTCAGGAGGATATATATATACCTATGTATATCATTAGCATAGTCATTAAATTAAATGGTTAGCAAATTCTAATACGCATCAATTCATAACAAACATCACACTTTCTTCATGATACATATAGAATTGTTAAATTATATATATATATATATATAAATAAATTAAAAAAAAAAAAAAAAATTAATTAAATTATAACTTTACTTTAAAGTATTATTATTAATTATAAAAAAATTTAATATATAAGTTAAACTTAAAAAAAAATTAACCATGAAAAGTCACCTCCACTTTACTATGGAAATTCTTAATATGTAAATATGATTTGTTATAATACTATGGCTCAGCAATACAACATGCCCAAAAAATCATAATTCATTTCATATGGTACTTGTTCATATGTCATTTTTTCTAATTAATCAATTTAATTAAAAGGGAAAATAGGGCATAACTACTTTGGAGATAAATATCAACATTTGGTTGTGAATACTATTCATTTCATATGGTACTTGTTCATATGTCATTTTTTCTAATTAATCCATTTAATTAAAAGGGAAAATAGGGCATAACTACTTTGGAGACAAATATGAACCTTTGGTTGTGAATACTACTAAAAATATTCTAGAATATTGCATGGAAGTTCAATCTCTCACAGCCACATCATAATTATTGACAATTGAATTAAAATTTTGGAAGCACTAATAAATTTTATATAAAGATGTTAAATTCATATGTAATATAAATAATATTATAAATAACCAACATATATCCATCTTAAATCTGGATCTATCAAGCATGAGAGTGATCAAAGCTCTCAAAGTGAAAATCTTTCCTTGCACTCAAAAATAGGTTTGCATTTTGAGAGATTTGATCAATGCTTGGTAGATCTGGAGTAACGATGGATCTATGTTGGTCTTATTTTCAATTCAGTTTTACAATAAGGCTCAATTATTTTCCCCCCGATCGGGGTGTATAGTTGTCAGTATGAAATCTTGGAGGCGGCTACTTGGCATGCGCTCCCACTTCATGCAATTAACACCATTAAACATGGATCATCAGTCCAGTTGGGTGAAGTGTGCGAACGCTCAGATTGGAATGATGGCGTAGAATAGACAGGCTATTTGGATAGGAAGCGGAAGGCAAGTTTCGTTTAAGTGCTTTTACAAAGGACCCATCTTGCAAAGGGGAAAAGACGCCAAAGGGCCGTTACCGCCAAAGGAAAGAAGCAAGCTCAATTAGAACATGGCCCCAAGAAACGGGGTCGCAAAACCAATCTGGAACATCTGGAAACACTAGCGGAAAATTATGTGATAGGCAATTCCTCTAAAGTTCGCCATGAAATTTGTGGCTGGGAAAAGGAAATCCAGATGGAACCGAAAGACAATGAGGCAGAGGCCGAGATCCTTGATTTCATTACAGATCCAGGCAATACTCGTGGACACCTTACACTGTTTAATCAAACTATCCACACATACTGGATAGTTAAATGTCTGATAGTGAAAGCTATTCAGAGTAATCAATCAATTCATGACAAGACAGACCCGGTTAAACCAGACCTTCGCACTCAGGCTCAGCTTCTGGAGATTCAGGACCAGCAACAACACATCAAGATAACACAATACCAAGCAGCAGATCGAGTAAGCAGACTAGATGATAAGGTGGGCCGCATGGAGAAAATCCTCCAAAAGATCCTTCAGCAGCTCCAACAAGCAGAAATGCTTGGGTCCAATGTCAAAGACCTTGCCCCAGTCTCTTCATCCGATGGATAGAAGCTTTAGCTATTTAGATTTTTGATGGTTTTTAGTTAAATATGAACTTTTATTATCTGTTATGACTATACAAACTGAAGTAGTAGAACAGTTAGCTCAGGAGGCTTTTAGACATATGAGACAATTCCAGTACTGGGATGCTCATCATGCTTTTAGATGGCCAACAGACCCGGTTTCCCTCAGGCAGGTTGAGGTCAAAGACTGATTTTTATATTTTGTAGCCTGTCTTTCAAATATAAATAGAAATAGCAAGGTCCCACCAAATTTACAAAAAAAAAAAGGCTCATTTATTTTCACCGATAAAATGATATAATTATTATTTTCATAAGGTAATTTTTTCATTAATTGTTCACAAAATTACAAAAGCTATCTAGGTTGTTATCTATCTCTAACATGTCACTTAAGCAACGAGACTAGAGATAGAAATGATTGACATTCATTGTACAAAAATAAACTAAAGGGTGAAGTATCAAACTATAGAAATTAAGAGCTACCTTTTAGTGGGGAAACCAAAGAGTATAACAAAATGAGTGACTGTAGTTTATGATGGCATGCATAGAGCTAACAATATCCTATTGCAAAAGAAAAGGGTTGTCCCATAAACAGGAAAACCAACCAAAAGAACAAAAACACAATAAACTAGAATTTTAAACATTGTATACAAAAAAACAAATAAGAAGAACCCAAGAGTCATGAAAAGAGGGAAGTATCCAAGTTTATGGGGTGGTATTCATCCTTGCAATACGACATCATTATCGGGCCTATAGGTGAGACCATTTCTAAGTGGGAAAGAAAACCTTCGACATCCATCAACAACAACTTCAATTCATCTAGATTATGTAGTATAATATCCCTTGCATCCCATGTGTTCACAAATACTTTCCCTAAAAGAACTTTCATGTACCAATATAAATCCACTATGTACAGGTGATGGTTATGCCTACTTCTAGTATTCCCATTTTCATGAATCCAGTCAACCAAACCATCTATAACGTCTGAATTCATAATTCCCCGATGTTCATGGTGAATGTGGGCTTGAAAGTGACACACAGAAGCCTCAACATGAAACTAAGCCCTCGAGCCACGAGTACCCCTTTGACCTCCACCACGCATATGACAATGAGCACATTGGCATGTCATGGTTGTTGACAAAAGAAAGAGTCATGTTAGACAAAGGATTCCCAAGGTTAAGGGGTGGGCGAAATAACCTAAAAGAAAAAATACTATAACCTTACAAGATGACCTACAATAATTCTATAGAAGCTCGAGGATTTCCCTTACTTACAATATGATAAAACAAGTGCAATATAAAATCTAGGGAGAGGCATTCAAGTTGAGGAAAAACAAGGTAGGAGATACATCTAAGCTCCATGATTATTAATGGAAACAACAAGATGAAGAGAAACAAGTCGAAATGCAAGAGTATATCTGGGAGCCTGAAACCAAAATATTTCATGAATATTTTGGATGAGTTATAGGCACAAACGAGATTAATGGAGAAAAAACTACAAGGTGGTGGATGCCTCTCCCAAGGTTGTGGTTAATATACATATGGTTTGGCTAGCATGTTAGCAGTCGATGTTGCCCAAATTCAAGGCGCTCCTTTTGACCACCATGTAATTATCCACAATGGACACCCCCATTGAGGACAAAAATAAAATTTTAATATATCACAAAATAAATATTTTCCTAATGTTTTTCATTAGCAAATAGGTAAATATTTATAGTAAAAAAAATGTATTCATCCATAGATTTTCTTCTTGCTTTTTCTATTTCAATTAATTTTCTTTTAATTTTTACCTTTTTGCTTTTGTTAAGTTTTCTCTTATTTTTTTCTATTTCAATTCAAATTTGTAAAAGGACTTCAATTTTTTCCACCAATAATATGTCATTAAATAAAAATTTATTTATCTAATGTTTTACAATATCAAATAGATAAATATTTATAGTCAAAGCATAACTAATGCAAAAAGAGTAATAATAACATAGGTCACATAGCTAGTGTTCCCCGCCACTTAATTTAATAATTGAATTTTCAATGGAAATAGAATAAAAATTCATTGTAACTAACCATAGTTGTAGATTTCAGTCATTTCACATAATGCATGATTGTTGAATATAAATTACATATGCACTGAAATCATGTTCTTCTCTTGTGATGTTTTTCAAATATATAGTATTAGTAATTTGCAATATGTAGGAATGTAGAATATCTACCAAAAAAAAAACAACTTATCTTGGATGTGTGCTTATATTATCACGATATGTCATTTTTTTAAAAGTTTGATGATAGAGCTGATAGCAATATTGAAAAATGGATAAAAAAAACATTATTAAATTATAAATTTTATTTTAACATTAATTATTTTAATAATACAAAAAAATAAATATATAATAAATATTGGACAATATAGAGAGTAACTTAAAAAATCTCTAATAAAATCGAATTGCAACGGGTTCTAACTGGATTTGCAACAATATTTCCAATTCATGAAACTTGGTAAACCACATTTACACAAAATTTTCTATAGGAAATTTTATTTAATTTACTTATAGTAAACCGCATTGACACAAATCCCCTATTTGTCATTTTTTTTTGGTCCATGTAGCAATAGTAGGAGAAACATAATTGCAAAACCATAGACAACAGAGATTGATGTAAAAAAGTTTAAAATTTTTGACGTACCATTAAGCAGATGATCAAATCTATATCATTATATACATATAATTCATTTTTTTTTTAAAACTTCTCGCTATTGCCATAAATTTTAATATAGATATAAATGCAATTTTTTCTTTTAATAGGAACATATGATAAATTAGCTATTTGTTGCATGTCAGAGTGTGTTTTGAAATGGTTTATAATATTTTTCTAATTTAGTTTTCATTACTTAAATAAAATAATTCTTTCGAAGGCGTAGACACACAATTTTAAAACTCCTTAGAGATGAAATAGAAACCCCACGTTGTCTAACCAGAGGTTGGAGCCTATTCATTTGAATGTAGAAATTACACCAATGGATTCAATATGATCGTGCAATGTACTAAAACAAGATATTGAATCCTTCTACGATATTTGCGGAATATAAATCATGATCACTCAATCACATGCAAGTAAGAGAAAGATGTAAATCAATTGAACAACACAAGATTTTCCTGGGGAAAGCAACTACTAAAAACCCCTCTATCTCTATTGTATAATAAGCCAAGGAATCATGAAATAATACAATGCATGTGTGCTCACAAGAACCTCATACACTCCACCAATTGTCTCACGCTGATATAGGCACAATTGGACCAACACATAGCCAATTTCAGCCTGGCTTTCTCACACAATTTCTAGGAAAAATAATTCCAATTAAATATGAATTCCAACCTTCCTTGACTATGCAATCCTTCATGGGCATCATGTGGCTTTGTAACTGCACCAGGGAAGTTCACTAATAATACAACTGATAGTTTACTTCCCTTTGACCTTTGTCTTAACTGGGTCTCCATCAGAATTGACATGCATGCAACTAATAATAGCAAATCATCAATTACTTGGTAGATTAGTACTTGTGAATTAAATCTAATTTAATTCACTTGACCTCCCACTAGCTCATCACTTAGTTAGAACTAGTAAAAATGATTTTAACTCAATGATTTTGAGTTAACTTATTAAATTAACACTACATTAGTGCATTAACTGCAACTGGACCCCCAAAATAATATAATCACTCTACATGCCTCACCGGTGACCCTAAACTCGAAATTCTTGAGCTAACTAAGTCTATCTCACTTAGTTGACTATTACAAGTTGTTATGAGATAAGCTTAAAATTTATTGTCTAATTTATTTAAGGGAAAAATAAATTAGACACACATTTTCTTGTTGATTTTCAACACTCCCTCTCAACAAGAAAGGTATTATCATCTATCTTGATCCTGCCACTGTGGTATTCGAATTTTCTCTTCGCAAGTGCCTTCGTCAATATATCTACATGCCGATGCTCCATTTGAATGTATTGTAACAACATAATGTGCCTCTGAACACAATCTCTGAGATGGTGGTATCGGATGTCAATATGCTTGGACCTGCCATGAAATATCAAATTAACCGAGAGTTTTATGCAACTCTGGTTATCACAATGTATCATTGTCGAATCCATCTGATGACCAAAAAAACAACAAGTATCTTCCTCATCCATATGGCCTCGCATGCAGCCTAATTAGCTGCGATGTACTCTGCCTCGGCTAAACTGAGTGCAACTGATCTCTACTTCCTGCTGTATCAAGAAACTGTTGTTGATACTATGCTGAAGATGCCCCCTGATGTGCTCTTCATGTCTAGTGGACTACCTACCCAATATGCATTGGTGAATCCTTGAAGCTTCATTCCATTTTTCTGTATGTATGATAATCCATACTCTGTATTGCCCCTGAGATATCTCAAAACATGCTTCCCTGCCATCCAAAAGAGCTTGGTAGGCTTAACCATAGCTTGACTAAGCTGGTTAACTGTGTAGCATATTTTTTTCATGTGTTCACCAAATACATAAGTGAACCCACAAGCTGTCTGTAAACAGTAGCATCCACTACCTCACCTGAAGTAGCATCCTCCTTCCTCTAGTTTCTTGTAAGAGGAGTATCCATGGGCTTGCTATCCTCCATGTGGAACTTCCTCATAATATCCTTGGCATACTTTCCCTGAGATACAAATAGCTCCCTATCTCTTTGCCATATTTCCAAGCCAAGCAAATAGTGTAAGAGCCCCATGTCCTTCATCTCAAACTCTGTTGCAAGATCCTCTTTGTAAGAAGTTATGAGCTTCTCATCCATTGTCAGTATAAGATCATCAACATAAAGTAAAATAATCAAAATCTTACCATCAACCACAATATGATATAAGTTCACATCTGCTTCACTCTTTGTGAAGCCTAACCCGATGAAATCAATTCCAATCCTGGTGTACCAAGCACAAGGTGCTTGCTTCAGCCCATACATTGCTCTCTTGAGTTTGCACACATGTGACTTCCTGTCAAGGGTCTCAAAACCTTATGGATTCTCAATGTACACTTATTCCTCAATAACTCCATTGATCAAGCTTGCCTTTACACCCATTTGATGTATCTACCACCCCATCTACTGAGAGTGCAAGGATGGGTTTAATCGATGAGTACCTTGCAACCGGTGCAAAATTATCCTCATAGTCAATTCCCTCCACCTGTGAGATTCCTCTGGCCACAAATCTAGCCTTGTATTTCTCCACACTCCCATCTTCTACTTGCTTCACCTTATAGATCCACCTAGATCCAACCACTAACTTCCCCACTGGTCTTGGTACCACGTCCCATGCATTGTTTCTGATAATCGAGTCATACTCCTCAACCATGGCATCAACCCATGTCGGTTGCTGCATTGCTTCCTCAAAAGAGGATAGTTTTGTCACAATACACTCGCTCATAAGAGCTATGTATCTAGTATACCTGTTTGGGGACCTTCTCTGCCTGCGTTGTGATGTAGGTGCACCTACATTCTCTGTCGCATCTAGCATCAATCTATCAACCTCTTTGGTGTGCTTCCTACCATTTCTGGTGGATGGCTTTGTGTGAGTGGTTTCTCCCACTCCATGATCCTTTGATTGTGGCTACTCCACATCCTAAGGTTCATCCTTTGGAACTAAGAGTTCATCATCTGCATGCAAGTCAAGCTCCCTTTCAAGGGACAATCATGTGCCTTTCTCCTCATCAAATTTAACATCTCTCCTGAAAAATTTCATCCTGTTAGTAGGAAAATAAACCTGATAGTTGTGGGGAGTATCAGTGCACCGCACAAATATCCCAACCTTTGTTGTTGGTTCTAGCTTCTTCCTAGCATCTTTGGTCACATGGCAATAGACAGATGAGCCAAAAATTTTAAAATATGAAACATCTGGTTTCTTACCCAAAAAGGCCTCCCTTCAAAATACCCATGCCAAGTATTCCGATAAGGACTACGCTTCGCACAAATATCATTGTGTTCCATTCCTATGCCCATAGATGCAACTCTGTAGGCCCCGATCATGTAACACAAACTATGCCGCTTCCAAAATTGTTCTTTTCTTCTTTCTGCAACCCCATTCTATTGTGGTTGCGGAGTAATCAATTCTCTTCTAATTGTTTTTGGCGCATGTTTGAATTCCACAGAGATATACTCACCACCATTGTCGCTCCTTAGAGCCTTCACCTTCTTCCTTGTATCTTTCTCTACCAGTTCCTTAAACTCACAAAACTTGGAGAACGTCTGATCTTTCTTCTGTAGAAAGAAGATCCAACACTTTCTAGAAAAACCATCAATAAAAATCACATAATACATGTGCTTTGTTGTGGAAGCTCTTGAGAATGGTCCACACACATCTGAGTGAACTCTCTCAAGGATTATCACTGCTCGGTTCTCCTTCTCATGAAATGTGGCCTTTGTATACTTCCTCGTGGTACATCCCTACAAGTGTACTTGCTTCACCTTATAGATCCACCTAGATCCAACCACTAACTTCCCCACTGGTCTTGGTACCACGTCCCATGCATTGTTTCTGATAATCGAGTCATACTCCTCAACCATGGCATCAACCCATGTCGGTTGCTGCATTGCTTCCTCAAAAGAGGATAGTTTTGTCACAATACACTCGCTCATAAGAGCTATGTATCTAGTATACCTGTTTGGGGACCTTCTCTGCCTGCGTTGTGATGTAGGTGCACCTACATTCTCTGTCGCATCTAGCATCAATCTATCAACCTCTTTGGTGTGCTTCCTACCATTTCTGGTGGATGGCTTTGTGTGAGTGGTTTCTCCCACTCCATGATCCTTTGATTGTGGCTACTCCACATCCTAAGGTTCATCCTTTGGAACTAAGAGTTCATCATCTGCATGCAAGTCAAGCTCCCTTTCAAGGGACAATCATGTGCCTTTCTCCTCATCAAATTTAACATCTCTCCTGAAAAATTTCATCCTGTTAGTAGGAAAATAAACCTGATAGTTGTGGGGAGTATCAGTGCACCGCACAAATATCCCAACCTTTGTTGTTGGTTCTAGCTTCTTCCTAGCATCTTTGGTCACATGGCAATAGACAGATGAGCCAAAAATTTTAAAATATGAAACATCTGGTTTCTTACCCAAAAAGGCCTCCTCTGGTGTACTCATGCCAAGTATCTGATAAGGACTACAGTTCTGCACAAATATCATTGTGTTGCATTCCTATGCCCATAGATGCAACTGTAGGCCCTGATCATGTAACACAGCTCATGCTGCTCCCAAAATTGTTCTTTTCTCTCTTTCTGCAACCCCATTCTGTTGTGGGTTATGAGGTGCAATCAATTCTCTCTTAATTCCTTCTTTGGCGCATAAGTTCTTGAATTTATTAGAGATATACTCACCACCATTTTCATTCCTTAGAGCCTTCACCTTCTTCCATGTATCTTTCTCTACCAGTGATTTGAACTCACAACACTTGGAGAACGCTTGATCTTTCTTCTCAAGAAAGAAGATCCAACACTTTATATAAAAATCATCAACAAAAATCACATAATACCTGTGATTTGTTGTGAAAATTGTTGAGAATGGTCCACAAACATCTGAGCGAACTTTCTCAAGGATTTTCATTTCTCGGTTATCCTTCTCATGAAATGTGGCCTTTGTATACTTCCCCATGGTGCATCCCTTACAAGTGTACCCTTTGAAAGACCTGTAGAAATATGTTACATGATCCTCAAAGCACTGTGGTGTAGATGACCCAACCTCCTAGGACATAACTCTCCAGTATCCCACCTCACCACCTCATATACTTTACTTCTCATTGATATGAAGCCATCTACATCAATTTTGTAGAGGTTCTTCACATGAACCCCAATATTCTTTACATGTCATCTGGCTTCATGATGAAGGAATGCCTTTCCTTCATAGAGAACCACATCATATCCAAGATCCTCCAACATAGAAACTGAAACTAAATTCCTTTTCAAGCCTGATACATGCATGAAATATTTTAATATGAAATTTTTACCTAACTGTCTCTGGAAACTAACTGTACCAATCCCAATAGCGCTATACCTCCCGTCATGACCCATCTCGATGTGAATCTGAAGATTCTTCTCCTCCAAGCTACGAAAGAGTTCTTTATTTCCCGTCATGTGGAAAGATTCTCTACTATCCAAGTACCACATAAATCCCATCACATTTGAAACCATGCATGCGATGAGAGAGAATTCCAAATCAATCTATGAGGCCAAAGCTTCACCCATTGTAGCTCCCAGAGCCTTCTTGTTGTTCGTATTCTTTTCTGGACAATTTTTGGCATAATGTCCATGATCATGATAGTGAAAACATTTCACATTTGACATGTCACGCTTCTTGCCTTCTTTGCCAATCTCAGATTTGGAATAGGAATTATTCCCCTTCCCCTTATTTTCATTACCAGCCAAGGCACAATTTTCCTCATCATCAGTCTTGGATGAGGCTCCATCCCTGGTATTCTCTCGAAACTCTTCTTGTACCAAATATGACCATAGTCACTCCCAATCTGGTAACTTCTCCCTTCCATTCACAGAACCCTGGTAACTATGCTGGCTCTTGGGAAGGCCTAGAAGTGCTAGGCTCACCAAGTCATCATCAGATATAGTAATCCCAACACTTCCAAGCTCATATCGACATTGAGTGAACTTGGTCAAGTATTTATGGATTGTGTCTCCCTTCTCCATTTTTATTTTCCTGAGCTTGTCCTTGAGTACCAATTTTATGTGGTCACTACTTCTTTGAAACAGATATTTCAAGGCCTTCCACATAGCATATGGAGTTTCCTTTCCATGGAGACTCAAGATAATAGTATCTCAAACACCCTTTAACAATATCCTTCTTGCCTTTTTTACCTTCTTCTGCCATGCATCAAGAAGTTGGGAATTTTCTGTTGTGGGCTTGGGAATATCAGCATCTGTGAATTCCTTCAACCCGTTTTCCTCCAAAAATGCCTCCATGCCATCCTTTCATGAAAAATAATTCAAAATTCCCTTGAATGCATATTCAAGTATCAAACCATTGAAAGCCATATTGATAAGCTTATCACTCCAAAGAAAGTATCTGAAAATTTGAATATTGCTCAACACAAACTCAATTTATTATCCACTATTGTGATTTCTGGTGTTCTAATACCATGTAGAAATTACACCAATGGATTCAATCCAATCATGCAATGTACTAAAACAAGATATTTAATCCTTCTATAATATTTGCAGAATATAAATCACGATCACTCAATCACATGCAAGTAAGAGAAAGAAGTAAATCATTCGCACAACAAAAGATTTTTCTAGGGAAAGAAACTACTAAAAACCCATCTATCTCTATTGCATAACAACCCAAGGAATCATGAAAAAATACAATGCATGTGTGCTCACAAGAACCTCATACACTCTACATATAATCTCACACTGATCTAGGTACAATTGAACCAACACATAGCCAATTTTCAGCCCACCTTCATCCTGCCTTGCTCATGGAATCCCTAGGAATTCCAACCTTCCTTGACTGTGTAATCCTTCATGGGAATCTTGTGTCTTTATAACTACACCTCGGCAGTTCGCTAATAATATAACTAATAGTTTACTTCCCTTTAACCTTTGTCTCAACTGGGTCTCCATAAAATTTGACATGCATGCAACTAAAAATAACAAATCATGAGTTACTTGGTAGATCACTGTTGGTGAGGTAAATCCCCTCTGCAGACAAGGGCGATCCCACTAGCCCTAGAGTGGGTCTAGCCACAAACAATACAAGCTATAATATTGATTCCTAGTTAACGAATAGACGGAGATTCGATAGATGACTTACTGGAGATCCTATGTTGTTGTTGTCATTGAAAAGGGTTGTTGCGTCTCACTCCTAGTTTGACATATCACAATCCACTCGTTTTCACACTCGGACACCTGCACACACATAAGAAACAAAGACAACATACAACATACTAATTCACATTTGTAACTATTAGTCATTCAAAGAGGACTAAATCAATTTTATTACATAAAAAACATAACACAATGATGGAACCAACACCATAGTCGAGTATATTAATAAATGAAAGGAAGAGTACAACCAAGATTCAATGTTACGATCTTCTCCAACAGGGTTCAAGCTGAGTGTGTCTCACAAAGGATTGTCAGGAATTCGGACGAGACTCTCTCTATGGAGTTCTCCTTGGTTCTACCTTCTCAATATCAATTACTTAGCTATATTATTCTTCTCCAAGTTCAGCTCTTCAGCTATATGTTTAGCTCTTTGGCTATATGTTCAGCTAGCTTTCATAAAGGGATAAGGCCTATTTATATAGAGGGAGAGGGAGAGGTTAGGATCCCTATAATTATGGAAGGGATCCCTATATTCAAGGAGTGTTCCATGGGAGATAGAAACTACTGCCTAAAGAGAGAGAATCATGCCTAACCAAGTTAACCATGTCTAGTGACTCATCCCTGAGGTGGTTAGAAGGAAACTTCTACATCCAAATTTTTAAAAACATTCCCAAAATAGCTCGGCGTGGGCATTGCATTGAGACAGAGTGCTAGGTGGCATGGGCTCTAGTGTAAATCTTTAATCTTCCACATCAGTGCGAGGGGTGAACTAGCTAACCGTGCCAAGGCCAAAACATAGGTTTTGTGTGTTTTTTCAAGGAAATTTCCAACAGGAGAGATGATGTCCTTATGTAGAAGGATGCAAATAAGGTGTTTGCAAAGTATGACACTTTTCACAAGTCACAAGAACGACCCTCCAATATGTGGGGCGAGGGATTACAGGGATGGTGACAAAATGATGTGTAACAGATGCCCCCTAAAGCATGAGGTTCGAGAGAGAGGGAGGGGTGAAATGCTTTATGAGAACATGTTCGACCAAAACACTGTTGTCAGAAAACTTGCGAGTACAAATACAATCGATATCTCTGATACATGATATGTGGCATGGGCACAACCATCCATAATAGTATGTAAAAGTGAGATCTGAGGTATGGATGCAACCATCTAGAAATAAGGATCAAAATATAGACTCAGGTATGGTCGCAACCATCCAATTAAAAGAGTCATGTAATAAGTCATAGTAATCCACAAAGAACCCGCAACCTAGATTTCATCAGACAAAACCCAGGGTCTTGCACTCCATCTCGACCCAAACAGAGTACAAATTTGGGCATGCAAATGTATAAGCTGAAGTCGAACATGCAAGAAAATTGTCTGATTACCAACCAATAATGAGAGTTGTTAATAGACGCGAGAGAAGCCACTAATAATGATAATGGTTCTCAAGGTACAAAAGGTAAAATCCATGAAATGTGAATAGTGATCTGGGGTTGAACACTCACAGAATCATTCGATCGAAGGCCAATGATGTGAACCTTGCGTCTGATGCAAAGAACCTGCGATTAAGGCATGAAGGCTCCAGGGCACCCGAAGGGAGTCTCTAGATCAACTTCCTGGAAAATGAGCTGAAGTCAACAGGAAGCGACTTGGTTGAAGGAGGGCCATGATGTTTCCCACATCATCGACAAGAGATAGAGGAATATGATAATTTGTGAATCAGGACCAACAGATAATCAGAGGAAGGTTGAAAATTGTAGAGGCAAAGACTTCTCTTGAACATGTCAACGGCACGACACTAGATTTGGCAGTATTTGACATCAAGGGATCTGAGGTCATGGTGACGTGGCAAAGAGAAAAGGAGAGGTCAAAAGAGATTACCCAAACCTATGGAGGCAAACAAATGATGAAGAAAGATGTCCCCAACCTGACACGAATGCAAACAAGTGCCATGTTCAAGAGTGACATACTGCCGACTAAAGTCTAGTTCCATTTCCCCCCACCATTTCTAGAAAGTACCCCAATTATTTTTGTGAACAAGCTTGAAGGGGATAGCACGTGCTTGCGATGTAAGTTTGTCCTTCGGACAAATCCAACCTAGTACATTTTACGAGCCCTAGGAAGGAGGAACTCGAGTAATGTCATAACGACGGAGTCCGACGTCATCAGTTTTTAACGAGTCTGACAAAGGGATAATTCGACATCTTTTCATGTTTAGAGAGTTTGAAAAGAAAGCGGAAAATAAAACTCCAGCAAGGCCCTTTTCGTAAATAGTCTCTCAGATTTGAAAAGGTAGAAAACAACATCTGAGAGAACCTCTTAGTCGCGATAGGCTAAGGTATTCCTTTTTTGTAAATAATCTATCCCAACCCAAAAAAGGGGTAAACGTATACTGGGTAGATATCGTTTTGCAACCATTTAACGAGTTCAAAACGACAAGTTTCTCGGCAATCTTTTCAGTTTTAGAGAGTCAGAAAAGTACTGAAAGATGACTCCAGTAGTGACTTTTTTGTGTTTTTACCGAGTCTGAAAAAGTATAAAATACAACTCGTTTCCTTGTCATAACCATGTGAAAAACCTATTTCTGCACAAAAGACGAGTGTAAAACCCATTTCTCGAAAATAATATGATAAAATAATCGATAAATATGTTTTAAAACCTAATTTAAGATTTTGAAAAGTTATAAAATGCCATAAGTGGTAAAAACTATTTACTTTTCACGTTTACCTCTTTGTGGAGCAACAGTGACCCATTGTGCTTTGCGATCTTGCGGCAACGATCGCGAGTGATCCAGTGAACCGATCTTGATTCTGTTAGTCTCAAGTAAGAGCCGACACCATTTTCTATCTTTTAAGCTAAATTTCATTACCTGTATTTTTCATTTTTATTTCTTAGGAGAGGATTTGTAAAAACTAGGGCATCACAGTTGGCGTGGGTTTCAGGCACAGACCCACGCCAATCGCCTATTTTTTACATAGAGGGTGAGCCAATTGGTGTGACTATTTGCGAAACAGTTGCGCCAACCGCACAACCTAAAAATCCGCATGATTTAAAAAAAAAATGAAGCCAATTGCTTGCAAATTTCAATGCCTAAGTAGACTAACAATGCTCATATGAACAATTTGTGTAAATATCAAGCATAAATAATGGTGATTGAGGGGAAAGAGAGAGAACACAGTGAGGAAGATGAACTCACAATGGAGAATGATCGATGCATGGATGGCCTTAGAGATTGTGGGCTAAAGAAATTCTTCCTAACACCGTGCCTCTGGGCTCAGCAGGAATTGCTTCAATATTTGATAAGAATCTGGGATGAATACCAAGAAAAGTTTGTGCTTTGCAATCAATAACTTGAACTCGAACTTTATGATGTATATTTTATCACAGGATTGTCGAGTAGGGGTGCAGTCCCTATCATGATCGGTACCCGTCCTTCTATGGAAAGCATGTCGATGGTGATCGACATGGTGTACTGAGGGGCACAAAAAGGAATGGGGAGTGGGAAAGTTGACATCCAAACCATCCTAGATCTGGCACTAAAAGTAATGTTGCACACTATCACATGGGCTGCAGGATTGCAAGCACCGCATGAGGCCACAAAAGCACAACTGCTTCTTGCCTCAGAGTGCATGAACCCGACTCTCTACAAATCGGCAGAGGTTGTGACTATTAACATTCAGCGGCAACTTACCAAGTGAAAGAAGACCAAACTGAAATGGTTTGGGTATGGATCAATTCTCGTATCATTCTTCTTGGAACAACTACCGATATTCCAGTGCCAAGAGGTCATTGTCCCTATGCCACCAGCCATAGAACCATGGATGGCCCGATGGGCTGCACTAATTCCCAGAGTAGGGGGTGGCCAACAGATGTCCTGGAGGCCAGAATTCTTCGATTGGCTCTGCCGAAAACTAATTGTCATGGAAGACTAGCCCTATTCTGGTACATACTTCACCGGTGATGCAGACCTCCCACTCTCAGAGGGAGAGGATTGGGATGAAGAGCTAGGTGAGACTCATTTTTATTTTCATGAGTTTTATGATTTTTTTTTGGTATATATGCATGTTTTGAAAATTAATCTTATATGTATGCAAATGTTGGCCCAGAGAGACCTGTCGGTATGTCGCGATAGTAAGGCGAACTCTTCGCGATTTTGATCCTCATGGTGAGGGCGACGAGGAGGAGATAGTACAAAATCTTGAGGGGATCGCCCGTGGGATCCCAGACTATGCTCACCTTGATGATGTTCCTCGGGCCTACCAGAGGCATACCATAGGGGTTCGAAGTTGTATCCACCACTTGCTAGGGTAGGTGGTATGGGCGACGATGTGCTATCATGAGAACCACGTCAATTAGGCACCTAGGCTTTTGTTTCCACATATTTTGAGAGACATGTTGTCTCTAGATGTAACTGAAACATACATATATAATTTTTGGGTTTTTATGATGCACCACGCTGCAAAAGATCGATATATATATATATATATATATATATATATATATATATATATATATATATATATATATATATATATATATATATACATCTATTTTCTACATGGGTCTATTTTACATATGATGATGTTTTTAAAAATTATGAAAACGTCTACTTAATACAGTGTTATCTAATGTATCAATAATTTGCATAATAAGTAACGACCCAAAAGAAAGGAAAAAATTCACAAAGCACATAAAAGTCAAAAGATTTCATTTTTACACAAGCTTGAAAACAAAAGTAAACTATGCTTGATATTGGTTTCATGTTTACACAAGCTTGAAACAAAAGTAAAATATGCTTGAAAAAACCAGGAATTCCCCCAGCATGGTGACTTAATTCGAGGTACATGCCCCCCAAGATTTAGGCCATATGTAATGAAAAAAAAGAAGATGGAGTGAAGGTTCAAGTTATGAGATCAGAGAAAGACTCGACTGGGATTTTACGAGATCTGAGCAAAGACTTGAATTGAATAGGAATGTGTTTCGTTGTTTTAACGAGGTTGACACATTAAAAGAACCATCCTCATATGACCTTGTTTTATTTTTGAAGGAGCTTGAAACAATACAAGGAACTCTGCTCCGGATACTTTGTTTCATTTTTTAAGGAGCTTGACACAAGAAAACGAACTCTGCTTCGGAGACTCTATTTCTTTTTTTAAGGAGCTTGACACAAGAAAATGACCTCTGCTCTGGAGACTTTGATTCAATTTTTAAGGAGCTTGACACAAGAAAAAGAACTCTGCTCTAGAGACTTTGTTTCATTTTTTAAGGAGCTTGACACAATAAAACGAACTCTAGTCTGAAGACAACTCATCATGTCGAATAAGAATTCATGGATTCTAAGAGGTTCTCATCTGATGGGATAACAAAATCTAGGAAATCAGGACCCAATGCCCCCAACACACGATGCACAATGAAAACATTACTAAACACGAGCATGGGACAGGTAGCCACATAATTAACTTGGGGTGGGGAAGACACAACCGACAGATAAATACTAGGAAGGGAAGATGGTGGGCCAGCCGCCATATCAGGACCAAAGAATGAAAGCTGATCAATGGTCACGATCTGACCTTTGTGTCAAAATCAGATCACACGAAAGAGGGAGGAGACAAGCGCACCCATGGCATAAGCATAATCATGCCCCAAAAGTAAATTGAAATACAAGGGGCCTGGAAAACCCATCACGTCTATATAGATGGTTTTCCCTCCTAAAGTAATAGGCAACTTTGGAAGGATCCCTAACGGTTGACTAGTTCCTCTGTTAAAAGCCAACAGATTCTACATGACAGGCATAAGCGGTGGAGAACCAAAAGCTTGCCAAGTAGTGGAAGACAGAATACTAACAGATGTGCCTTCATCTATAATAGTACTCGATACGATCAGATTAATGGTTTGTACTGTTATCCCGAAAGGTACATAAAATGGGAGGTGGTATCCTATAAATCGACTCCAATCAAAGAAAGCAACCAAACTACTTGGAGGAGGTACCATCGAACTAAGATGGTTCTCCCCTGGGGTTACTGGAGCAAGAAGATCCTTCTCTTGGACTTCCATCACGGGAGTAGGAGGAGCAGCTTCTTGAACTATAGGGACGGAAGAATCTTTCTCCAAGTCCGAAGAATCTGAGGAAACAATAAGAACATGAGGGGAATGAGATCCACTCTCGACGAAAAAGACCTGATGAACCACTGGCAGGGTCAGCTCAACTGATTTCGTGACCAATGGTTGATCAGGAATGGATTCATGATTTTGAATTTCTGAGGGAACGAGATCAACCAAGGATATCTCTTGACTAACCATTGAATCAACTAACGGAGGACTCGAAGAAAGCTTCTAGTAACTAGCCAGAAGGCAGGGTGCAGAAACAGTAAAGTTGTCTAAAACTCTCTTGGCTTCATCTATGTATGGACAAAGGTGAATGGGATGATGCCGTTCACACAACCTACAGGGATTGGTAATCTTACCCTGTTTCTTATGAGTCTTATCATCACTAGTCGAAGATGTGCTTCCAATATGACTTCTGGAAGCCAAAGGCAACGACAGACGACCGTCAGACCATACTTAAAGTATCTTGGGAATGCCAAGGCAGTCTCATAGAAGGTGGTCACTTTTGCACAACATGCAAGGAAATTTGACTTTTCGAGGAAGGTTGGATGGTTTATCAATGGATGGTTTCTTGGGCGCAATAGCCGCAGAACTAGTCTCTCTTTTATATGACTTTCATTAGGCGAAGTAGAAGAGGAGGATGAAGAAATGGGCAAAGAAGGGGAGGGTTCCACTTTAGAATCAACATGATGTTGTTCAGGTGGAAGAGATGGTTGCAGAGAGATCGGGACACTCGAGACCATAGAGGTCGAGAATAACCAAACAGGCAATCCAACAGTTAGCCCAGGAAGGGACAATGTTTCCATGTAAGGAGCACCAACATTCCCAAAAGCAGGAAAAGGACCAGGATTCCCTTCGGAGGGGATTCCTTGGTTAGTGAACTTCGGAAACATTTCCATTGGAAACAACTCTAAAATCAAGAACTAAGGAACGTAATTTTAACCAGGAATATTTCGTGGGCAGTTAATTTTTAAGACATTGAAACAAAACTCTGTCGTTTCATATTTTAAGAGTCAAGAAATAGGAAAAATGTGACTCTATCACTTTCAGGTTAAAATGGGCATGAAAGGACAAGTGCTCGATGATCTTTTAAAATTTATGGAGTCAATAAAGATTGAAAATGTCTACTCAGGTAGTCTAGGTAAAAGGGTGTACCAGGTTCCCGTGAATTTCCATATACACCTTGGTAATCAAATGAAAAAAGAATGACGAAGGACTTGACATACGTGCAGGTAGTCTCCCCGAATGTTGTGTTCAGTGTATCATGGTTACAAGGCGGCAAACTCGGCATCATACAGATAAAAGCATTGCAACCTAGAGGGGTCACCCTTTATATACTCGACAGTATGGGGAGCGCAAGTCAGTGCTAGTGATGTCTGAAGCTAGATGGTGAGAGACAGCTACTAGGTTTAAAGACGCCGGAACACATCTCTAACTTAGACCACTAGATTTTTCGTTAGGTTTCAATGTTTCGTTAGGTTAATTGAGTAAATTTTAAGTTCATATTGTATTTATGTTTCAATTCCAAGGTCCTACCGAATGTTGGATCTCAAAAATCCCTAAATGCAAGCTACATGCCAAAAGATACCATTTCGTTCGATGAAAAACTATCTACGAGAAATTTAGGAGTTTTCAAGCGATAGCAGACAATAAGAACACATAGAAGCATCCACTATAGTATCTGATGCAAGCTTATTGAAAATGAGAAATCTTTCCTAGAATTTTCCAATGCTAGATATGCAAAAGACTTTCAGTTTCACAACGCAAACAAGAATGCAAACAAAATATTTTTTTATTTTTTTATTTTTTTATATGTAATAGAGCAAGAAGTGCACTAAATGACATGAAAAACAAACCAAAACACTAGTTTGAGAAATTTAATGGGAGAGCTGAAGCAAAATAGTTTCAATCAACCCAAAGCAAACATAACAAAACTCAAACCAATGTTGCAATCTGTCAAATAGAATAAAGACGTCAAAACAGACCCATACAAGCAGTGTGATCTATGCTTGGAGTGATAAGAAGAAAAATTGAACGAAAGAGGAAAGAATCATTCAACCAATGCAATCACTCAAACGGATCAAGGAAGTTGAATGCAACCAAACAAGGAAGGAAGTTGACTGTGAAACAAAAAACTCAAAACTCCTACAAGAGAATCAACATACCAAAGAACTAAAAACCTTAAGGCTGCATGCTGATAGAAACGGACAAAAAACTGAAGGAAGAGAGCCGATCACAATAAAAAACAATCCTAAAGCACTCAAGACATATCAAAAACTAACCCAGAAGAAAAAGTATGACCAAAAATCTTCAAAAAAAACCAAACCCTAAAACCTACAGGGGTCGGCGTGGCTGTTTAGCTATAATCAGTGCCAAACAGGGGATGGTGTGGATGCAACACTAGAAACTAGTGCCAATTGGCACATCTATCTAAAAATAAAACACGCCAAGCCAGTCACCTAGGAAAAAGGGAAAATTTTGAAAAACAGAGGTCAGATCTGATCCTCTTGGGCTAAACAAGGGTCTTAGACTTAGAAAAATAATCAGAAAAGGAAAACTAAGCAAGAAAAGACCAACAATAAGACCTAATGGATGAAAGACAAACTCACACTGATTCCCGAGTGGAGTCACCAATTTTTTGGCGAGGTAAATCCCCTCTGCGGACAGAAGCGATCCCACTAGGCCTAGAGTGGGTCTAGCCACAAATGAGACAAGCTATAATATTGATTCCTAGTTAACGAATAGACAAAGATTCAATATATGACTTACCAGAGATCCTATGTTGTTGTTGTCATCGAAAATGGTTGTTGCCTCTCACTCCTGGTTTGAAAAATCAAAATCCGCTCGTTTTCACGCTCGGACACCTGCACATACACAAGAAATAACGACAATATACAACATAGTAATTCACATTCGTAACTATTAGTCAGTTGAAGAGGACTAAATCAATTGTATTACATAAACAACATAACACAATGATGGAACCAACATCATAGTCGAGTATATTAATAAATGAAAGGAAGAGTACAACCAAGCTTCGACGTTGCGATCTCCTCCAGCAGGATTCAAGAGGAGCGCGTCTCACAAAGGCTCGTCAGGAATTCGAATGGGACTCTCTCTATGGAGTTCTCCTTTGTTATACCTTCTCAATAGCAATTACTCAGCTATATTATTCTTCTCCAAGTTCAGCTCTTTGGCTATATGTTCAGCTAGCTTTCATAAAGGGAGAAGGCCTATTTATATAGAGGGAGAGGGAGAGGTTAGGATCCCTATAATTATGGAAGGGAGCCCTATCTTCAAGGAGTGTTCCATGGGAGATAGAAACTACTGCCTAAAGAGAGAGATCCATGGCTAACCAAGTTAACCACGTCCAGTGACTCATCCCTGAGGTGGTTAGAAGGAAACTTCTTCGTCTAAATTTTAAAAAACATTCCCAAAACAGCTCGGCTCGGGCACTACATTGAGATAGAGCACCAAGTGGCACAGGCTCTAGTGAAAATCTTCCACATCAGCGTGAGGGGTGAACTGGCTACCTACGCCAAGGCCAAAACATAGGTTTTTTGTGCTCTTTTGAGGAAATGTCCAACAGGAGAGATGATGTCCTTATGTAGAAGGATGCAAAGAAGGTGTTTGCAAAGTATGACACTGTTCAGAAGTCACGAGAATGACCCTCCAATATGCGGGGTGAGGGATTGCAAGGATAGTGACAAAATGTTGTGTAACAATCACTACTTGTGAATTAAATGCAATTTAATTCACTGGACCTCCCACAATCTCCTCACTCAGTTAGAACTAGTTAAACTGATTTTAACTCAATTATTTTGAGTTAATTGATTAAACTCACACTACACTAGTGCATTAACTACAACTAGACCCCCGAAATAATAGAATAATCCTACATGCCTCACCATTGACCCTCAACTCAAAATTTTTGAGCCAACTAGGTCTATCTCACTAGTTAACTATTACAAGTTGTTATGAGATAAGATTACAATTTATTGTCTAATTTATTTAAGGGAAAAATAAATTATACACATATTTTCTTGTTGATTTTCAACATTGACAATGCGTGAAGGGAGATAACACCGAATCCTGACCATGATGTGGACATCGAAAGAGATTAAGCCAACCCTTGGAAATATTCATATTTCAATCAAAGCTTTGCCCTTACTGAATGTATGATTTTTTTTTGCCCTTTCAACAAAACCCTATTTCAAAGGAAAGTGGTTGCAGGCATTGGAATTTGTGATTGTAGAAGCTAGGTGGCATGGAATTAGGATATTTTTTAGCATGTTAATAATTTTGATGCATATCATGGAAAGGGCCAGTATTTTCAATGGACCCATGATGGTCGAAAAAATAGAGAAAAATAATTTAATATGTTTCCCATGAAGAGACCTGGATTGAAGAAGATTCTTTCATCAGAGTTTGATGCTCGAAAAAGTATAGAAAAAAAACGAATATGTTTCCCATGAAGAAACCTTGACTAAAGAATATTTTTCCATCACGGTTTAGAGGAAGGGAGTGGGTTCAGTGTTCAAATCCCATAAGAAAGACAGGAAGGGACTCGCCCACACTTACAATATTGACTACGAGGAGAACAATGGCTACAACAGGGGCATTGTATCATATGTTATCTATGACAAAGGGCGGGGTGTCATTCTTTGAGGTTTATTTTCAAGAATGTATTGCGTACAGGTACCAGAAAGAGATTTTCATCATAGCCGAGGGTATGTATACAGGGAAATTTTTCTACTATGGTAATAAGGACAATGTTTGATACTTAGACATGGAAATATGGTTTGCAAACTTGCAATATTCAATGATGATATGATATCCAAGACAGGACTAGGAGATATGTTTGTTTTTATGTCTTTGTTCCCATTCTTGTTTTTAGATCTAATACATGGCTAGGAGAATTGTTTGTTAACGTGTCTTGGTTTTGATTTCCATTTTGAGACTTAAAATTACATGAGCACATTCATTCATATTGATAGCATAATATAACAAATTACAACATTTTGACTAAACAAAATTCAGTGCTTAAGGAAAGAGAGTAGAGTATAGCAAATGTCTGCATTGGATGTTTCTAAAAATTGTTCGACTAAACAAAAATAAATGCTTATAAAACTATTTATTTGACAAGAATCGAAACCCACACATAGCAGGGCACAAAAAAATTTCCAGACAATGTTCCAAAATGTTTATGTCACTATGAGAAAAAAAAATTCCTCTACTTGACATGAATGTTTTACAATGTAATTTTTTTTTGTGGTTGAACAAAGCGATGTTCATTGTTCCTTCAGCATTGACATTTAAGATCTATAATAACCTGGTGTATTGTTTTTTGAAATTTTATCATCCCTCCATGCGGACAAAAATAATGCAAAGTTCTTATTGGTGTTCACATAAATATAAAATTGCAGTATTTCGTTATATGGCTAAAAAGTAAAGCTTATAAGAAGGGAATGATACATGCGGAGAGAAGAGAAAGTTTCTAGTTGGAACTTTGGGTTGTTTTGTTTCGTTTCTTGTTGTTGTCAGCATTCAAAATATCATTGTCACCATTGAGAGTGAAAAGACCATGTATTTGTAGATTTTGTAGCATATAAATATTTGTTGTAGATTGGTAAGACATAGTAGCTAATTCAGATAGTAGTTGCTTTAGAACTGGCTTGTTTCTGAGACAACATCGCAGGATGTTGTTATTAGAAGTTCTTATAGTTCAATTGATATAATGCAGAAAAAAGAAAAGGGGTTTTTTGTTTGCACTTAGCACAAAATATTGACAAATCCTTTATCATTGTAGAGGAAGACATTAGGAAACTTCATACTACAGAAACAAGTTAAAATGGTGTTGAGTATGCATTTGCAATGAAAAGTATTTCATGAACTTTTTAGAGAATAAAACTAGTAAAGAGCTTTGTAGCGAAAAATAGGTAACTAACATATGAAACATAAGTTGGTTACTGAGTATGTACCTACCTGGATCTATTTGTCATTTATTTTTTTGAAGTCTTGTTCTATCTTGGTGTTCAAATGTGTATGAAATTGGCATGTGTTGTACAAAATGTTTTTTCCTTGGTGTCTTTTCTTTTTGTTAAGTTTTTTAAGAGCATGGTTGGCACATCTCTAGTTTTCAAATGTTGTTCTATTTCATTGTTTATAGATTCAAATTTTTTTGAAGAGTTGTAGTTGCAGTATAAAGCATGCCTACAAAGAGAGAAAATAAAAAAGAATAGATAAATAAATTAAGTAATTAAAAAAAAAATGTAATTGTTCAAATTGCATGTAGACAATAAGATGAACTTCATAAGACTAATGGATTAGTGGTGCAAGTTTGATCATTTTACCAATGCCTTGTAATCTTCAGATCTTCCGGCTTTAATTTGTACTGTATATTTCATTCCAACTTTTTTATTGTTGTTACAAGTGTTGCAACTGTTGAAATTGGGAATGTTTCTATGCTTTCTCCCAGTTGTTTTATTGTTGCATTGAAAACAGATTTGTATTATGCACAAACTATATCAATTTTTTCTACAATGCTCATGTTGTCTAACAACATAGTGTGGTCATAATCACCATGGTCATAGTTTGTTTTGGTGCAATATGGAAATTTTTTACTAAAATTCCTTTTCCTAACAAGATATTTTGCTTGTGTTTTTCGATGAGGTCACTTGGAACAACGATTGTCACTATCGTCACTGCTTGTTGTCCAGTCAAACCAGCACACAATATTTGACGAATTTTTGTTGCTTTGTACATAAATTTGGTGTAGACTACCATGACATCACCATGAAACAATTTCCGATATTTTTGGATGTTCATTTCTTCAATTTATATCATAATGGTTGGAAATGCATTCATGTTGTACACAGATCGTGAAAATAATATTCATTTACACCGAGACAATGTTGATGTATATATGGAAGATATGATTGATTCACACAAACAATATGCATAGGTTGACTTTCCTTTCTGCTTCTTTTTGCAATTGTTTTTCTTGTTTTGTCATTGTCTTGCTTTGTTGTTCAAATCTCCAATTTTTTTGTTGCAATGAAAGCAACAATGGGTAGGAAAAATGCAAATAGTAACAATGGATACATGCTAACTAGCATATATATAAAAAATGAGGAACAAAAGGCAAGTATATATGGTATTTGTAAATACTTACCATTTATGTTTTTGACCATCACAACTTTGATCCATTTTTCTTCTAACGTAGAAAGGAAATTGCATTAGAAGTTTTCTTTTCATATGGATGCAATGGATGCTTTCAAAATGATATTAGTAAATTGTTAAGGTTCAATGGAAATAAAAGAAGGGGAAAATGGTTTAATTGCAACTATGGAAAGTGTTCAAAAAATTTTATGGTTCATTTTCATATATCTGGTCCATTATGAAACAAATTGTGTCATGATCTGACCAATAGGTATCCAATTTGTACATCTTGTAGCTATGTTTTATATTATACCATTCATGATCAATAAGTGATGTGTGAAAATAGAAATTTGTATCTAGAAGGAAGTGAAGGTTGTGGCTATGCATATAGTATGTTAGTTCCCTTGTTTTATTGTTGCTTTGATGCATGTTAACATTGAAATCTCTTATAGTGAGCATTGGTTTGACAATAGATATATTGGAGATTGGTTTCTCAATAATACTGAGTATATTGGCCAATGTAGCATAAGGTGTTGCATAGAAATTGACAATTCTGATTTTCATTCCCTGTAGAATGATATTTTCCATAAGTGCTTCTACATTATCTTCTTCAAACTACATATGTTCAAGGATTTTTATGATTTTCTTGAAGAATATGAGAAATCCATATTTTTTATGGTTAGATATGCAAGTGAAGGTTTTAAGCTTTTGTTGCAGTGTATCTTGTTTCAAATGTGTCTCTTAAAAACACAAAATGTTAGCGTCCATTATATTATAGTCATTCAGTACATCGTTAATATAGGCTTCTAGGTTGCGACTGTTTAAAGACATAACGTATGTGCATGGATGTGTGTGAAAATACTGATACTTGTAATCCGATTCCCATTTTTCATTTTGTCATAGATGGTCCATTTCAATTGCTATTTTTTGTTTAACTTTGAAGTTTTTCTTATGTAAAGGTTTTAACAGGAACAAGGATTGCATGTTCCTAACACAAGACAAGTTTGTGTAGACTAATACATGAATTTGTATTCTGGAAGGATCAAATGCAACGTTATCTAGTGTGAGTTTCTGTGACCTATGTATTGTGTGTGCACATGCCAATTGAACAGGAAATTATTTTTATTAGAAATTGTAGAAAGAAAGGATAAATTTTACTTGCGCCTTAGTCAAATTCAATAATTCAATTTTCCACATCAGCAGGATGACTTGGATATAAGTTAGCTAGAATGACATGGCCTTGTCTCCTAGTTAGTAAATTCGATTTATAGGATAGAAGTATAGTTGGGCATGTAGTGATTGCTAAAAATTAGAAATCTAATTCAGTTATTTTTAGTTGAACTCAGTTAACTGATATTAAGTACCTAGTTGAGTCAATTGAAGGCCAATTGAGTAGTATAAATGTTTTTAACTCAGTGATGTCTCAGTCAAACTAGTCAATCAACTAAAAATATCCCGGACACACATGGAATTCGAATTGCCTAGCTGGAGTGGAGGAAAAGGCACATTGTAATTATAAATTATATACTAGTTGAGTGTATAGGCTTGGAATTCATGCAAGCGAATCATTCCTTGGGAATTGCACAAGGAAATAGAAGGAAATTCCTATATTTTAGGAGCTAATTTCCTCAAGGGTTACGCAAGGAAATAGGAGCAAGTTGGTGCCTTTAATTGACTAAGAGTTGGATAAAGAAGGACAGAAAACATGAGATAAAGTTTGCAGTGCAAGGAATTAGAGTAATTTTGAGGTCTAAAATAGGCCTCCTAAGGAAATTATAAAATAATAGTGGAAATAATAAAATAAGATTTGATTACATCATCAAATGTTAGAGGGAAAAAAGAAAAAACTACTTTTTCAACTCATATTTTCAACTTATCTACCAAAGTTTTTACTCAAATTTCGAGCGAGAGTACTCATTGGATGAAAAAGTTAATTCCTCATCCAAGGAGTGCCCATGTTGCATACTTTTGATGGGTCCTACTACATGCAAAATGAGAAATACATGAAAAACATGATTGCAAGCACGTTTTTTATGTATTTCTCATTTTTTGTGTAGCAAGGTCCATCGAAAGTATGCAACATGGGTACTCCTTGGATGGGGAATTAAATTTTGCATCCAACAATAGTCTCGCTTGAAATTTGAGTAAAAAATTTGGGAGATGTGTTGAAAATACAAGTTGAAAAAGTAGTTTTATATTTTATTATTTTTTAATCTTTTAACCCTTTTACTTAAAAAATGGTGAATCATCCCTCCTGGTTGACATCATTATCTTGAATCCTGTTGGTTCTTAAAAATTTTAATTTTGTTGTACATTTTTCTTAGGTGGCCCATTTCAGACCTTAAAAATTTCCTAATGTGTGCTTCAGGATTGAAGCCAGACATGTGTAATGGCTTCTCATTCTCATCTGATTAATGAAAAGTAGCATAGGGGTTTTTCCTAGTTGGGTTCCCCTATAAAAGTATTGTGTTCTTATGGTTTTGATGGTTTCATGTCATTGCATGTGTTTCTAAATTGTGATTTCCATTCCGCAGAATAGTAGAGGAAATTTGTAGTCTCTTGATTTTAGTATGATTTCATTAGTAGTATAAAATTTATATTAATTTCTACATGGTACCAAAATAGAAATTACACTAGAAACCAATCAATAGAGCTTCTCCTTCAAAGATTTCCTTTTACAGATTCAGTGAAGTAGGTTTTCTTATGTGTAGGAAAATTTCTTTCAATAGATTGAGATTGGATCATGCCTTGGAGGGAACCTCAAATTTCATAGCTTGGAAGGAAATGATGGAAGTTGTACATGATGATAATGGAGCGTTGGAGTACACCAAAACTAACATTCCAAAACCAGCAGTATTAGATGCACAACAGTTAATCTAGTGGAAGAAGGGTACTGCAAAAGCTAGGAGGATCATCCTAGAGGGTGCGAGAGACCACATAGTCTTGAATTTACCTGGCAAGGATACTCCCTTTGCTATGTGGAAGACCCTCATGTAGCTATTCGAAATGGTAGTGATGCCATGAGATTGGAATTGGGGGGAAGCTCAGAAATATCCTCATGAAGAAAAATGAAACCATTCCACATTACCTCTCCATATTCACTCAAGGTCGAGATGAGCTTAGAGGAGTTGGAGAAAATATACCCTCTTCAAATATAGTGAGCCTATATCTCCTAGCCCTTCCAAAATCCTGGCACAACTATCAGGACTTTGTAAATGGAAGGGAAAAAATGCTAAATTGGAAGAGACTTTGTTCCAATTTGGTCCAGGGAGAAATTTGGTGGAACATTAGAGATGGAGTAACATCCAAAGTTGAGGAGGAAGAAAAATTTTCCTTGTTTGGGAAGGGCAAGAAATCTAAGGGAAAGAAGGCCCAAATCATGCTAGAGTTCATCCAAAACAATGGCAAGAAGAAGGACGTAGGAAAAATAAAACGCTTTAATTGCCATGAATATGGAAACTATGTGATAGTCTACACAATAAGTCTGACAAAACGCCTTCGGGAAGAGTAAGAGGTTAATAACTTGCCTCACAATTTGAATTAAAATTCACCCTAATTGCATGCATGGTGAGCACTGTAATGGGGAGTGTATGGTACCTAGATTTAGGTGCCTCATTCCATATGACAAGATGCAAATAATTCTTCAGTAGCCTAGAGGAAAATGATATCCATATGCACATATAACTTGGGGATGATGAGTGTTACAGTAACAAAGGAATTGGAACTATAACCTTTAAGAGGGAGTCGAGCTCCCATTTTCATATGAAAGGTGTTATGTATGTACCAGGGTTGAAGAATAACTTGATATTTGTAGTTGTTTTGGAGGATACAGGCTATGATGTTGTTTTGAGACATGTAGCTATCAGGAAAGTGAAACAGATTAGAGTTAGAGTGAAAAATCTCTACACACTTAAGGTGGAAGCTTGTGTTGCACTAAGTATAAAGGAATAGCAGGCACAAAGTCGAGATGTTGGAGAATTCTGGCATAGATATATGGTACACTTACATGATGTCTCCTTAAAATTCATGCAGCATATTACCATTTGTCTCCTGAAATGTACCCTTGACCAACGTGATGTTTGAAAGGGGTACACATTGGGGAAATATGTCAAATCCACCTTCCAGGGATGATATAACAGATATGGATCAATCTTGGAGTGAGTCCACATGTATGTGGACCATTTTCTACAGCCTCTACAGCAAAACATAGGTATTATGTGATTTTTGTTGATGAATTTTCTAGAAAATATTGGATCTTCTTCATGCGGAATAAGGTTGAATTTTTCTCAAATTTTTTTGAATTCAAATCATTGGTTGAAAAGGAGACCGGTCAAAAATTGAAATCCCTGAGAAGTGACAGTGGAGAGAATTTATTTCTAACACCTTCAAGGGCTTTTGTGCCAAAGAGTGCACTGTAAGAGAATTGATAGCACCCCATAACCCATAACAAAATGGTGTGGTTAAAAGGAATAACAAAAGAATAATGGGAGCAACAGGAGCCATGTTGCATGATCAAGGGATGTCATTACATCTATGGGAAGAAGCATGCAACACCACCATTTATTTACATAATATAATCCCTTATAGAATACTTTCCATGATCACACTCGAAGAAGCTTTCTCTCGAAGGAAGCCAAATGTATCTCATTTTCAAAATTTTGGAGCTATTGTGTATTATCATGTCTCCAAGGATAACAAGAAGGAACTTGAGCCTATAACTGAGATTAGAGTCTTTTTAGGATACATAGAGACACCACATAATTACCAAGCATACTTTGCCTCACTGAGGGTGACATTAGTGAGGTGAGATGTCAAATTTGATGAGGATCAGTAGGCTATGAGACATTCTCTAGAGTGAGAGCTCAGTATCCCACCAGAGGAAGATCTTCTAGCTCCTAAGGAGGAGCCTCAGACAAAGCTTCAAGATGTTTTGGAGCAGCCACAAGTGGAGGAGCAAACAAAAGGCCGAGTGGAGGTACCCACTTAACCAAAATATTCTAGAGAGGGGAGGAAGAGAACCAAATAAGATGATAGATTGGTACAAGATGCATGAGAGCATGTGGATGCTACTACATCTCAACATAGGCAGAGGAGGTCACCAGATAGGTACACTTGGCATATGGCTCTCATGATAGAGCTCATTGAGTCAGAGCCTTCTTCATTTGAGGAAGAAATTTCTCAACTAATGTGGGTTGATGCGATGGTGGAGGAATATGACTCCATCATGTAGAAAAATGTATGGGAGGTGGTGTCGAGACTAGAGAACAAGTCAGTGGTTGGTTCCATATGGGTCTACAAAGTGAAGCATGTAGTTGATGGGAGTATAGAGAAGTAAAAGGCCATATTTGTGGCTAAGGGCTTCTCACAGATAGAGGGAGTGGACTATGAGGAAACATTTTCCCAAGTGGCAAGATATTCCTTGATCATAACCATTCTAGCATTAATTTCGTAGATGGGGTGGAAGATCCATCAGATGGATGTGAATAAAACTTTCTCAATGGTGTTGTTAAGGAAGAAATTTACATAGAGCGACTAGAGGGATTTGAGACATATAACAGGGAGACACATGTGTGCATACTTAGGAGATCCATGTATGGTCTCAAATAGGCACCCTGAGCATGGTACACTCGGATTCATACATATCTCAGTGGATTGGGGTTCACCAAAATTGAAGCAGATGCCAATCTCCATCACATTGTGGTAGATGGAAAGTTTCTTATCTTGGTATTTTATGTTGATGACTTGATACTTATAGGGGATGAGAATTTAATCCACTCCTTTAAGGAGGAACTTGCAAGAAAAGTTTATATTAAAGACATTGGCTTGATGCATTACTTCCTTGGGCTTGAAGTATGGCGGGGTGATGGTGAGTTTTTTGTGAGTCAGGGGAAGTGTTCCTCTAAAATAATTTAGAGATTTCATATGGAGAAATCGTTTCAAGTGACATCCAAGATGGGACAGGGAATGGGCCAGAGTTTTGCTAACGATCGTTGTCAGCCCCTATCGTCGCTCCACTAGAGGGTGAACCATAGGAGGGGAGATCCACCATCCCATCACTGTTGTCCACCATGCGTGAGCCTGTCCATGCATTAGGAGATGAAAGGGGCCCTTAGGCTAGGGTAGAGAGTCTGCCAGGGGCAGCCTACCCAATGGTTTCCAAACCCTAGATCATGGCCAAAGGGTCCAGAGATGAAGAGCGAAGCCAAAAAACCATTTCACTTCAATTGTTATTTTTGCAGACATGAGACTCAGAAATATTTTATTTATTACTTGAAGAGCGAAACTGAAATATCAAAGAACCAAGCAGAATGAAAGTGAAATACTGGATTGTAAAATAAACCTTTAGTCGATTTTTAATTTTTAATTTATATGGTTATTTAATTTAAATTTTTTTTTTGGTTGACAGTAGCTAAAATTATTTTTATTATTTTTTGAGGACAGTGACATAATTACACATGCCTCTTGACAATTTTTAATTATTTATTTATATGGTTATCTATTTTTTTATTTTTTTTAATTTGGTTATCATTAGAAAAAATGATTTCTCGGCTCAATAAACAATTAAAAATCTACTAGATGCTCATTTTACAATCCAATATTTTCATTCTACTTGGTTATTTGATATTTCACTTTCACTCTTAAAGTAATCAATAGAATATTTCCATGTCTATCTTAAATAATATAATTTTATATAACTTTATATAGATAAAGTAAGTGTAAGACCCCTGGTGGTCCTGTATATAATTATCCTTTATGTTTTATTTGTTACTATGTAAAACTTGGTACTTTTGTTTGATGAATATAGTGAAAGAATGTGAAAATTAAATATGTAGTTATTAATATTCATTTTAAAATATTAGACTCGGTGAGAGGAAATAAAGAAAAAGACTTCAATAAAAGAAAATATTTGGTTTCCAAAGAGTTAGAGAGTTATTTCCCTCCCCAAAGAGATTAAAAAGTAAATATCAGATAGAAAAGACATGGTAGCCTTGGGAGGAGAGTAGAAGAAAAAGAAAAAAATGGACAGGAGACTATCAAGAAGCAGAAATTCTGTTGTGGGGTCTTTTTGAGCTGTTGGTAACCATAAACCCTTGCAAAGGAAGAATTCCAGGTTGGACAAGTGGTCAGACAAGTGGTCTTGAGGCTCTGGAAGGAATACTGGTTGGACTTTATGGTTGAGCCATGAGGCTTATTCTACAATCCAGTATGAGAGACATGTGTAAGCATGTCACGTCCTTAAAAAATAATAAAAATAATTTTTTCAAATGTCAACCAAAACAAAATAAAAAAAAAATTAAATAACCATATAAATAAATAATTAAAAACCATCTAGAGGCTCACTCTACAATCCAATACAAGGGACATGAATTATTTTGGCTAATGTCAACCAAAACAAAAAATAAATAACCATATAAATAAACAATTAAAATTTGACTAGAGGCTCATTTTACAATAGAGTATTTCACTTTCATTCTATTTGGCTCCTTGATATTTCACTTTCACTCTTCAAGTAATAAATAAAATATGTCCATGTCTATCTTAAACAATATAATTTTATATAATTTTATAGAGATAAAGTAATTAAAAAAAAGTTATATTTCTCTTATAAATATCTCAATATAAGACTTATACAAATCGTTTGAATATCCATATTAACTAATATATTTGAGTATGAACTCTCTCTCTCTCTCTCTCTCTCTCTCTCTCTCTCTCTCTCTTATGTGTGTATTAATGTTTACCTTAGTAAAATATTTCAATGCTAGAAAGGAAAAAGTAATTAAAGATAAAATAATGTAGTTACCTAGGAAAATGTGTAACTCATTCAATTTTTAATATAAAATATTAATAATGATAAAATATTCAAAAATGCAATATAAACAATGAAAAATTACAACTATAGATCTATACTAATCACATATTTACCAAGAACTAAAAGAGATTAAATCTCTTGAGGTGTAATGTTTTTTCAAGTTTGAAATTTGATCCCCCTAAGATCATGGTACATCCATGGTTAAATGGATCTATACTGGTTGAGTCGGTCGAGCCAAGTGAATTATTCTACAATAATAAAGAGATATAGAGAGTCAGAGAGTTCATACTGAAATACATTGGTTAATATCGATATTCAAACAATCAATTTTAAGTTCTATATTGAGATATTTATAAGATAAATATATATTTTTTAATTTGTAACAACTAAACCCTTTAAAAACTACATAGTAAAAAAAAAAAAAAATTCTTTTATCCTCCATTAATAGAATTTACTACAGTTACATAACCATATTGTTTATAATATTTAATCATAGAAATAAAGGATGCTTACTTAATCAACAACCCATATATATGGTTAATTGGCAATAAAAAACAAATATAAAGATTGTGTATTTATAACATCAATATATATACATATGTGTGATCGCATGTATAGTCATATGATTAAAGTTTGGGTGAGATTTATTTTGTTTTCAAAGCATACACCTTAATGCTGATCCATATCTGCATTATATAACTCCACCATGATCTTTTCAATCGACGGTTAGCTAGCATGTCAACTCCATTTATTACCACAGTACTAGCCTTTAATTCCTTTGACAGCTGCCAAGGTTGCATACAGATTTTAACGCGTTTTTCTATGGTATTCTACTAATCCTCACCGTCGATCCTTTTTCCAATTAACGGCTTGCATTTTCGGCTGGAGATCTCACTTAATTCTTCCAAACCATAATACATACTTGGAAATTTCCATCTACATCTCATTTTTGTTCTGTCTGCTCGGCTCTTAAGCTCATGGTGCCTCCTGGTGTAAGCTTTCATATGAGGATAATCCTTCGACCTTCAGCTTATTCGGTCCTCAGGTTTTTGGCTGAGTCTTTGGTCTAGCTCACTAACAGTCGAAACATTCTTCAGTCCTCAGAAAATTTAGAAGGAAGAAAAATGCAGCTAATAATAAGTAGTTTCCTTTCTTCAGTATTTTTCCATCAGGTAAGAATAACTTTGAAATTTGTCTGGTTTTATGCATTCATTTTCTGGATGTAAATGAGTTTGAATCTTCTCGTAAGCGTTAAGTGTTTTAATGTTTAGTTGTATATTGCAGGCTGTCCACATGGGATTCTTCCTCCTATAGGTAAGATCATCTTCGTGCTTTCATAGGTTTCTTACTTCTTGGCATCCTTATTTTTTAAATTATTACGAAAAGGTATTTTATATTCTCTTAGAATAACATCTTTTTTGTTTCTCGACAGGTCAATACTCTAACCCCAACCTCTTTGGCATGGATTTATGACTGACATGCACTGCAGTGACTCCTTTGGCCTCGGCTAACACACTGGCTCTCTCTTTTTCCAGGTACCTTGGCAACCGAAGTTACTGCTCCTAGATTCTGGCTTCGAACAGAGTTTCTAGAACTCAAAATAGTTAAGATGATTCGAGGGGATTAAAAACCATTTTTTCCAGTTTTAAGATCGAACTCAGTCTAGATTGCATGGTTTTTATTTTTAATTCAAGATTTAAGAACAAAACCTGTAAATATTCACATGGACTCTTAGTTAATGTTATAAAGAAGTGAGTCTTGCTTATCTTAAGGTTTACTTGTTCTCTCGTTCTCAGTTCTATCGATTTTTTTGTAGAACCCTTTGGGTTTTTAGTTCTGTATCACAGGGATATACTCATTTCCTTTTAATGAATGATTTCTCATTTGTACGCATAATCCTTTTCTCTATTATATGTCTTTCTCACATAAAATGATTATGCTGTAGTTTATACTACTCTGCGTAAGAATGGATGCCATTTATTTAATTATTGTTCAGGTATTTCAGAAAGCTTATTGGTTATCTATCATATCTTTTGATTGAATATAATATCTATCGATAGTAAGCTTTGTCCTTTTTCCTTATTACTTGTATTCTGTTTGTTTTAAAAGAAATCTAGAAGTGGAAATGTACACAGTTTTTTGCTATGTAATACTATACTCTTTTCTCGAATATAGTTCCACAAAATTGTTCAAATAAATTCTTTTAAGATTTCTGTTTAATATCTTTAGTACATTTGGTGTCTGGACCACCATTTACCGAAGTCTGTGTAAATTTTAGAATAACAGAAAGAACAATGTACCTTAGGTAGGGCATTGCCCAAAACCTAGACCAATAGTTCTAATCTCTGCATAAATCTATTTTAAATTCATCTTAAACTTCATAAGTTTTCTGGGTAAATAAATTATCAGAATTAAAATAGTAGTTGAACTGTTCCTTCATAGTTTCTTATGATTTTTCCATAGAATTTTAATCTATGATGTAACTGAAAAACTGTAAGCAAAGAACTATCACAGTTAACAGATAATTTTCTTTTTAATATTCAAGGAATTACTTTCTAAGTCCTTTTAGAACATGTAATAAAAAGTACCTATTTATAAATAGAAACAATAGCTGTGTAATCAAATGCTGTTTACTTATAAGTAGTTTTACAAAATATTCATGCATCCAACGTTCCTGTTTATAAGTAGAATACGTACACCCATGTATTCAAATGATAATTATATATATATATAAAGAATACAAAATACCTGTATAACCATCATTCATATTTATAACAGAATACAAAATAACTATTTGTACTTATATGTATCACTTTGTTTTAACCTGTGGTCCTCCCAACCATCAAGAGAGGTGATTACATCCTCTACTTGCCCCCTAGCTCCAGACTTGGATGATACGCGTTAACAGTGGATTCACTTTCTACTGTGACCTCGGGACAGCTAGTCTAGTTAGTATCAGAAATCTAGTTTCAAGTTTTTTTTTTCTGAGCGATATTTCCACTGGTCTCTACCAGCTCTGGAAATTCCTCAACCTTTTTCCAAACTAGAACAGAACCCCTACTCCTCACTGGGATCAATCTTTATCCTCAGATAAGTAGGTAACTATTTTCCAACTGTCCCCAACCACTTACCAATTCTTGGAAAACATTTTACCATCAGCTTTTTATTTTCTTTAAGAAATTCTTTCCATTAATTAATTATTCCTAATTAATTACTTAGAAAACAAATAAATTTTAGACAATAGTAATTATTTGAGTCTTTTCCTCACACAATAATAAAAATAATTGTCTTTTAACTAGTTAACACTAGTTATCCTGAATGAAGTTGTCACAACTTTTCCCCGGAAGTAACATCGTCCTTGGTGTTTTTTTTTTTTTACTCTAGTTTTACAAAGAGCTCTGGGTAAAATTCTCGCATGAATTTTTCATCCTCCCAAGTAGCCTCATCTGGCTCGAAGAGCTTCCATTGCACTTTATCCTGAACAACCACTCACTTGTGGAGTATGATTTCCCTTCGGTGAAATATGTCTTGCGGCTCAACCAGGAACTCACCATCCGGTTCTACCTGAAAAACAGCAAGGTTCCAAATCAATTCTCACAAAAAATATATATATATATCTCAAGTTAGGATTGTTATTCATATCCTACCTGTATATTTTGGCAGTATATTACATGCTTTGCATCATTCACATAACACTTCAAAAGGTTCACATGAAACACATTGTGTACTCGTATGTGGTTGGGTAAAGCTAGCCGATAAGCTACAGGTCCTACCCTTTCCAAAATTTGGAAAGGTCCACAGAACCTATGAGAAAATTTGGCACAAGAGGTCCACCTTAAAGTACTCCTCTTGGGTTTAATTCTCACATATACATGGTCTCCCACCTTGAATTCTTGATAAGATCTTTTTCTATCTGCATAGATTTTTTGCCGATCTTGTGCAACCTTCAGATTTTGTCTTATTTTCTTTACCTCTATTTCCATTTCAGCAAGCATCTCGGGTCCCAACATTAATTTTGTCTCGGGGCTGCTCCAATTTATAGGCATGTGACACTGCCTCCCATATAATGCCTTGAAAGGACTCATCTTTAGATATTCCTGATAACCATTGTTGTAATAAAATTCAACAAGATGCAGATAATCCTCCCATTTAGTTGGCTGTTGCATTACATACATGCACAGCATGTCTTCCAACACTTGGTTTACTCGCTCCGTTTGACCGTCAGTCTGGGGATGATAAGTTGTGCTGAAGTTTATCTGAGTTCCCAGACCAGTAAACAAAGTTTTCCAAAATGCAGAAGGGAACTTAACATCCCGGTCTGGAATAACGGTTTTTGGAATTCCATGCAACCTAAAGATTTCCTTCATAAATATGTCGACTATCTGTACCGTCTTGTAAGTGGACTGCACAGGTATAAAATGTGCAAATTTACTCAATCTATCCACCACCACCATGACAGAATCATTTTTATTTTTTGTTCACGGTAAATCTGTAATGAAGTCCAAGGATATGACCTCCCACTTCCATTCAAGTATTGGTATGGGCTGCAACAGTCCTGCGGGATGTTGATGCTCCACCTTTACCTGTTGACATTCTAAGCATTTGCTTAAATATTCAGCAATATTTTTACGCATACCAAGCCAAAATTATACCTTCCTTGTTTTTGTCAACATTTTCTGGTATCCTGGATGACCTGCATAATTGCTGCGATGGAATTCAGCCATTATTAGCTCCTTCAGAGCCATGCGATTAGGAACATACACTTTTCCTCATAAATTCAGCATCCAATCTTTGTTTATTCTGTACTCGGATGTATGTCCTTGCTTCATGTTTTCTTCCATCTCTGGCCATAAAATTTGGTATTCCGGATCTTTCTATGCCTCTTCCTTTAATTGTTCCAAAAATTTATTTTCTAGCTGATTATAATACAACTCATATATACCATGTAATTTTCTGCTTAAAGCATCAACTGCTCAGTTTTATTTTCCCTTTACATGCTGAATGTCCATATCAAACTCAATTAGAAAGGCATTCCATCTTTCCTTTCTGGAGTTTAAATCCGTTTGCTTGAAGTAACTAGTCAAGCTACTATGATCTGTTTTAAGTGCAAACTTTTTTCCCAGCAAGTAATGCCTCCAAACCTGGAGTGCATGTACTACTGTTGTTAATTCCAGATCATATGCATAATATCTCTGTTCATGGTCATTCAACTTACTTGATTCGTATGCCACCACTTTGCCTTCCTGGGATAGAACTGCCCCAACACCTTCTTTACTTGCGTCGGTACATACCTCAAATTATTTGTTAGGATCAACTACCCTTAGCACAGGTGCAGTGGTCAAAAGCTTTTTTAGCTTTTCAAATCTGTTATGACATTCCATTATCCATTTAAAAACTGTTCCTTTCCTCTGCAAGGAGGTCATAGGAAAAGCAATTCTAGAAAATCCTTCAATAAATCTTCGATAATAACTAGCGAATCCCTTAAAGGATATAATGTCTGCCACATTCTGGGGTACTTGCCATTCTATAATGGTTTTGATATTTTCAAGATCAACATCGATTCCTTCTGCTGAAATAACATGGCATAGATACTATATTTATGTTTTAAAGAAATCACATTTGTTGTACTTAGCGTACAACTGGTGTTTTCTTAACATTTCCAGAACAAGCCTCAAATGTTCCTTATGCTCTTCCTGATTTTTAGAATATACCAAAATATCATCTATAAATATAAGTACGAAATTATCCAAGAAAGGATGAAATATTCCATGCATTAGCCTCATAAAGGTTGTTGGTGCATTCGTTAATCCAAAAGGTAACGCCACAAATTCATAGTGTCCATACCTGGTACAGAATGTTGTCTTGTAAATGTCTTCATCCTTAATTCGAATCTGGTGATATCCAGATCTTAAATCTATCTTGGAAAACACTTTGGCCCCTTTTACTTGATCAAACAAGTCATCAATTCTTGGTAGGGGGTACTTGTTTTTTACTGTTAATTTATTGAGTTGCATGTAGTTCATGCACATTTGCATGGTCCCATCTTTCTTTTTCACAAATAGAATTGGTGCTCCCAATGGGGACACACTTGGATGAATATAGCCTTTATCCAAGTGTTCTTGTAACTGCATTTTCAGCTCAGTTAGCTGCGACACACTCATTATGTAAGGAGCCCTTGACACCGGAGAAGCTCTTGGTAGTAACTTTATGGTGAAATCAATGTCTCTCCTTGGTGGTAAACCAATAATATTTTCTGGAAATATGTCTAGAAATTCCTATACCACTGGTATATTTTCCATCATAGGTGATTTTTCCTTGGAATCTGCATACCCTACCTAAATAGCATATGACTGAAATCCCTTTCTTATACACTTATTCATTTGTGATGTTGTAATTGGGCATATCTGCAATGGCTTTTTGATTCCTTGAATCTCTTTACGTGTTCCATTGTGCATTCTGTAGTAAATAATCTTTTCCTTACAGTCCACCAAGGTCCAATGCTTTTCTAACCAATCCATGCGTAACAAAACATCATATGATTCCAATGGCAGAATGTTTGGATCTACTTGTAACTCATGTTCTGAAATTTCTAGAATACAATTTGGAATATTAGCAGTTACTTTTCGTTTTGCTCCGGTAGCTAGCTGTACCAGCCATGGAATTTTAAATTTATGTTCTTTCAAATTACGCATTTCCACTATTTTGGGACTAACATAGCTCAGACTTGCTCCTGGGTCTACCAAAATAGAAACAAATTTAGTTAGTAATTTACCTTCTAGTTCAATCATTGTTGGCTGATAATCTGCGTGCAGTCCTCCAAAGCCACATTGATACGGGGTATGTTCCGCGCTACATCACCTACTGTAGAAGCTTCCTGCAAATTTTCCACTATATCATTTCTGGTTCGCTATGGACAGTTTTTGTAAGAGTGTGCCTCACCACACCCCCAACACTGTAGAGGTGGCTTAGTCATCTAACCTTGCACGGGCTTACTAGATGCTTCTGTAGGCTTTTCTTCTAATGGCCATCTGGTTCTCTAGTGATTTCTACCAATATTGTTTGCTAGCAGGATTTCGTGCAAAACTTTTAAAGTTACTGCTTTTGGCGCCTTTGAAATTGGAGTTACTTTTCTGTCCTTTCTTTGGCTGCCAATTTTTACCAACCTCCCCTTTAGCCTTGGACTGTTGATAATACATTCATGCTTTATGAATGTCTTCATCCATGGTCTAGGGGTTTACAAATTCTATTCGCTCCTTCATGTGTGTTGGTAGATTACTCAGCAACCTCTACACCTTAGCATTTTCCTCTCGAAGACATGGAAAATATCATAACAGGGAGGTGAACTTGGTGATATATTCATCCATGGTCATCTATCCCAGCCTTAAGTCATGAAATTCTTTAGCTTTTTCATCATAGAATCGCTCTGTCAAATACTTGTCTTTAAAGTATTGCTGGAAAGATTCCCAGGTGACATCTTTTTCCTCAATACTACGCACATTCTTCACTTCTTCCCACCATAGGGTGGCTTTTTCTCTTAGCTGATGTATAGCTAATCTGGCCTTCAGGTTGCTGTTATATTCATACACCTGAAAGTACTTGTTCATATTAATTAATTGTGCTTCTGCCACCTCCTCAGCCTCACCATGAAATGTTGGTGGTTTAATATTTCAAAATTCCCCCTGAAGTCCTACTTTCTGCTTCTTAATCTTGCTGATCTGAAAAATTTCCAGATTCTACCTCATTGTAATTTTTATTCTTGCTTCGCTGAGATGGGCTTTTTTCCACTCTGTCTGTGCTGTTATTTCTCGTTTTTTGTTCATCTCCTTCTTGTATGCCTCTGTCAGTACTTGGATGTTCCACCTCCTAGTTTTGTTTGTCCAACTGACTCTTTAATATCTTTTCCTGGTCTTGCAGTAATCATTCATTATGTTTTCGGAGACGTACCATTTCCTCCTGCAGTTGTTGCACTGTATTCAACAGTAAAGTGGTTTGGTGTTGTTGTTCCTCAAGCAACCGACTAGTTTGTTGATGTTGTTCAACACTTAACTGAACCCACATTTATGGGTTCATCACCAGTTGTGCTTGGGGTTCCCCAGCATCTTGTGGTGGTTGTGATGCTGATCCTCTTCTCATTATCTTTACTTAAGTCTCTCTCTCTCTCTCTCTCTCTCTCTCTCTCTCTCTCTCTCTGTATCACTAGTCACATACACAGCTTTATCGTTAGCCACTTGTAACAACTAAACCCTTTAAAAACTACATAGCAAAAAAAAAAATTAATTTTTCTTTTGTCCTCCGTTAATAGAATTTACTACGGTTACATAACCATATTTTTTATAAGATTTAATCATAGAAATCAAGGATGCTTATTTAATCAACGACCCATACATATGGTTAATTGGAAATACATAAAAAATATAAAGATTGTGTATTTATAACATCAATATATATACATATGTGTGATTGCATGTATACTCATATGATTAAAGTTTGGGTGAGATTTTATTTTTTTTTCAAATCATCCACCTTAACGTTGATCCATATCTGCGTTATATAAATCCACCATGATCTTTTCAATCAGTGGTTAGTTGGCATGTCAAATCCATTTATTACCATAGTACTAGCCTTTAATTCCTTTGACAGCTGCCAGGGTTGCATACATATTTTAACGCGCTTTTCTATGGTACTCTACTGATCCTCACCATCGATCCTTTTTCCAATCAACGGCTTGCATTTTCAGCAGGAGATCTCACTTAACACTTCCAAACCCTAATACATACTTGGAAATTTCCATCTACAATTCATTTTTGTTCTATCTACTCGGATCTTAAGCTCATGGCCCTCTGGGTGTAAGCTTTCATATGAGGATAATCCTTTGACCTTCAAATTATTCAGACCTCAGGTTTCTGGCTGAGTCTTTTGTCTAGCTCACTAACGATCGCAACATTCTTTAGTCCTCAAACAATTTATAAGGAAGAAAAATGCTGCTAAGAATAAGTCCAGACTCTTATCCACCCACCATGACATCTGCTCAATGAGATTTCCTTTCTTCAGTAGTTTGCCATCAGGTAAGAATAACTCTGCAATTTGTCCGGTTTTATGCATTCGTTTTCTTGCTGTAAGAGAGTTTGAATCTTCTCGTAAGCATTAATTGTTTTAATGTTTACTTGTATACTGCAGGCTATCCACATGGGATTCTTCCTCCTATAGGTAAGATCATCTTCATGCTTCCACAGGTTTCTTACTTCTCGGCTTCCTTATTTTTTTTAAGTATTACGAAGAAGTATTTTACATTCTCTCAGAATAACATCTTTTGTTGTTTCTCGACAAGTCAGTACTCCAACCCCAACCTCTTTAGCACAGATTCTATGATTGACATGCACTGCAGTGACTCCTTCGGCCTCAGATAACACACTGGCTCTCTCTTTCTCCAAGTATCTTGGCAACCGAAGTTACTGCTCCTAGATTCTGGCTTCGAACAGAGTTTCTAGAACTGAAAATCGTTAAAATGATTCGAGGGGATTAAAAACCATTTTGTCCAGTTTTAAGATCGAACTCAATCAAGATTGCATGGTGTTTATTTTTAATTCAAGATTTAAGAACAGAACCAATAAAGATTCACATGGACTCTTAGTTAGTGTTATAAAGAAGTGAATCTTGCTTATCTTAAGGTTTACTTGTTCTCTCGTTCTCAGTTCTGTCGATTTTTTTTGTAGAACCCTCTGGGTTTTTAGTTCAGTATTATAGGGATATACTCATTTCCTTTTAATAAATGATTTTTCATTTGTATGCATAATCCTTTTCTCTATTATATGCCTTTCCCACATAAAATGATTATGTTATAGTTTATACTACTCTGCGTAAGAATGGATGTCATTTCTTTAATTATCCTTCAGGTATTTTTGAAAGGTTATTAGTTATCTATCATATCTTTTGATTGAATATAGTATCTATCGATACTAAGCTTTGTCCTATTTCCTTATTACATGTATTCTGTTTGTTTTAAAAGAAATCTAGAAGTGGAAATGTACACAGTTTTTTTCTATGTAATACTATACTCTTTTCTCGAATATAGTTCTGCAAAATTGTTCAAATAAATTCTTTTAAGATTTATGTTTAATATCTTTAGTACATTGGTGTTTGGACCACTGTAAGTCTGTGTAAAGTTTATAATAACAGAAAGAACAATGTGCCTTAGGTAGGGAGTTGCCCAAAACCTAGACCAATAGTTCTAATCTCTGCATAAATCTATTTTAAATTCATATTAAACTTCATAAGTTTTCTGGGTAAAGAAATTATCAAAATTAAAATAGTAGTTGAACTGTTCCTTCATAATTTCTTATGATTTTTCCATATAATTTTAATCTATGATGTAACTGAAAAATTGTAAGCAAAGAACTATCACAGTTAACAGATAATTTTCTTTTTAATATTTAAGGAATTACTTTCTAAGTCCTTTTAGAACATGTAATAAAAATTACCTGTTTATAAATAGAAACAATAGCTATGTAATCAAATGTTGTTTACTTATAAGTAGATTTACAAAATATTTGTGCATCCAACGTTCCTGTTTATAAGTAGAATACATACATCTGTGTATTCAAATGATAATTATTTATATATATACATAATACAAAATACCTGTATAACCAGCATTCCTATTTATAACAGAATACAAACACCTGTGTTCTCAACTAGTAAATACTTCATATATACAGAATACAAAATAGCTATTTGTACTTATTTGTATCACTTTGTTTTAAGCTGTGGTCCTCCCAACCATCAAGAGAGGCGATTACATCCTCTACTTGCCCCCTAGCTCCAGACTTGGATGATACAGGTTAATAGTGGATTAACTTTCTGCTGTGACCTCAGGAAAGTCAGTCCAGTCAATATTAGAAATCTAGTTTCAGGTTTTTTCTTCTGAACGAGCTTTGCACTGGTCTCTACCAGCTCTAGAAATTCCTCAACCTTTTTCCAAACTAGAATAGAACCCCTACTGTCCCCAACCACTTACCAATTCTTGGAAAACATTTTACCATCAGTTTTTTACTTTCCTTAAGAAATTCTTTCCATTAATTAATTATTCCTAATTAATTACTTAGAAAATAAATAACTTTTAGACAATAGTGATTATTTGAGTCTTTTCCTAACACAATAATAAAAAGAATTGTATTTTAACCAATTGACACTAGTTATCCTTAATGAAGTTGTCACATAATTACTTGATCTTTATAAAGTTATAAAAAACCATATTATTTAATATAGACATGGAAATATTTTATTTATTACTTGAAGGGTGAAAATGAAATATCAAAGAACCAAGTAGAATGAAAATACTGGATTGTAAAATAAGCCTATAGTTGATTTTAAAATTTTTATTTATATGGTTATTTAATTTTTGTTTTTTTGTTTTTGTTTTGGTTGACATTAGCTAAAATTATTTTTATTATTTTTTGAGGTGACATACTTACACACATGCCTCTCGATGATTTTTAATTAATTATTTATATGGTTATTTATTTTTTATTTTCTTGAATACGATTAACATTCACGAAAATTAGTTTTATTATTTTTTTGAGGACTTGACATACTTACACATTTCCATCATAGTGGATTGTAGAATGAGCCTCTTGGCTCAATAAACAATTAAAAATCTACTAGATGCTCATTTTACAATCTAGTATTTCACTTTCATTCTATTTGGCTCTTTGATATTTTACTTTCACTCTTCAAGTAATAAATAAAATATTTCCATGTCTATGTTAAACAATATAGTTTTATATAATTTTATGGAGATAAATTAATTTAAAATTAGTTATATTTCTCTTTTAAATGTCTCAATATAGAACTTAAATAAATTGTTTGAATATTCATATTAACTAATATATTTGAGTATGAACACTATCTCTCTCTATTATGTGTGTATTAATGCTTACCTTAGTAAAATATTTCAATGCTAGAAAGGAAAAAGTAATTGAAGTTAAAATAATGTAGTTACTTGTTAATAAGAGGAAAATGTGTAACTCATTCAATTTTTAATATAAAATATTAAAAAATACAATATAAAAAATAAAAAAATATGACTATAGATCTATATTAATCACATATTTACCAAGCACTAGAAGGGGTTAAATCTCTTTATGTGTAATTTTATTTTTTTCAAGTTTGAAATATTTTATTTATTATAGATCTATATTAATCACATATTTACCAAGCACTAGAAGGGATTAAATCTCCTTATGTGTAATTTTTTTTTTGAAGTTTGAAATATTTTATTTATTACTTGAATAGCGGAAGTGAAATATCAAAGAACCAAGTAGAATGAAACTGAAAGAACCAAGTAGAATGAAACTAAAACACTGGATTGTAAAATAAGCATTTAGTCAATTTTTAATTGTTTATTTATATGGTTTTGGTTGACATTAGATAAAATTATTTTTATTGTTTTTTTTAGGACAGTGACATACTTACACATGCCTCTAGACAATTTTTAATTATTTATTTATATGATTATTTAATTTTTGTTTTTTTTTTTAATTTGGTTAACATTAACTAAAATTATTTTTGTTATTTTTTTGAGGACGTAAAATAAGCCTTTAGCCTTTAGTCAATTTTTAATTGTTTATTTATTGGTGAAAATGTGAAGTTGGGTTACACTTTTTGCCCTTTTTTGAGAAAAAAATTTCATTTTTTTCGGTTCTTCAACTTTCTGCAAACTATAACAATTTTTCTGTTTAGAATTTCATTTTGTGATAAAAATAAAAGTTGTTAGAAATTTTGTTAGTTTTCTATTACTTTTTTTTGAAATTCTTTTATGTAGATTTGATATGTCAACTTAGCGTTTCTTTGAGTGTGTGTTTCTTAACAATCAAAGGATTCATAAGAAGTCATGTTAATACGCAATGTTGTATTCATTGAAAATTTGTGTTTTTGAGAAAACAAAATGTGTTACAACAATCTAGACAAAGTCTACTTTGGTTTTGTCATATTTACAAAGCCAATGGATGCATATCATAATTACTAGAATTTTTTGAACTGGTCCAATACGAAAAACTGCATATTTTGGATATGTTTCGCGACGCAACAAATTTCTTAACATATAAGTTATAAACTAAAAATCTAAAAGCTACCCATTAGAGACGACGGACCAATGTAATGCCCCATAATTTTTTCAATTTTTTTTACAATGTATTTTTGGAGATACAAAATTTTGATTTCACTGAATCACAATGACCCTCAGAAATTGTTTGCACCCATTTTATTAGAAAATTAATTAAAATTAGTAAACGTTTATGAAATTCCATAAAAGTTATATTTCCTGAAAGTAGATTCAATTTTGAAAATGCTTGTCTTGGTTCTGACAGTTAATTAAAAACCTTTCATGGAGTTTAATCAATCCAAATTTGCAGAAACGTATTCAGAGCCTGGTTCTGCGTAACTGGTGACACGTTAGTTCGGCCGAAATTTGATTAAAATTTTGGCCGAACTATTTTTTGCGCCGACGGCTCATTAAGTCTAACGACTTAATAGTTCGGCCGAACTTTTAATAAAATTTCGGCTGAACTTTTGTATAATTTTCGTCAGCTGGAAAATTTCGCGGAGCCCCTCCTAAAACACTTTTCATGGCAATATAAATTGCCGCGAAATCATTCATAATTTTTGTTTCATCTGATTTTACAAATTTCTTGGTTTGGGTTTAAAAAATTTTCTTGGAGGTTTGGATTTAAGGGCATTTCTTGGAAGCAGACTGATTTTGCAATGAATTGTTTTGGGTTTAAATAATTTTCTTGGAGGACATTTCTTGGAGGCAGCTTGATTTTGCAAAAGATTGTTTTGGGCTTAAGGAATTTTCTTGGACGTACATTCAAAGGACATTTCTTGGAGGTATGTGATACATTTTTTTGGATGTTTTTTGTGCTTCATTTTTTTTGAAAGTATGGAGTTGGGCTTAATTTGGAAAAGACATTTTCTGGAAGTATTTTTTTTAGTGACGTTTTCTGGAAGTATTTTTTAAAGATTTACGTTGGATTTGTGGGTTTATTGGTGAGAGTTGCGTAGTGCAGAACCAACTATGAACAATTTAGCATAATTTAAATTAGTTGTTCTCGACGTTCTTCGGTGCCGAGAGAACAATTGGCTAATTTGATTGTGTGAATTTGTTACATGCTGATGGATCTTGTCATTTCTCGAGGATTCAAGAGCATCGGTTATAGGTTATACAATGAGATCCTTGTGTGTAAAGGTCACTTTGTAGGATTAATCACTGATCATATTCTGTATCCAGAATATTTTCCTATACACGGTTGAAATTTATTCTTCGGGGTTATTTCACAGATGGAAATATTTCCATAGGATAGTTCAGTGTCAAGACTCTTCTTCGGGGGTGTCAAGAATCTTTGATCTTACAAATTCAGTATTGCTGGTCAGAAACAAATGTATTTTAAATGGGTTGAATGGTAGCTCGAAAATTGTAGAGAAAAGAGCGTTGTCTATGAGATCTCAGAGTGGGTACAAATGTTAATGAAGACCAGGGCAGACAAATGTTTGTATTAAATTAGTGTGTTCTTCATTTTTGTAATGTAGGCATTAAGGGGGGGTGTTTGAGATAATGCCTCATTTATGATGCATGCTAAAGATTAGGGATTGGTTTGGCTTGTTGGAGGATGTTGAGAGATTCTCTCAACTTCTGCCTCCAAGAGTGGAATTAGTTGGGTCGCAACAGCACTATAAAAATTGTGATATATTCATTTGATCATAATAGAAATTATTATTGTGTGTTATTTTTGTGGAATGGCTGCTCTCTCAATTTCTAATACATCAAGCCCTATGCCACCCATACATCTCCAATATAAATGAAAGGAGAACACCTACATTTAAAAAATAAAATAAGGGAAGACCCCATTGAATGGACACCAAGTACATTCATAATTTTTTAATCAATATTGCATTTGATAGCATATTTTGCTATAAAAGCTTCACATAAATTCAAAATAAATATATTTTAAATAATTTAAAAATATATATATAATTAAGAAAACTAGAAATATTTAATAAATAAATTTTTTTTTAAATAAAAAATTATTTAATTTAAATTTAAATTTATGTGAAAAGTAGTTGTTTTGCTTTTATGTATATTATTTTAATCATAAAAATAATAATAAAACGTTATAGGATTTAAATCTAAATTAATACTAGTTAAAATGAATGGCCTTCAATTTTCTCTAGACTCTCCAATTCCCAACTTTTTTATTGCTTCTAATGAGAGATAATATGAAAATGTTGCATTCTGCTGTGTGATACTTATCCACGGAACAAATTCTAAGAATAGTTGGAGGGGTGCCATTTACTTATTCATTCCCAATTTGCCTATTAAAAAAATGATTGTTCAGGTCTCCTTGAATTTCATTCATCTAGCTTTTATACATTGTGAGAATTGTAATGTCATTGTTTTTGTATCCTTGTCTAAGAAGACAAGCACAAATTTCCACAGCAATCTAGGCTTCACTTACTTTAACTTTGTTCTTTACTTTTTGTTTCACTAGCTAATGATTAAAAACATGAAGTATAATAGAGAAATTAAATAAGATACAATTTTATAAATCATAACTAAAAACTAAATTTAGAGACATTTTAAAACAAAGTTGATTTAATATTAATGTTTTGCTTTAAATTTATGATGAAAAAAATTATTTAAAAAAAAATGAAAATTAGTTATCACTCTTCTCATCATCATTATTATGAATAGGGTAATGTTGTTAAGGTTTTATTAAAAAAATGAAAGAAAATTTTAGATCTAAATTGTTTTAAAAATAAGCATATTATAACAACAATAAAATAATGTGGTCAACATTAATAGTTGTTTTGCTGTTGAGTGTTTGTTATAGTAATTGGTATAGCTGTATTAATAACAATTATGGGTTGCATTCATACTTATATAACTTAATACAAATTTGAGGGGGTTTAGATCTCTCAAATTCTCACCTAGTCTTAAGGAAAAATTTGCTGCTAAAGGAATATTACTTTTATGAGTTTCTTATTTTATTTTAACTTATAAAATGACTTGAGTATTGTTTGATAAATTGTCTTTAAACAATGAAAAAAGATACCTTAATTTCAATGGAATTTCACATAGAGTAGCCAAATTTGGCAATAGATGCTTGGGAACCTAGTGTTATATTCAAATGAGCATATATTTTTCAAGTTTTTTCTTTTTTCCCAAATTTATTTTCTTTCTCATTACTGGCAAGGAGCTCCATGATTTTGTTTTCAGTCCAAGGTATGAGGGAGTTCATGAATCCATTTTGTATGCTTCTTGAGTGAAAAGGGTTTCCTTTCCTTCATTTTCTCTCTTCGTATTTGTCATTTGTTGATTCTTATCCCACCTTGGTGCTTTCTCCACTTCTCAAATGTCATATAGTAAAGCATAGGATGAGAAGAGAACACGAAGAAAAAGGATACATGCATTATTATGCCATTATTCTGGAACAATTATGTTAGTGTTACTTTACGTTAGTGTAACTTTATTTTTAAATTTAACCTCCTATTACATTCTTTAAAAAATATATAGAACCTAAAATTTTCATATATTTCACTTTATTATTGTTTTCCACATTCTCCACTAGTAGCATTACTTTGCACCTCTCCAAGCAAATGATAGTATATATACATGTTTATATACTTTTGAAACCTTTAACTTTATAAAGAGTAATAACATGAAAAACAAAATACCATAAGTTCATTTATTTATTTTGTTTGTCATCATACTTCATAACATTTATGTCAAGTCATGAGCGTTGGCGTATTTAAATTCTTAGTCCAGATCTAGTTAGCTTGTTGCACACTTGGCGGTCCTGGACGTCTTGGGGGTCGCGCTCAGAACCTGCGGGCCGTCCGTAATGAAATGTACTCTTTCCTCTTCAGACGCCCGATGCTTGTTTAGGCGCTCTATTCCTTCGTCTGGGTCTCCTTACCGACGTACGATCGTGGCAAGGAGGGCTCACGCCATCTGCCGGTGGACTATGGGTCTGATACACCGTGGGTCATAGTGGAGGTCGAGGAGGTTAGGGTAACAAAATCCCTCCCCAATCTCGGTCCTTCAGTTCATTCGGTCTTTGTCGCGCTCCGCTCGGAGAGATAGCTAGTGCTCTCAGCCTTCCATAGGCTCCTCCAGGGTTTTCATGGCATCTTGTTCCTCTCCGCCAGGTATACCGCTACCTGCTCCTTCGTACTAAGTGTGCCACTCATTCTGCAACGTTTGTGAGCTCTCTCAATTACCTATTTTCGATTTTTGTTGGTTAGGATGCGCGAAAAAATGTGCGTTTTCCGTAATACAAGGGATAGTGTGGACCTTCCACTCAGTTAAGCATACTCGAAAGGATGTTGAGCAGTTCTCGTGAGATTGTCATTAGGGTGAGAACTATCACGCCTCTAATCTTCTGTGTACGCATCTTTTTACCTTTAACGATTACTATCGGTGTGTCTGCGTATCGAGGTTCGCGTGTGTGATCGGCTCATCGCGCTGCTGGGGTCTTTCAAACCCTACGCTGCACCGCGACAGAACACCGATTCGTGCGAAGGGGTTTTCTCGCTCAAGTCAGTTACGTGGCTTTTGGTGCTTTATGTTTTCTTATGGAAAAAATATCAGGGTGCAAACCCTCCTTTCTACTGTGGTAGGGTTCTACATTGTCATTCCCTATGCTAGAAGTTATTCTGGAAGATTACAACTCGGAATATTGGTTTATCTTTTCTGTTTAGTTTCCGAGTGACTGTCACTGTAATTTTTAGTTGTTTTAAGGACTAAGAAAGAGGATTTATTCTCCTCATTTCGTAAGGAAGTAGTAGTTCTGGACAGAATTCCCTCGGAATTATTTTAAGATTTACATCTAGGTTATGGCACTTTGCCTTGAGCAATTCCTGAAGTTGTATATATAGTTAAGATACTCTGTCGATTGATATATGCAAATATTACTTGGAATTTTCTGAACGGTAATTCTATATCTCATGTGTTTTTCACTTTTATGGTTATTTGTTATATTTTCTTAGCCTTTTCTTCTACATGCTTTCATTCCTATTGTAAATTTCTAAGTTATTCTGTAAAAATGCATGGTTTCTCAGGTATTTGTACAATAGTTTTATTTTTCATATGTAGAAATTCACAATGTCATTCAGTAGCTGCGCATTGGTTAAAATTTTGAATGAAAAAGGTATATTTTTTCTTTTCCCCGCCATTTCCCGAAGGACGTATGAGCCCAGTTCCAACTATCTTGTTGGTCTGGGGTTTAACTTTTGTGGCCTCGGAAAATCTTATTTTTTGGTTATCTGTGAATTCTGAAAGTTTTTGGGTTTAGAGCCTCTTGGAACTAGGTTGGCTTCACTTGTTATTAGTTTTAATGCTTGAGACTTAAATTGGTTTCGCTATCTAAAGCTTCCCTCTAGACTCTGTCATACCCGAAAGAGTTATTTATTTTTTATTTCGGTTTTATTTTGTCCGATGGCAGGAAATACCCTAACCATTAAATTTCTAAACCCATTAGATAATAAAAACATGGTTCCATATACTAAATCATTATTAAAACAAATACTGCTATTAAACAGAGTTTTGGCCTTTAGTTTCGTTGAACTATATATTGCAGGAACGATACTTGCATGATTGTTCTATTGGAACTTTTTAAAGAAAACGGTATCCAACACTATTAATTCTTATCAGTCATCTGTTACTACATGAGATATTGTTCTAGCATTAACAGTTCATAACAGTGATCTAAAGATTTTAACTAGATATAGCAATAATAACTCATATTAATCTACAAAATTTTCCTTGATAGAAAGAAGAATAATTTCCTAAGCATTCATTTATCATTCATCACGAATTCCGCATAGCAATTTTAAAGTTAAATCTAGCTGTCATTTCCCATGATAGTTCAACCACTTATCTCAGAATAATCTAAACTTATTTGTACCTCCCAACCTTGAGTGAGGAAATGTGGTCATTCACTCCCCTCTGCATTTATCACGAATTAGAAATTTTGAAATTAAATCTAGTTGTTGTTTCCCATCATAGTTCAACCACTTATCTCATAATAATCTAAACTGATTTGTACCTCCCAACCTTCAATGAGGCAATGACGTCCTTCACTCCACCCGTGCTCCTCACCAGAGTGAAAGATGGAATTTTTTCCTGGAGATAGACCTCGAGACCTTCGTCCAACGTTTTTCTCTGATTCATGATTTTTCTCTAGTTCATGTTGTAGAGTTAAAATAGTTATTAGCGAGATCTAGACCACTCTTCCTCACAACCATGTTGTTGTACCTTATTTTCTCTTTTTACAGAACCCTTTCTCCTCTCTGGGATTTCCTTTTTATCCTCACAGGAGAAGGTAAGTGTCCAGAACTGCTTCTTTCCAACTGCTCTGGAAATCTTGGAATTATTTACCAATCAGTTATGTAAATTATGAATTTATTCATAAAATATAATTTAGTTTCTTTAACCATTTTAACACATTGTTAAATCTCTTTTCACTTAAGAGTCAAATGTAATTTTTGTAAAATTTTAAAATAAAATGCAGACTTTAAGCTGGGTGTTACATCTTCCCCAGCTTAAGGAAAATATCGTCCTCACTATTTTACTCCATCACCGTAAAAAATTCTAGATATGCTTCTCGTATAAAGAATTCATCTTCCCAAGTAGCCTCTTGTGGGCCAAAGTGCTTCCATTGCACTTTAACTTGGGAGATGGCTCGCCTCCGGAAAGTTATTTCTCTCTTCTTGAGAATACTTTGAGGCTCTACCATAAATTGTCATCCGGTTCGACCTGCAACCAATGAACATTTAATTAATTAATTAAGTATCAATCTCTTTTCATAGGACATAATATCAATTACAATTTACATGTATGTTCTTCCAATGTATTACATGCTTTGGGTCATGGAAATATCATTTCAATATAGATACATGAAACATATTTTGCACCCGTATGTGACTAGGTAACACGAGATGATAGGCCACTGACCCTACTCTTTCCAAAATTTGGAAAGGTCCACAGAATCAGGGAGCCAATTTGGCGCAAGTAATCCATCTTAAAGTGTTTTTTTTGGGTCTAACTCTAACATACACGTCATCCCCCACTTCAAACTCTCAATAAGTTCTTTTTAGATCCGCGTAAACTTTATGCCTGTCATGGGAAACTTTTATATTCCATTGGATCTTCCTCACTTCACACTCCATATCTTCCAACATCTCTGGCCCAAGCATTAGTTTAGTTTCTAGACTGCTCCAATTTATGGGTGTCTGATATTGTCTTCTATAGAATGCCTCAAAGGGACTCATCTTAAGAGATTCTTGGTATCCATTATAAGAAAATTCTACCAAATGAAAAAAATCTTCCCAGTTCATGGGTTGCTTTATCACATACATACGTAACATGTCTTCTAATATTTGGTTCACTCGCTCAGTTTGCTCATCCATTTGTAGATGGTAGGAAGTACTGAACGGTATTGGTGTGCCCAAAATAGTGAATAATGCCTTCCAGAAGGCTGAGGTGAACTTCACATCTTGGTCTGAGATGAAATTTTTCAGAATACCGTGTAATCTAAGCACCTCCCTCATAAATATGTCTGCAATTTGTATTGTTTTGTAATTGGACTGGACCGGTATGAAGTGAGCTACCTTGCTCGGCCTATCCACCACCATCATAATGGAGTCATTATGTCTCTTTGTTCTTGGTACTGTGCAAGTACCAAGAACCAAATGAAGGTTACTGTGCAAGGTACACCGAAGTACAAAGTTGTCATTTCATCATAAATTAATTCATGTACCAAGGGTAGAACATATGCCATTTGATTATTAACCCATGACTATATGTGATCCCAAGGTTAATGTTTCAATGTGAAACAATGTATAAATAATATACAATATACTAACTTTCGCATCATGCGAGTATTGTTATGCATTGTTCACATTTGACTCTATTTATAATAGCTTGGTGATGTATTTTAATAACAGACAAAGGTATATATAAATATAAATATGACTTGTGTGATGTATTGAGGAGTGTGACACTTATTTAAAAAAAATTGTTCTCTCTCAATATAGAAATTAAATAAAATATATTCTCTTATAAATATTTCAATATAGGATCACAATATCACTTTCTCGAATTTTTTCCAATCTGCGGTGCTCTCCCCCGTGGGGGTTCTCCCCTATCCCTCAATGTGATTTTTTCTGCTTTCTGTCTGAGTTGGGTAGTTCCTACTTAGGTTTTAGGGCCGAGATATTTTCTGCACTTCGATATGTCCAATCTCCTCCTTCCCTCATCATTTTTCCTCGTGCCATGGTAGGTGAAGAGAGAGACTTCTCTCTCAGTCTGGAGAGTGGAGCTGTTCTACTAGGAAAGTTTGAGTTCATGAAGCGGGCAACTTGTGCCGAGTCCCTTCCTCTTTTATCATTCCCTTCTTCAGCACCCTGCTCCTCTGATCATGATAAGCCCTCTGTAAGTCTTCCCGAGTCTTCAGCTAAGCATATTTCGAACGACATTAAGTTTTCAGTGCCTTCCACCTCAAGGCATGATGAGGCAGTTGACTGCCCTCCTGTGTTATTGGCCAAGCTTATTTCAAATGACACTTGGCCCTCAGTTTTTCCCTCATCGCCAAAGAGGAAGAGTATCCGCGTTAAGAAATCTGTGGCAAAACTGGTGGTGGGAATCGATATTCCCCTCTCTAATATCCCAAGTTATCTGGAGATAACCCTGGTTGGTCATTTTTGTGGCAGAATGGCGAACAGGGAATCCATTTTAAGCTGGCTAGAGGAAAATTGGTTGCCTTTGCTTGGATACACCCCTGATTTTCATCAATTATCTAGAGGATGGCTTCTATTTAAAGTTGTCTCCATGGAAGATAAACTGAACCTTACAGATCGAGTATGGTACTGGGGTCCCGCTGGCTTAATTCTTCAAAACTGGGACGTCTCTTTCAATGCAAAACGTTCTCCTCAATTTCTACAAAAATTATGGGTTATCCTCCTAGGTTTTCCCCAATTGTTTTGGCAGAAGGAGATACTGGAAGCTATAGGGAATAAAATTGGGTCCTTTGTTTCCCTAGAGAAGGGTTGGGATACCAAATTCGATAGTAGGTATGCGAAGATTTTGGTTGGGATACCAAATTCGTATTTGTCATTTGTTGATTCTTATCCCACCTTGGTGCTTTCTCCACTTCTCAAATGTCATATAGTAAAGCATAGGATGAGAAGAGAACATGAAGAAAAAGGATACATGCATTATTATGCCATTATTCTGGGACAATTATGTTAGTGTTACTTTACATTAGTGTAACTTTATTTTTAAATTTAACCTCCTATTACATTTTTTAAAAAATATATAAAAACTAAAATTTTCATATATTTCACTTTATTATTGTTTTCCACATTCCCCACTCATACCATTACTTTGCACCTCTCCAAGCAAATGCTAGCATATATACATGTTTATATACTTCTGAAACCTTTAACTTTATACTTACAATAAAGAGTAATAACATGAAAAACAAACTACCATAAGTTCATTTATTTATTTTGTTTGTCATCATACTTCATAACATTTATGTCAAGTCATGAGCGTTGGCGTATTTTAATTCTTAGTCCGAATCCAGTTAGCTTGTTGCACACTTGGCTGTCCTGGACGTCTTGGGGTGGGTGAACTTGAATGTCTGTTAATGAAATGTATAGCTCTTGGACTTGATGCTTGACTGGTAGCTCTAGTCCTTCGTCTAGACCTCCTTACCAGCATTTGACGATGGCAAGGAGGCCACACTTGTCTAGCATTAGACTATCGATCTAATCTGACGGTCATAGTGGAGGTCGAGGAGGTTAGGGTAACGACATCCCTCCCTAGTCTCGGTACTTTAGTTCATTCGGTCTTTGTCGCGCTCCACTCCGAGAGGTAGCTAGTGCTCTCGGCCTTCCATAGGCTCCTCTAGGGTCTTCATGGCATCTTGTTCCTCTCGGCCAGGTATACTGCTACCTGCTCCGTTGTACAAAGTGTGCCACTCCTTCTGTAATGTTTTTGAGCTCTCTCAATTACCTATTTTCGATTTTTTTTAGTTAGGATCATGGTAATGGTTTTCATGTTTGCAAGGATGAGTGGACCTTCATCAAGTTCAAAGCACCGAAAGGATGTTGGGCTGGTTCTCGGCAAGGTTATCATTACCGGTGACAACTATCTGACAACTCCTGGTCTTTAATGCTTAATCTATTTACACTGCAGAGGTTTTATAGAATTATTATGTCTCTGTACCAAGGTTCGGCAGTAAGTCAGCTCTTTAGCTCGCTCAGGACTTTGCAAACCCTACGCTCTAAAGCGACAAGACACCAGTTCACACAGGGAGGTTTTCTCGCTCAAATACAGAGTTTAATGGCTTTTGAGTACTTTATTTTTATCCGGAAAAGTATTGAGGGATTCCAAACCCTCCTTTCTACTGTGGCAGGGTTCTACGTTGTCATTCCCTGTGCTAGAAGTTATTCGGGAAGATTACAACTCGGAATCTTGGTTTATCTTTTCTGTTTAGTTTCCAAGTGGCTGTCACTGTAATTTTTAGTTGTTTTAAGGACTAAGAAAGAGGATTTATTCTCCTCATTTCGTAAGGAAGTAGTAGTTCTGGACAGAATTCCCTCAGAATTATTTTAAGATTTACATCTAGGTTATGGCACTCTACCTTGGGCAATTCCTGAAGTTGTATATATAGTTAAGATACTCTGTCGATTGATATATGCAAATATTACTTGGAATTTTCTGAACTTTAATTTTATATTTCATGTGTTTTTCACTTTTATGGTTATTTGTTATAGTTGCTTAGCCTTTTCTTCTACATGCTTTCGTTCCTATTGTAAATTTCTAAGTTATTCTGTAAAACCGCATGGTTTCTCAGGTATTTATACAACAGTTTTATTTTTCATATGTAGAAATTCACAATGTCATTCAGTAGCTGTGCGTTGGTTAAAATTTTGAATGAAAAAGGTATATTTTTTATTTTCCCCACCATTTCCCGAACGACGTAGGAGCCCGGTTCCAACTATCTTGTTGGTCTGGGGTTTCACCTTAGTGACCTGGGAAAATCTTATCTTTTGGCTATCTGTGAATTCTGAAAGTTTTTGGGTTTAGAGCCTCTTGGAACCAGGTTTTTGGCTTCACTTGTTATTAGTTTGAATGCTTGAGAGTTAACTTGGTTTCGCTATCTAAAGCTTCCCTCTAGACTCTGTCATACCCGAAAGAGTTATTTATTTTTTATTTCGGTTTCAATTTGTCCGATGGCAGGAAATACCCTAACCATTAAATTTCTAAACCCATTAGATAATAAAAACATGGTTCCATATACCAAATCATTATTAAAACAAATATTGCTATTAAGCAGAGTTTTGGCCTTTAGTTTCGTTGAACTATATATTGCAGGAACGATACTTGCATGACTGTTCTATTGGAACTTTTTAAAGAAAACGGTATCCAACACTATTAATTCTTATCAGTCATCTGTTACTACATGAGATATTGTTCTAGCATTAACAGTTCATAACAGTCATCTAAAGCTTTTAACTAGATATAGCAATAATAACTCATATTAATTTACAAAATTTTCCTTGATAGAAAGAAGGCTAATTTCCTAAGCATTCATTTATCATTCATCACAAATTCTGCATAGCAATTTTAAAGTTAAATCTAGCTGTCATTTCCCATGATAGTTCAACCACTTATCTCAGAATAATCTAAACTTATTTGTACCTCCCAACCTTGAATGAGGAAATGTCATCATTCACTCCCCCCTTGCATTTATCACGAATTTTTCATAGCAATTTTAAAATTAAATCTAGTTGTCGTTTCCCATCATAGTTCAGCCACTTATCTCATAATAATCTAAACTAATTTGTACCTCCCAACCTTCAATGAGGCAATGACGTCCTTCACTCCCCCCGTGCTCCGCACCAAAGTGAAAGATGGAAGTTTTTCCTGGAGAAAGACTTCGAGACCTTCATGGAGCCTTTTTCTCTGGTTCATGATTTTTCTCTAATTCATGTTGCAGAGTTAAAATGGTTATTAGCGAGATCTAGACCACTCTTCCTCACAACCATGTTGTTGTACCTTATTTTCTCTTTTTACAGAACCCTTTCTCCTCTGTGGGATTTCCTTTTTATCCTCGGAGGAGAAGATAAGTGTCAAGAACTGCTTCTTTCCAACTGCTCTGGAAATCTTGGAATTATTTACCAATCAGTTATGTAAATTATGAATTTATTCATAAAATATAATTTAGTTTCTTTAACCATTTTAACACATTGTTAAATCTCTTTTCACTTAAGAGTCAAATGTAATTTTTGTAAAATTTTAAAATAAAATGCAGACTTTAAGCTGGGTGTTACATCTTCCCTAGCTTAAGGAAAACATCGTCCTCACTGTTTTACTCCATCACAGTAAAAAAATTTGGATATGCTTTTTGTATAAAGAATTCATCTTCCCAAGTAGCCTCTTGTGGGCCAAAGTGCTTCCATTGCACTTTAACTTGGGAGATGGCTCGCCTCCGGAACATTATTTCTCTCTTCTTGAGAATACTTTAAGGCTCTACCAAAAATTTGTCATCCGGTTTGACCTGCAACCAATGAACATTTAATTAATGAATTAAGTATCAATCTCTTTTCATAGGACATAATATCAATTACAATTTACATGTATGTTCTGCCAATGTATTACATGCTTTTGCTCGTGGATATATCATTTCAATATAGATACATGAAACATATTTTGCACCCGTATGTGACTGGGTAACACGAGACGATAGGCCACTGAGCCTACTCTTTCCAAAATTTTGAAAGATCCACAAAACTGAGGAGCCAATTTAGTGCAAGTAATCCATCTTAAAGTGTTTTTCTTGGGTCTAACTCTAACATACACGTGATCCCCCACTTCAAACTCTCGATAAGTTCTTTTTCGATCCACGTAAACTTTATGCCTGTCATGGGCAACTTTTATATTCTGTTGGATCTTCCTCACTTCACACTCCATATCTTCCAACATCTCTAGCCCAAGCATTAGTTTAGTTTCTGGACTGCTCCAATTTATGGGTGTCTGACATTGTCTTCTATATAATTCCTCAAAGGGACTCATCTTAAGAGATTCTTGGTATCCATTGTAAGACAATTCTACCAAATGCAAAAAATCTTCCCAGTTCATGGGCTGCTTTATCACATACATACGTAACATGTCTTCTAATATTTGGTTCACTCACTCAGTTTTCTCATCCATTTGTAGATGGTAGGAAGTACTGAACAGTATTGGTGTGCCCAAAATAGTGAACAATGCCTTCCAGAAGGCTGAGGTGAACTTCACATTTTGGTCTGAGATGAAATTTTTCAGAATACTGTGTAATCTAAGCACCTTCCTCATAAATATGTCCACAATTTGTATTGTTTTGTAATTGCACTGGACCGGTATGAAGTGAGCTACCTTGCTCAGCCTATCCACCACCACCATAATGGAGTCATTATGTCTCTTTGTTCTTGTAAGCCTATAATAAAATCGAGTGAAATGACTTCCCATTTCCACTCTCGTACAAGAATAGGTTGTAGTAAACCTGCAGGGTGTTGATGATCCACCTTAACTTGTTGACATTCCAAACACTTCGTTAAGTATTCATAAATATTTTTACGCACCCTAGGCCCAAGGTAGTCCTTTCTGATTTCTGTTAGCATTTTCTGGTAACCAAGATGTCTTGCATAAGAGCTTCATTGATACTCATCCAAAATCATCTCTTTCAAGCTCATCTAAGTAGGATTGTATATTTTCTCTCGAAAAACCAATAATTGTTCATTATGGATCTTATAGTCTGATTGTTTCCTTGATTTTCTGCTTCTTGTGCTTGCTACCACAGAGCCCAATATATATTTTTATGTTGCCTCCTTTACTTACTCCTCGCTTAAATTCCACTTGGTTAAAGTAAAGTTCATAAAAAAAATGTAGTTTCCTACTTAAGGCATCAGCGACACGATTTTCCTTACCTTTCACGTGTTGAATTTCAAAGCCAAATTCACTCAAAAATGTGTTCCATCTTGCTTGGCGAGCATTCAAGTCGGTCTACTTAAAATAACTAGTCAATCTGTTGTGGTATGTTTTCAACAAAAACCTTTTCCCCAATAGGTAGTGCCTCCATATTTTGAGCACGTGAACTACTACGGTCAGCTCTAGATCATAATCATAGTGTCATTGCTCATGGTCTTTCAGCTTTCTAGATTCATATGCTATGACGTTTCCATCTTGTGACCACACTGCACCCACCCCTTCCTTACAAGCATCAGTGCAGACTTCAAATTCCTTATTTGGGTCAGCCACCTTCAATATGGAGTAAGTAGTTAACAGTTTCTTTAATCGTTTGAAGCTGATGTGGAATTCATTACTCCACTTGAAGATTCACCCTTTTCGTTGCAAAGAGGTAATGGGAAAATAAATTTTAGAGAAGCCTTCAATAAAAAGCTGGTAATAGTCATCCAAACCCATGAAGGAACGTATGGCTAATAAGTTTCTGGGTACCGTCCACTCCATAATAGTCTTTATTTTCTCAGGGTCTACTGATATCCCTTCAGCATAAATTACATGGCCTAAATACTGGATTTGTTCTTTGTAGAAATCACACTTACTGAATTTGGCATAGAGCTTATGGTCCCTCAACATTTTCAACACTAATCGTAAATGTTCCTTATGCTCTTCCATGGTTTTAGAATAAAATAATATATCATCAATGAATATCAGAACAATTTTTTCCAAAAATGGATGAAAGATGCCATGCATCAAACTCATGAAAGTTGTTAGTGTGTTGGTTAATCCAAATGGTAAAACCACAAACTCACAATGCCCATATCAGGTGTGAAAGGTTGTTTTTTATATATCCTCATCTTTTATCCATATCTGGTGATATCCAGATTTTAAATCTATCTTTGAGAATACAATTGATCCCTTTACTTGATCGATAAGATCGTCTATCTGTGGCAGTGGATACTTATTTTTAACAGTCAATTTGTTAAGTAGCCTATAATCCATACACATCCGCATCGTACCATCTTTCTTTTTAACAAACAATACCAGTTCCCCCCAAGGAGACACACTAGGACTGATGTACCCCTTATCCAGCAATTCCTGCAGGTGCATTCTTAACTTAGTTATTTCAGGAAGACTCATTCGGTACGAAGATCATGACACAGATTCTTCCCCTGGCATTAGTTCTATGGTGAAATCGATATCCCACTTTGGAGGTAGTCCCGATATGATTTTAGAAAACACATCCATAAAGTCTTGAACTACTAGTGAAATTCTTCAACATTAGGGTCTTGTCCTTAGAGTTAGTGAATCCTACTTGAATAGCATAAATCAGACACCTTTTTCTGATGCATTTACCCAGCTGGGATGTAGTAATGGGGCGCGATTCAAGTGGTTTCTTAATTCGTTGAAACTCTTGGCGAATACCATCTTCAACCATATAACTGATGGTTTTCTACTTGCAATATACCACAGACAAATGCCCTTATAACCAGTCCATTCCTAGTAATAAATCATAGGAACCCAAGGGTAAATTTTCATCTCAACATTTATATGCTGGTTCCCTATGTCTAGAGGTCAGTTTGAGACTTTGGCATTAACCCTCCTCTTTGCCCCGATGGCTAACTGCACCAACCAACGAATTTTAAATTTCATACTTTGTAAATTACATTTTTCAACTATTCGATGATTTATATAGCTTAAACTGGCACTGGGATCAACCAAAATAGATATAGTTTGGGAAAATAGCTTACCTTCCAGTTCTATCATGGTCGGCTGGTAATCTGCTTGTTGCTCTTCTAAAGCAGTGTTGATCCTTTATATATTAATATGTGCAACATCTCCGAATGTGGATGCTTCTTGTAGATTAGCTACAGTTTCATTTCTTCCATGGTGAGGGAAATTTTTATAATAGTGTGCCTCACCACAGCCCATCACCACAGCCCCATAATTGCAATGGGGGTTTCTGGGTCTTCCCATGGTCTAGTCTATTGGACGCCTCAGTAGGCCAGTCTTCTGCTAGCCATTTAGGCTTTTGCTGGTTTCTCCCAAATTGTCTATTTTTTGGGTTCCTTGTAGCATTTTTGCAGTTACCCGCCCTATTATTTTTAAAATTTTGGGTGCTCTTCTGCCCTTTCCATGGCGACCAACTCCTACCAGCATCCCCTTTTAGTTTCAACTGCTGAGAGCACATTTGTGCTTTTCGAATTACCTCATCCATAGTCCTTGGATTAACGAACTCAATCATTTCCTTCTTGTGATCAGGTAAGCTACTCAAGAACCGTTGTACCTTTTTTTTTTCATCCCTCAAATACGGTACATACCTCAGTAGTGAGGTAAATTTAGTTATGAATTCATCCATAGACATCTGTCCCAACCTCAAATCATGAAATTATCAAGATTTTTCATCGTAGAAATGCACTGTTAGGTATTTATCCTTAAAATACTACTGGAACTTGTCCCAAGTCACATTTTGATCTTCGATTCCCCCACATTTTTAACTTCCTCCCACCATAAAGTAGCATTTTCCCGCAACTAGTAAATAGCCAAAAGAGATTTGAGCTTTCTTCTATACTCGTGCACTTGGAAATATTTATTCATGTTAATTAGCGATGCTTCTTCCACTTCTTCAGCTTCTCCATCGAATGTGGGAGGCTTAATTTTTATAAATTTTCCCTGAAATTCTACTTTTTATTTTTTCATCTCTTTCTGATCAGAAACATTTCTGGATTATGCTTCATTGTAAGTTTTTCTTCTGTTACTTTGTTGGGTATGGCTTCCTTCCGGCTTATCATTAGCTTGTGTTTTTCACCCTCATCCCGAGTGCCCCTCTTAGGACTAGGTTGTGTTGTACAGTGATTTTGCCTATCTGAAAGGCTTTTCAGAATAATCTCTTGTTCCCGCATTAATCTCTCGTTATCGCTTCTTACACAAACCATTTATGCTTGAATTTGTTGCACCGTATCTAGAAGTCAGTTGGTCTGGTGTTGTTGTTCCTCGAGTAATTTGTTGGTTTAATGATGTTGATCCACGCTCAGTTGTACCGACATTTCCGGGTTCATCTATGGGTTAGGCAAGGGGTGAGCTTCCCCTGTAGCTCTGGGTGCCTGATATTTGGGTCCTCTCCTCGTCTTGATCAATCAATAGTTTCCTTTTTTTTCATGTCACTGTGCACAATTTTAGATACACCCATTATTATTCAAATGGCCCATTTGATACCACTTGTAACCTATATAGCTACTTATAACATTACCACCATAAAAACAAAAATAAATAAATTTATTTATATCATACCAATTTACCATGCGAGGATTTATGTTTATATACTTCTGAGACATTTAACTTTATACTTACGATAAAGAGTAATAACATGAAAAACATATTGTCATAATTTCATTTATTTATGTTGTTTCTCATCATACTTCATAACATTTATGTCAAGTCATGAAAACTGGTGTATTTAAATTCTTAGTCTAGATCTAATTGGCTTGCTGCACACTTGTCGGTCCTGGATGTATTGGGGTGGGTGAACTTGAATGTTTGTTAATGAAATGTACATCTCTTAGACTTGATGTTTGATTGGTAGCTCTGGTCCCCCATCTAGACCTCCTTATCGGCATATGATGGTGGCAAGGACGCCACACTTGTCTAGCATTAGACCGTCAATCTAATCTGACGGTCACAGCAGAGGTTGAGGAGGTTAGGGTAACGAAATCTCTCCCCAATCTCAATCCTTCGTTTCATTCGTTCTTTGCCACGCTCTTCTCTGAGAGGTAGCTGGTGCTCTCAGCCTTCCATAGGCTCCTCCAGCATCTTCATGGCATCTTCTCCCTCTCGGCCAGGTATACCGCTACCTGCTCCTTTGTACAAAGTGTGCCACTCATTCTACAATGTTTTTGAGCTCTGTCAATTTACTTATTTTTGAGTTTTTTCAGTTAGGCTCATGGTAAAGGTTTTCATGTTTGCAAGGATGAGTGGACCTTCATCAAGTTCAGAGTGCCGAAAGGATGTTGGGTTGGTTCTTAACAAGGTTAGCATTATAAGTGAGAACCTTTCGAAAACTCCTCACCTTTAATGTTTAATATATTTACATCGCAAAGTTTTCCCAGAATTCTTATGTCTTTGTTGTGTCTGTGTACTAGGGTTCAAAAACGAGTCAGCTCTCCCACTTTATCAGAACTTTGCAAACTCTATGCTCTACATCGCTAAGACACCAGTTCGCACAGGTAGGTTTTATGGCTTAGCTCTGGAGTTTAATGGCTTTTGAGTACTTTCTTTCTATTTTGAAAAGTATCGAGGGATTCCAAATCCTCCTTTCTACTATGGTAGGGTTTGACGATGTCATCCCATATACTGGAAGCTATTCCAAAATATTACAACTCAGAATACTGGTTTATCTAATATGTTTAGTTTTCGAGTGGCTGTCATTGTAATTTTTAGTTGTTTTAAGGAATAATAAAGAGGATTTCTTCTCCTCATTTCACAAGGAAGTAGTAGTTCTGGAAAGAATTCCTTCAGAATTATTTTAAGATTTACATATAGGTTATGGTGCTTTTCCTTCAACAGCTCCTGAAGTTATATATATAGTTAAGATACTCTCTCGACTGATGTATGAAAATATTACTTGGAACATTCTGAACATTAATTCTATATTTCATGCGTTTTGCACTTTTATGGTTATCTATTATAGCTGCTTAGCATTTTATTCTACATGCATTCAATCCTATTGTAAATTTCTTAGTTTTTCTGTAAAAATGCATGGCTTCTCAAGTATTTGTACAACAGTTTTATTTTCCAGATTTAGACATTCACAATGTCATTCAATAGTTGCGCTTTGGTTAAAATTTTGAATGAAAACTGTATATTGGTTATTTTCCGCACCATTTCCCGAAGGACGTAAGAGCCTGGTTCCAACTGTCTTGTTGGTCTGGGGTTTAAACCTTCATGGCCTCAGACAATATTATTTTTTGGCTATCTGTGAAGTTCGAAATTTTTTGGGTTTAAGCCTCTTGGCACCAGGTTCTGGGCTTCACTTCTTATTGGTTTGAATGTGTGAGACTTAACTTGGTTTCACTATCTAAAGCTTCCCTCCAGACTCTGTCATACCCGAAAGAGTTATCTATTTTGTATTTTGGTTTCAGTTTGTCCAATGGCAGGAAATACCCTAACCATTAAATATAATAAAAACAGGGTTCCATATACCAAATAATTATTAAAACAAATATTGCTATTAAACATATTTTTGGCCTTTAGTTTCGTTGAACTATATATTGCAGGAACGATACTTGCATGACTGTTCTATTGGAATTTTTTAAAGAAAACTGTATCCAACACTATTAGTTCTCATCGATCATATGTTACTACAGGAGATATTGTTATAGAATTAACAATTCATAGCAGTCATCTGAAGCTTTTAACTAGATATAGCAATAATAACTGATGTTAATTTACAGAATTTTCCTTAACAGATAGAAGGCTAAGTTCCTAAGAATTCATCTATCATCCATCACAAATTCTGCATAGAAATTTTAAAGTTAAATCTAGTTGTAATTTCCCATCATAGTTCAGCCACTTTTCTTAGAATAATATAAATTGATTTGTACCTCCCAACCTTGAGTGAGACAATGACGTCCTTCACTCCTCTCGTGCATTCATCATGAATTCTGCATAGCAATTTTAAAGTTAAATCTAGTTGTCATTTCCAATCATAGTTCAACCACTTATCTCAGAATAATCTAAACTGATTTGTACCTCCCAACCTTGAGTGAGGCAATGACGTCCTTCACTCCCCCCGTGCTCCTCACCAGAGCGAAAGGTAGCAGTTTTTCCTCCAGTTAGACCTTGAGACCTTTGTCCAGCCTTTTTCTTCAATTCAGGTTGCAAAGTTCCACTGGTTATTAGCCAGCTCTAGACGACTCTTCCTCACAGCCATGTTTTTGTACCTTCTTTTCTCTTTTTATAGAACCCCTTATCCTCTTTGGGATTTCATTTTTATCCTCGGAGGAGAAGGTAACTGTCAAGAACTACTTCTTTCCAAATTCTATGGAAATCTTCAAATTATTTACCAATCAGTTATGTAAATTTTGAATTTATTCATAAAATATAACTCAGGTTCTTTAACCATTTTAACACATTGTTAAATCTCTTTTCACTTAACAGTCAAATGTAATTTTTGTAGAAGTTTAAAATAAAATGCAGAATTTAAGTTGGGTGTTATAGGATTTATACTGATTCTACAATCCAGTATGAGGAACATGTGTAAGTATGTCGGGTAAAACAAAAAAACAAAAATCTATATAAATAAATAATTAAAAATCGCTTAGAGGCTCATTCTACAATCCAATATGAGGGACATGTGTAAGTATGTCACATCATCAAAAAATAATATAAATAATTTTCACTAATGTCGGCCAAAACAAAACAAAACAAAAAATTTTAAATATGAATTATGAGTAAAATATTTTAATATGAATTAATATTGACATATATTTAAAAATATATTAATAATAAAAAATCCATAAAAATAAAAAAATCTAATTTAATGTGCCTTGAGAATATAAAATGACTCAATACACAAGTTATGTAATCTCTATAACATTCAAAAATACAATTTAAACAATAAAAACTTTACACATTATTTTTTGCTCTCTAAAATAAGTTTGCACCTAAAGAAATTTGATCCCTCTAGGCTAATGTTAGATCCTTGGTTAAGATGGATCCATGTTGGTTAATATTTCCATGTCTATCTTAAATAATATAATTTTATATAACTTTATAGAGATAAAGTAATTAAAAAAAATCTTTCTTATAAATATGGCAATATAGAACTTAAATAAATTGTTTGAATATTATCACACTTCTCGGTACTCTATATTATTTATCCCCTGTAACAACAAATAAAAAAAATAAAATTATTGCATATAAATAGTATTACAAAGGCTTACCATATTCTTAAGATGGATAATATAATTTATGTGTTAAGATTAAAGGGCTTACTACGACTCCAAACTTCATTTTACTTTTATGTATGTTAAGTTTCGATTATACATTATTATCGTTATATACCTTACTATTGCTTTTATATGGTGTTCTGGGTTATATAATTTATCGACCAATGGTGAGTATTCGTATGTGATTAAATAATATCACCCCTGTAATATATATGAAGTGGATTTTGGGTATGTTATGGAGTGCGTTGTCCATATTGAAACTAGAGGTCATTAAATAATATCACCCTTGTCATATATATGAATTGGATTTTGGGTACGTTATAAAATACGTTGTCCATATTGAAATTGGGTTCGTTTATTCAGTTGGGACTTAGAGTTCATCCTCTACCTCTATCCATTAACACCACAATCACACATCTGCTTACACATGGCACCGGATTCCTCCAGCACTTGTTGCTATTTCCAAGATGGTTAATGTGATACATGTGGGATGATCCTGGCAGTTTGTTTCTAGGGTTTCTATCAAATGACTCAGGTTCCAGGAGGACGGTTGATGGAAATTGTCTGACTTTGGGCTCCTCCCAACACTACCATTCCACTCACCAATCTAGGCTTTGTTTTTGTTCCAATTCGGGTATGGTTTTGTTGAACTCATTTCCTACAGGGACATTGTCTTATTATACCTCTACTGCACTTTCATTTCTGGTGTTATTTTCCCTGTTGAAGGTTTTATAACGCTCGCTTATGTTTGTACAGACGACCTGGGTGATTTCAAGACAATTCCCAGCGTTCGGAAAACACTTATGTTGAAGCTCCAATGTCGGGTAAAGAATCGTTGTGCCTCTGTTGTTATTTTGCATCAGGATTTGATTCCATGTCCCTTTTCTCATGCAACCTTCGCTCTTCCAGTGTGCCCAAACAGTTGTTGATGAATTGAGGGTTAGGCTTTCCTCGGGTGAGCAGGTTTGCTAACAAAGGTTTCAGAAATAATTTCACTTTGTTTGTCTTCGGGCTTTTATATTTAACATTGTTTATATTTTTAATAAACCCTCTTCCTTGGTTTCCACGTAGGTGAGCAACTCGAGCCCAACCTCACATATCGTTGACTTCAAGATACCAACCTACATTTTTTAAGCTTTTTTATCTACTTTCTCCAAATCATTTTTACCTGTACCTTGGTTCACTCTGGATTGGCTAAGAACTATTTAAATTCACACTCTTAAAAATATGGGTTAGGGTTTCATGGTCGGCCTTAGGTTTTTCATGGCCTTGGAAACATAATCATTGTAACTAGAGGTTTTTCTATTTGACAAACATTTCTGGTCTTTGTAATTATGTTTAGTCACAAAGATAGTCGAGTTCTGGTCTTTTTACAAGATATTCAGTTACAAGGATATTTGAGTTCCCAGTTATAATATGTCCAGTTCCATAGAACTTTCAAACTGTGTTGCCGAGAATAATATACTCTAAGAATTGGTTTTGCACTTTTTGGCTGAGCGTTCGGTCTTGATTATCTCTTCAAGTTTTTTTGGCATCACTTAAGGGCATTTCTGGTTCAAATTAGCCTATTGTTCCTCTTTTATCCTGCACGTAGTGTATTACATTTCTTGTACAGTATTTAGTGTCATTTCATGGATTATACTGTGTTCTCTGGAAATTTCGTATTTCTTATTCCTTCCCAAGTTTTGCATGTACATTCTCTTTACTGGAATGAATATCTCTTAGATTTAAGGGTGAGCAATGCAATTCATGGTTACTGTTTATATATATATTTTTATGAGATAAGATACGATTTTCTCATTTTAAGTAACGACTGTTTCGAATCTTATAACAACATATTCCCTGGTTCTGGTTGTTCATACTATTATCGAGAAAGGACCATGTGGGTGTGACCTTCAGGGTTACCATGATGTTAACCCTTCCCTTGTTTGATTAATGGCATTAGTACTTTATTTTAAGGAAAATTCTGGTTACAGTAAATTTGTTTGTGGAATTAGATTCATAACATTTGCAAACATGGATGTTCCCTACAATTAATTAAATGGGAAATTATATAAATAGATCAAATCTTGTTCCTATAGGGTAGTATGCTATTATAACCCTTAACCCCATGCAATTTTTCTTGGTAAGGAGCATCATTTTTTATCACAGTTCTTAAACAATACACCAGTTTTCCCTAGGTTCATTATTCGTAACCTAATGCAACTTTTTCATGTAGGGAACACATGTTCTCTTAGTTTTAATATTCATGAATTTAACTCATATTATTCTATTAAGAAAAGAATCAATCTGGCTAGGAAATACAAAAAAAAAATCATCAAATGAAACCCTTCTTGTTAATCTTCCATTTCTTGAATCATTACTTGGATATAGAATTGTATAAATATGTCAGATAGTTAGGGATTCACTTCCCTCTAATCTCACCATAAAATAAAAGACTAATGCACTTATCTAAGAATGTCTTTCTAGAGATGGAATCAGAAGAGACTTCCTCTTGTCCTCCCAACCAGGTAGGTTGGAAATAATGTCCATACCTCCCCCTGTGCTCTTCAGTTCCCAAATAGTTCAAAACAATTCCTCTTCCATAGTCTCAAGACCATCTGTCCAGCTTGGAATTCATTCCTTGTAGGGATTTGCACTGGTTTTTATATTTTCTTACTAACAATTTATTGTAAAGCTTTTCCTCTTTTTCCTCCTCCTAGGATATCTACCTTTTCCATCTAAGATCTTTTATTTTCTCTCTATGGGGAGGGGAATAATTGTAAAGGCATCTAATATATTTTCTTTTCTCTCTATGGGGAGGGGAATAATTGTATGTTTCAATTGTTTGGAAACTAATATCTCTTTTTTTGGAATTATTTTCATTTTACTTCTTTGACCAAGTCTACCATCTTTTCATGAACAAATTTAATAACTATCTATTCAGTTTTCATATTTTCTTCCTACCTTAACCAACATAGTTACTAAGTTTAATCATAGTAAAAAAATAAATATATAAAAAAATATTTACATGATCAGGGGTATTACATATTCCCCCTCTTGAGAAAAAACACCTTCCTCGATGTTTACCCATTCCCTTGGAACATGTCTAGGTATGATTCCCATAGTAGTATTTTTTCCTCCCAAGTAGCCTCTTTCGGGCTAAAGTGCCTCCACTGCACTTTAACTTGGGTGATGGCTCGCTTTCGTAAGTTTGTTTCTCTCCAATCGAGAATTATTAAAGGTTCTACCAATAATTCTCTGTCTGGTTCTACCTGTACCAACATCACAAGATATTAAGATATGTAAATATTTTAGGACTTATACAATTCACAACAATTGTACTCATTATCAAATACTAATGTTACCTACACTTTTTCTAATCAATTATATGTCTAGAATCGCATATATATATATATATATATATATATATATATATATATATATATTTAATAATGACACATGAAATGCATTCTAAAATCTCATATAATTGGTAATTCCAATTGGTATGCAACTGGTCCAACCATTTCCAGAATTTGAAAAGGTCCACAATATCACGGGGCTAGTTTAGCACATCCTTTCCATTGCATAGTGCTCTTCTTGGGCCTTACTTGAACATATACGTGGTCCCCTACTTGAAATTCTTTGAAAGTTATTTTCATGTCCGCATACATTTTATGTCTATCCTTGGCAGCTTTAAGATTTTTTCAGACTTTTTTCACTATGACTTCCATTTATGCTAGCATATCAAGCCCCAACATGAATCTATCTTCTCGATTATTCCAATTAATGGGAGTTTTTCATTTGCTTCCATACAACACCTCAAAGGGACTCATTTTCAATGAGTCATTGTAACTATTATTGTATGTGAATTCTACTAGGTGCAGGTACTCTTCCCACTTACTGGGTTGTTGCATTACATACATTCGCAACATATCCTCCAAGACTTGATTTATTCTTTCTGTCTGCCCATCCATTTGTGGATGGCATGTTGTATTGAACGGAACCTGAGTTCCCAAACTAGTAAAGAGAGTCTTCCAAAAATCTGAAGTAAATTTCACATCTCACCCTAATATCATAACCTTGGGAAATCCATGCAACCTAAAATTTTCTTGCATAAATACATCAGAAATTTGCACATTTTTGTATGTTGATTGAATGGGAATGAAGTTGGCTACCTTAATTTGTCCATTACTACCATAATGGAATTGTTTTGCTTCTTATTTTTTGGCAAACAGGTGATAAATTCAAGAGTAATCACCTCCCATTTCCACTCTGGAATGGGTAGGGGCTGAAGTAATCGAGCTGGATGTTGGTGTTCAAATTCAACTTGTTGGAATTCTATACATTTGGCCAAGTATTTTGCGATGTATTTTCACATACCAGGCCAAAAGAAATTTTTCTTGATTGAAAAAAAAACTTTTGATATATGGGGTGGGGAACATAAGGCTTTTTATGAAATCCATCCAATATCAGTTGTTTAATAGCTACCTGATTTGGAACATATACTCTTCCTCTAGAAAATAGTAAATTATCATGATTTATGCCATACTTAGTATTTTGTTCTGAATTGCCTATTTTCTTAGCTTACTGCCACACAAATAAATATTATAGGTCTTTATATGCAACCTCTTTAATTAATTCTGAAAAATTAAATTCAACTTGAATGAACGAAATTTCATACACATGATGTAATTTTCTTCTGAGTGCATCAGCTACTCGATTCTCTTTTCCTTTTAAATGATTAATATCAAATTCAAATTTGCTAAAAAAGGCAGTCCACGTTGCTTTAGGAGCATTGATATTAGGTTTCTTAAAGAAACTCGTTAGGCAGTTGTGATCAGCCATTAACAAAAATTTTGTTTCCTATAAGGTAATGTCTCCATACCTTAAGTGCATGAACCACTGCAATCCGTTGTAAATCATAAGAAAAATACCTTTTCTCACGCTCCTTTATATTTTGGGATTCATATGTAATTACTTTTCCTTCTTGCATCAACACCCCTCCAATCCCCTCCTCGAATGAATCTGTGCAAAAAACGAACTCCTTTTATGGGTATTCTATTCTAAGTATTGGGGTCGTGATCAGAAATTGTTTTAATAATTAAAAACTGTGCTGGCACTCGACAGTCCACTTAAATACCTTCCCTTTTTCTGCAAAGATGTGATAGGATAGGTCAGTTTAGAGAACCCTTCAATAAAATGGCAGTAGTATCCCACTAAGCCCATGAAGGATATGATGTTAGTAACATTAATCGGTATAAGCCATTCCATGATAGTTTTTATATTTTATGGATCTACGACTATTCCTTCCACAGAGATAATATGTCCCAAGAATTGGATCTACTCTTTAAAGAAATCAAACTTGTTGTAATTAGAATACAATTTTCATTCTTGTAATGTTTGCAGAACTATTCACAGATGCTCCTTATGCTCCTTCAAAATCCTTAAATATATAAGAATGTAATTAATAAGATTAAAATGAATTTATCAAGATAGGGGTGAAATACACTATTCATTGTGAAAATTCAAGAACCCTAAATCCTATTGCAACAACTGATAATATTTCTTCTATTTGTTAAATTGATTAAAAAAATTATTTACAATTTCCTACGAAAAATATTGTAACTAAAAAATAAATTCTAGGAAAATTAGAGAAATTCTCGCACACACATAAAGATATTGACACATTTATTTTTGGACAATTGTCCCTGGAAAAACCCAAAGCGGGAAAAATAGTGCATTAGATGAGGGGGTATTTATTAATCTTAAGTGGTAATTCAAGTACAAGAATTCTAACAACAAAACATAGAATAAATATTGAGAGAAATTTAATGACAAATTTCTCACTATTCACAGCAACTTTCTGAACCCGTGATGGACCCTTTGCCCATACGTTGGTGTCTCTGTGTCACCCTCTATGCAGTGACTGCATTGTGTACCTGTGAAGTATGTCCCTCCTCACGTTGTATCTTCCTGAATTTTTCTTGCACTTTCCAGACCACTACTGATACCCTCTCTCTCTCACCTACAACTCACTCTCTCGTTCTATCTTCTCTTGCCGAACTTCAGCCACTGAGAAAATCGATCTGCCTGGGAAACTGAGTAACTGCACTAGTGTGTTCTCCATCTACCCATCACATTCTTCTTATAATATTCTGTTGGAGGAGCAACGACCAACATTAAAACATAATCTATTGCCCATATTATTTCATTGTTGATCTGTGTGAATTTTTAGAACATTCACACCACGAATTAATTAATCATATTTCCTATGTTTATACTTAGGAATATTAAAAATTGATTAACGAATCTAATTAAGTCATTTCTTGGTGGAATTTCCATAAATGATTTCTAGGTATTGGAGAATACATATATTCTATCCTCTCCACCAAATCTCATGGCTGAAACACATATGATGCTACAAAAACTAACACTCCCTCTTAGTGAGGAAAGTGTTCTAGTACTGTAACTGCAACTGTTGCTACAATCCATTGCTTCTACACCATCTCTTGTTGCATTGCTGCTATCTAGATACTGTTTCCCACCAACTAATGTACAACTCTGATATGAGTTTCATCTATGTTATTGTTGACCCTACTATACTACTGCCAACTACTACATCTGCACTACAATTCCCTCTCATCTGCTACTGTTGAAACTGAGATTCCATCTATTTCTGGTACTGAAATGATTTCTCCACCATACCTATTTGTTCCCTGAACTTAATGAACTTAGATCTCTCTATATATTTTGTGAGTATGTGTGCTACCCAATCTCGTGTGGGAACATACTACAGCTAGACTGCCCTAGACTAAACACAGTCTCTGATAAAATGACATCTAATATAAATGTGCTTCGACCTATCATGAGACACTGGATTCTCAGAGAGCTTTATACAACTTTGATTATCATAGTAAACATCGGTCGCTCCCATATTCTTCCTGAACAAACTCACGAGAAACTTCCTAGGCCATATAGCTTCGCACCTATCGTGAAACACTGGATTCTCAGAGAGCTTTATGCAACTCTGATTATCATAGTAAGCATCAGTCACTCCCATATTCTTCCTGAAAAAACTCACGAGAAACTTCCTAAGCCATATAGCTTCGCACGTTGTTCTGTTGGTTGCCATATATTGAGCTTCTATTGAGCTCAATGATACTGATTTTTGCTTCCTTCTACACCAAGTGACCATCCATGGCCCAACACTGAAGCAGTACCAGGAGGTACTCATTTTGTCCACTGAACTACCTGTGAATCTGCACAGCCTGATGTCATCTCCTCAAGTATATTTCAACCCATATCTGACTATTCCATGCACATATCTAAAAATGTGCCTAGATGCTTCCTAATGTACCCTTTTCAGTTCCACCATGAACTGAATAAGGGTATTGACAGCAAAAAAAATATTTGGCCTAGCGTTGACCATATAAACGAGCCACCCAATGAGCTATTTATACAAGGTGGGGTCGACTTCCTTGCTCCCTTATGCATCTATCTTCTTCTAATTGGTGATCATGGGGGTTTCCATGGGTCGGAAATCCTGCATTCTGAATCTATTTAAAATATATGTAGCATATCTCCCTTTCCCAAGGTAGATGTCCCCATTCTTCTGCCATGCCTCCAATACTAAAATTAGTGCATCAACCCCATATCCTTCATGTCAAATTCCGCTTCAAGGTTCCTTTTGCAATCCTTTATAAGCCCTAACGATCTTGTCAAAAAACATTCATCCGCATATAAAACCATAATGAGAGGCTGATTCTCCACCATCAAATAGTAGAGATTGGGATCTACATCACTCTTGATGAATTCCAACTATTGTAAATAACTGTCAATCTAACCATACCATGCCCCAGGTACCTGCTTGAGCCCGTACAGGGATTTCTTCAATTTGCATACATGAGTGTGCTTCTCATGAATCTCGAAGCCTTTAGGTTGTTCTATATACACCTCTTCTTATATCACCTCGTTAAAGAATGTTGTCTTGACTTCCATCTGGTGAATATCCCATCCCATCTATGTTGCTAGGGATATTGTTAGGATATTCTAACACATAGGAAATAGTTAAGAATAACTTAGTCTAGTGTAGAGTTAGGTAAAGTGTGTTTCTTTACCATGTACATTTGTAACTTATAATCCGATGGTCACGATTTGTAGTGATCCAACAGTTATCTCTCACCTCAGTATTAATGGCACTTGATCCGTGGCTTAACACCCAATTGGTCCAAGATCTCTATTTAAAGAGCATGGGGGGTCATTTTTCCGGTAACCGTTTATGAGAGAAGCATATGTAACTTTTATTTTATTAATAAATTCCCTGAAGTGGCCGTGTTAGCTCAGGGCGTGGATTTTTTCTCTCTTTAAGAGTTTTAACCACGTGATTATACTGGTATACTAATTTGTGATCTATCTGTGAGCGGTGACCTTTGGTTCTTGATCTATGGAACTTAACCTGTAAATTCCTACATGGTATCAGAGCTATTTTGAGGGGCGTGTTCGTTGTTGATCAAAATCCGAAGCCAGTTTGACTGCATGTGAATGCCGTTTTGTAGATCAACTATTTATGAAAAATTTTGGGCTTGGAGAACTACTCAGTTGTGTCTGGAGCATCTGTTACGGTGAGGAACACCTTTCGTTTCATGCGAAAAGGTTTCCAGCTACCCAAGTTATGTCAGTTTAGATTTGGAGGTATAAAGCATCTATTTTGCAGTTATATTTGTTAATAGTTCTGCTTATTTCTATTTTTTTTTGCTACGTATGCTCTTTCCCCGCATCTTTGTGTGATCTCGAGAAATCAGAAATAATGAAAAAAGTGATAGTTTCCGGTAAGGCTAACTGAGAATCTAACATTCTACCGTAAGGGTTTGCATTTAATTGTTTTTTCTCGTTTTTTGTGTAAGAAAAGGAACGCACACCTCCAACAACAATAATAATAATAATCCCCCCTTCCTCCTTTCTAAAATAACATAATCCTTTTACTATCTCACTTGGTGAGGGGTTAGTTTATGAGAATAGAGGTCTTGGGTTCAAGTCTCCTTCTCAAGCTTCTTTTGTAAAAAGTTTTTGTTCAAAGGGGCAGAATTTTGTTTTTAAAGAGCCGCTCTTCATCCCATTCCCATAACTATTTGGCATCTACAACTCATTTTTTTCAAAAGGCATAACTTCTTCATCCGGAAGTCGTTTATTTTTAAACAGAATAATTTTTCAAGATCCTTCCATTGGAGTAGTTAGTTTCAAATTTTTTCAACTTCAGTTTTTTTTTTTTTTTTAAATGGAAAGTGCATGCCTGATTATTCTTAACAGCACCAATTATTTCCAATGGCTACCTCACATGGTAGATATACTTAGAAGTAAAGGGCTTTATAGAATAGCCATATGGCTAGAAAATAAACCTTCTAATGATGATAAATTTGCTAAATGGGAAAATAAACAAGATCAAGCACGAGGGTTGATAGGAATGTCCATTGCTTAAGATCTTCGATTTCATATCCTTGACATTGACACCCCTCATGAAGCCTTGGACAAGCTAAATACTATCTTTGGCATTCAAAATGAAATTAGGGCCCATCATCTTGAAAATGAGTTGCTTACTTTTGACCCCAATAATTTCTCTTCTATTGAAGATTTTTTTTCCAAATTCAAGACCCTCAGAGTTCTTTTAGAAGGTTGTAAGGTCAAAAAGGAAGATGGTAGCCTCATCTATTGCATTCTTACTAAGCTTGGCCCTGCATACTCTGTATTTGTTTCCGTCTTCCATTCCACTAGAGAAGCCATCATTTCTTTAGGAACCACCTACAAGAATCCCTCTTTTGATGCCTTTTGTGATTCTTTGATAAGAGAACAAGAAAATATTTTACACCTTGATCTTATCACTGCTGGAAACACTTCTAAGAAAGCCTTAGCAACCCAACATCAATCATATCAAAAGAATCCCAAGAAGAAATATCCTAAAAAGTATGGTCTGAAACCAAACAAGGGTCCTAAGCAATCTCAGCCACAAACTGAAAAAGAAACTCACCAAAATGATAAGGCATATAAAAACAAAGGAAAGAACACAGATAGACATTGCAACTTTTGCAATCGTGATGGCCATTTAGAGTCTAAATGTTTTAAGAATATGGAAGCCTTAGAAGCAGCAATGAAGAAGCACAACATTAATTTGGAGCACTCTTCACCTTCATCTTCAGGCATGGCACTTTCTGCTTGTGATTTTCAAGCATCAAGATCTGGTTATGCATTAAATGTATCTTATTCTTCTCCTTCTCATGAGTGGCTCATTAATTTTGGAGATTCTTACCACATGGCTAAAAATAAATCCATGTTTTCTTCTTTAAATGATTGTAACACCAAACATATTTATGTTGGTGATGATAGATCTCTTAGTGTTGTAGGATATGGAACTATTCATCTAGATAATGGTCAGTTTAATGATGTACTATGTGTTCCTACCTTGTCATGCAACCTTCTATCTGTTTATCAGATAACTCATTCAGGTGAAGGGAAAATATTAGAATTCTCACCTCATGATCTTGTAATCAAGGACCTCAAAGATCCTAAACATATTTTAGCTACTAGAATTTTTTATGATTCCCCAAGGTTGTATAAGTTTGACAAATTTGGGTCATCATCTCTTCCCTCTGTTTTTGTTGCTCATAATGATGATGTGAGCAAACTTTGACATGAGTGATTTGGTCACTTAAACTATCGCTCTCTTCAAACTCTGTGTAAGGAAAATATGGTGACAGGCCTTCCTATGGTTTCTTGCCGGGATAGTGTTTTCTATGGATGTGTGCTAAGAAAACATCATCGGGATAGTTTTGACAAACATGCCTCTTGGCATGCTTCAGCCCCTTTGCAGCTTGTGCACAATGATTTATGTGGTCCACTTCCTGTTGTTTCTTTCTCTGGTTGCAAGTACTTCTTAACCTTCATTGATGATTTTTCCAAACGCACTTGGGTATATTTCTTAAAACTCAAGAGTGAAGTTTTTAACATGTTCTTGGCCTTTAAGGCCTTTGTTGAGAAACAATCTGGACATCAAATTCTTAAGTTAAGATCAGACAATGGCAGAGAATATGTTAACAACAAATTTATCAACTTCTATACTGAGCATGGCATTCAATTGCAACGTACTGTTCCATATACTCCACAAAAAAATGGTGTAGCTGAAAGGAAGAATCAAACCTTAAAAGAAATGGCTAATTGTATGCTTCAATCTAAAGGACTTGGTCTCAATTTTTGGGTAAAAGCCATTAATTGTTCAAATTACATAGTAAATTGCACTCCTACTAAGGTTTTAAATAATATAACTCCAGAAGAAGCTTGGAGCTTAATCAAATCATATGTAAGTCACTTTCGTGTTTTTGGAAGTGATGCTTGGGCCCATATTCCAGATGAAAAACATAAAGCCTTAGAACCTAAAGCGAAAAATGTATTTTTGTTGGATATTCTGAAGATGTCAAAGCATATAGACTTCTTCAACCCAAATCCAAATATATAATCATTATAAGAGATGTAAAGTTTGATGAAAATACATCGGCCTGCGAGCCTAGTTCGGCAGGTGTGCCACCTTTGGCCTGCGAGCCTGATTCGGCATATGTGCCACCTATCTCTTTCTCTCTTCTATTTTTAATAGCATTCCTTCTAGTTCAAATGATGACAACGAGGATGAAAATCCTCTTCCCGCTCGTGAAATTGTTCCTTATACTCCATTGCTTCCAAGATGGGTCCGCTCTACTCGGGATGCAGCAGGTTCTCTTGCAGGTGACCTTGCCAATCGATGATGTACACGTTCTTAGTTTGGAAGAGCCTCTTCCTTATTAGCTCAAGTTCTAGAAAAACTTGATCTAGAAACCTTTGAAGAAGCCTCCAGTCATCCAGATTGGGATGAAGCTATGCATGAAGAGTATCGTTCCTTATTGGAAAAAAATACTTTGGATCTTGTTCCTCTTCCAAAAGGAAGAAAACTTGTTAGATGTAGACGGGTTTACAAAACAAAGTTTGGACCAGATGGAAAAGTGGATAGACATAAATCTCATCTTGTCACTAAAGTTTTTTCACAAGTTGAGGGCATTGACTATACTGAAACCTTCTCCCCTATTGCCAAAATGAATTCTATCTACCTTGTTCTTTCCCTTGCTGCCTCCTTTAAATGGGAATTCCATCAGATGGATGTTAAATCCGCCTTCTTACATGGATATTTGCATGAATAAATCTACATGGAACAACCTCCTGTCTTTATCCAAAAAGAGTCCAGCCTTGTTTGTCACCTTAGGAAGTCTCTCTGTGGTCTCAAACAAGCTCCACGAGCTTGGTATGCCAAAATGGATAGATTTCTCTTAGATAATGGCTTTTCTAGGTGTCATTCTAACAACATTGTCTACACTAAGAAGGTGGGTAATTCCTTCACCATCCTTGTTCTTTATGTTGATGATATTATCCTTACTGGTAGTGATCCAAACCATATAAACCATGTGAATTCTATCCTCAAAAAGAAGTTTGAAATGACAGACTTAGGACACTTGCATTATTTCCTTGGTCTTCAAGTCTTGCAATGCAAGGAAGGCATTACCCTCTCTCAATCCAAGTATGCCTGTGATCTTCTACACCACTTTCACATGGAAGACTATAAGCCTATCCCTTCTCCCTTTCAGTCTAGAGTCAAGCTTTCCGTCAACTGTACTACCCATGAAGTTGATGCTACCTTATATTGTCAACTTGTTGGTAAACTTTTGTATCGAACTCATACCTGTCCTGACCTTTCCTTTGCCATTGGTCTTGTCGCTCGGTTTATGCAACAACCTCATGAAAGTCACTAGAAAGCAGCGAAAAGAATACTTTGATATATTCAAGGTACAGTTCAGTTCGGGATTCATTACAATTCAGGAGCATCTCCCTTGTTGATTCGTTTCACTAATTCTGATTGGGCTGGTGACCCTAATGATCAGAAGTCCACTACAGGATATGTATTCACTCTTGGTTCAGGACCTATTACTTGGTCTTGTAAGAAAAAAGTGCCATCTCCCTTTATTCAGCAGAAGCAGAGTATCGTGGTGCAGTTGAAGCCAACAAGGAATCCATGTGGCTTTGTCAGATCCTATCTGAATTTGATCTTCATCAGCAGCATCCAACTACACTTTGGTGTGATAATTAGAGTGCCATTCAACTATGTAAAGATCCAGTTCAGCATCAGCGTATGAAACACATTGAAATCCACATACACTTCATCAGAAAGCTCATTCATGATCGTGTTCTTAAAGTGAAGTATTGTCCGACCAATGATCAAGTAGTCGATATCTTTACGAAAGCTCTCATAGAAGTGAATTTTACCAAACTTTGATCCATGCTTGGAGTTCAGGAAAGTTGTCATTAAAGGGGGATAGGCTCTAATGCCTCCTTCCTTCTCCTATTGTGTCACTTTTGTAAATCCTTCAATCCTATCCCAATTTGTTCTTAAGGGGGGATGTTAGGATATTTCGACACATAGGAAATAGGCTCCTTTTGTGTCACCTTTGTAAATCCTTCAATCCTATCCCAAGTTGTTCTTAAAGGGGGATGTTAGGATATTCCAACACATAGGAAATAGTTAAGAATAACTTAGTCTAGTGTAGAGTTAGGTAAAGTGTGTTTCTTTACCATGTACATTTGTAACTTATAATCTAACGGTCACGATTTGTAGTGATCCGACGGTTATCTCTCACCTCGGTATTGACGGCACTTGATCCATGGCTTAACATGCGATTGGTCCATGATATCTATTTAAAGAGCATGGAGGGTCATTTTTCAAGTAACCGTTTATGAGAGAAACCTATGTAACTTTTCTTTTATTAATAAATTCCCTGAAGTGGCCGCATTGGCTCAGGGTGTGGACTGTTTCCCTCTTTGATGTTTTTAACCACATGATTATATTGGTGTACTGATTTGTGATCTTTTTGTGAGTGGTGACCTTTGGTTCTTGATCTACAAAACTTACCCTGTAATGCCTACGGATATAACATATTTGATAGAGGTATATCTCGAAATTGGGGCAAAGGTCTCCTCATAGTCTATCCCTTCCTTTTGTGCATACCCCTTTTCCACGAATCTAGCCTTATACTTCTCTACACTTCTCTCTACAACATACTTGATCTTGTAGATCCATCTAGAACCTACAACTAATTTGTCTTCTGGTTTGTCCACTACCTCCCAAACATCATTTGTCATGATAGAACTATATTCCTCTACCATGGCATCCACCCACACCTGATGTTGTGCAGCTTCCTGAAAGCTGGAGGGTTCTACAACTTGAGCTACCAAAGCTTTATATTTTTCATGTTGTCTGCGTTGTCTTGTGTGGACCATCCTAGGAGCTCCGACAAACTCCTCTGCATCCCTCAATATCTGTTGTGCTTCCCTACTGACTCTTCCACTAGTGGTGGGAGGTTCCACCAATTCGTCCTCTTATTCCTGCTGCTTCGTCTGCTGAGAACTCCTTGAATCAACTACCCCAGAGAAAATATTTTTATTAGTCACTATAATCGATCCCTGTGACTGTCCTCCTACTTTTCCTACTTCTTATCACTTCTGCTAACTAATCACTTACATGCATCTCTCGATATATTCTGAAATGTCTATCTTCCATGAACTTTGCATCTCACCTTACTACAATCTTCCTATTGCTAGGAATGTAGATCATGTATGCCTTTGAGGTCTTGTTATAACCTACGAGGAACCCTGTCTCTGTAATATGATCTAGTTTACTGGTATTTTCATATGGTATGTGGTAGTAAGCCACACTCCCGAATATCCTAAAATGACTTACTTTAGGCTTCTTTCCTCTGAAGGCCCCGTCTGGCGTTTTCTTCCCCAATGCTCTATGAGATGTTCTATTTTGAAGGTACATCGTTGTGTTTCATGCCTCTGCCCATAAAAATCTAGGAAAATCCTAGTCATACAACATATCCTTTACAACCCCAACTATTGTTTTATTCTTTTGCTCTGCTACTACATTCTTCTGAGGATTATATGGATTTTTCCATTCTCTTTTGATGCCTTCCTTTGCATAGAATTATGTGAAGTATTTATCTATGTATTCTCAGCCATTATCTAAATGAAGCACCTTGATATTTTTCCATGTTGTGTTCTCTACGAGAGCCTTGAATTCTCTGAACCAATTAAAGACCTCATCTTTGGTCTTTAAGAAATAAATATAGGTTTTCTTGGAATGTGTTTAAATTCAACAAGAAAAGGTGTGTCTAATTTATTTCTCCCTTAAATAAATTAGACAATAAATTGTAATCTTATCTCATAACAACTTGTAATAGTTAACTAAGTGAGACTAGCTTAGTTAGCTCAAGAGTTTTGAGTTGAGGGTCAACGGTGAGGCATGCAGAGTGATTATATTATTTTTGGGGTCCAATTATAGTTAATGCACTAGTGTAGTGTGATTTTAATTAGTTAAACTAGTTCTAACTAAGTGATGAGCTAGTGGGAGGTCAAGTGAATTAAATTAGATTTAATTCACAAGTAGTGATCTACCAAGTAAGTGATGATTTTCTATTATTAGTTGCATGCATGTCAAATATTATGGAGACCCAGTTGAGACAAAGGCTAAAGGGAAGTAAACTATCAGTTGTATTATTAACGAACTACCCATGTGAAGTTATAAAGCCATAGGATGCCCATTAAGGATTGTGCATTCAAGGAAGGTTGGAATTCCTATTTAATAGGAGTTATTTTTCCTAGGGATTGCGTAAGCAAGGTAGGCTAAAGGTGGGTTGAAAATTGACTATGTGTTGGTCCAATTGTGCCTAGATCAGTGTGAGGCAATTGGTAGATGTATGAGGTTATTGTGAGCACAAATGCATTATAATTTTTCATGATTCCTTGGCTGATTACACAATAGATATGGAGGGGTTTTGAGCAGTTGCTTTCCCCAGGAAAACCTTGTGTTGTGTGATTGATTTACTTCTTTCTCTTACTTACATATGATTGAGCGATCATGTTTTATATTCCGCAAATATTGTAGAAGGATTCAGTATCTTTTTTTACTACATTTCATGATCATATCGAATCCATAGGTGTAATTTCTACATGGTATCAGAGCGCTAGGAATCACAATAGTGGAGAAGAAATTGAGTTTGTGTTGAACAATATTCAAATTTGCAGATACTTTCTTTGGAGCTATAAGCTGATCATGATGTATTTCAATGGCTTGAGACTCGAATATGAACTCAAGCGTAGTTCGAATTATATTGCATGGAAGTTTTTATCAATCAGAAAAATGTGAAACATTATTTAACATGGTCATAGAGTTCATTTGTCAAAGGTTTCATTAAGCCTTTCAAGTTGGTATAGGAAAAATTCAATTTTTACATGTTTAACCTATCCTAAGGTTCAAACCCACCTACATTTAGGTCATGTCATGTCCCATCAATCATCATTAGGTGTTAGATTTCATTTCCCAGGCATTTAAATTCAAAAAGAACACTTAAGCCAGTTTTACATCTTTTCGTAGCGTTTTTGCACTATGAAATAGCAGTTTTCGCTACAAAAGTGCCTAATAGTTTCATAGCGAAACTGTCAGAAAATGAACTAGCTACACTATGAAAAAACGGTTTTCCTATATGTCTTGTAAAACCTGAGTTGAAGTGTTAGTTCATCATTGGAGGAGTTAGGGTGGATGTCATTTGATTCTGTTAGGGTTAATTCCAGAGTACAAAGTCATGTCTGAGTTCATCATTACCATTTTTAGCATACATGTGTCATGATTAAGGCATGAGTTGTCATCGAAACCATAAAACATTACCCAATTGAGTCTTTTTGTCATTCTCCACTTCATATTTTCATGTTATTGAGTTCTGGAGAGTTGCTTCATCGAGCCAAGTAGGTTGTTTTCATTTTCAAAGGTTGTAGGTGTCATTAATCAAGCGATCCTAAGAAGATATAAAATCACCATGGATGCAAGGAAGAAAAACAACAAAGGTGGTCACTGCCACAGGTATCAGCCTATGGACATGAATTTTCTCAACAAACACCCAAATTCCATGGAGGTATTTATAAGAACAGGTTATTTGCAATTCTACCAAAGGCTATAGGGTTGTCATCTATAGGTTTCTAAAGATTTTGCTAGTAGTTTCACTGGGACAACTTCAAAGGTGGGAATGATAAACCTCATAGTAACACTAGACAAAATTTCAGGAGCAACACGAATCCCTAGAGGAGGGGAAAAATGGTTTAAAGGCATCAAGTTCACCATGCAGGATTGCAAAGAATTCATCAAGCCAGAGCATAGTGAAATTGATCTCACAAATGCTATCCCAAGGAGTTACATGAAGGACAACTTTTCAAGTTGTTGATGATTATTTAGAGGTAATTCACCTGTGAAGGAAGGTTTCACATGATCTACTCCTTCCACCTTAGGCTTCTGCTACATTTTGTTGGTAAGAGGTCTCTTGACTTGCCCTTCTACTTATACAGAAGTTTAACTAAAATTTCAGATAAGGTCCAAGTTAAAAAAATAAGGAAATGAAACCTCTCTCTTTCATCATGGTTTGATTAAGTTGTTGGTGTTAGAGGAGTTTAAGAGATTAGGAAGAGACTGGACATCCTTTATGTTCATGAGTGGTTTTTAAGCAAATGTTGTCACTCCTAAAAGAGTTCCCAAACCTAGAGATATTTCATCACCAACAGTGGCGGAGCAGTTAGAACTAGTGAGCATGGAGATAGAGTCGTTGCAAAAGATTGACACACCCAAAGCTACACCTGCAAAACAGAAGCCAACAGTTAAAAAAAATGGTATCAAGAGAGTTACTAGGAGCCAAACAGTGGTTAAAGGTAACTTAGAGGACATCTTGCATGCAATTGATATTGAAGAAACTCCCATTGTCCAAGTTGAAGATGTTGAAGATGGGGGAAGAAAGCTAAAGAAAGGCAAAACAACTAAAAAATTGGAGTTTGTAGGTGATGATGTTGGATTCATGTTTCAACGTAGAAAACCAATGACCAGGCATGCAATAAAGGTCATGGAAAGCAACAAAGAGATTCAGAAGGTCAATGAAACTGCTCAGCCACCACCAAGCATCATAGACCTCTCCTCACCTGCAAAAGAAGAGCTGGTCATCAAACAAAATAAGGGAAAAGAGAAAATCATTGAAAAGTCAGAAGTTGAAACCCTTAAGGAGCAATTGAAAGAGGCAGGTGAAGAGATATCATTCTTGAGGAAAGAGGAAAAGAAGCATAGAGCTGAAAGGGTACAGTTTGAACAAATGAGGAAGATCTGGGAATATCAAGTCATAAGTGTCTCAAAGACCTTGGAAAATACAGAAAAAATGATAAAGTGGACTCAGCCACTAAGAAGAGAGGTCAATCACATCAAAAAGTTAAACCTACACTTGCAAACTAATAATAGGACATTGAAGGACCAAGTGAAAGTTCTTCAAGAGAAATCAGAGCTGATTCATGAAGAGCTGGAAAAGAAAGGTTTGAAAATGATTGTGGTAGAAGAGCCTATAGCTCAATTGATTGTTAATGAGGAAGAAACACCACGAGAGGAATAATTTGAGATTGAATATGCCTTAGAAGGTTCATTAAATGCAGAGAATCAAGATTTTGCAGCTAAAGGTTAGTTTTTGAAGATTTTTTTGAAAGGGGAAATTTTTGGGTTTTTACATAGTTTCGTAGCGTTCCTCAAGCTTAAAGCCAATAATACGCTACGAAAAAACTTGTAGCAACCTTTTTTCTTCTAAAGTCAGTTTTTTCTTGATTCAAGGAGGGGGATTCATCATGGTGATGTGTCATGACTTGATTAACATCATGGAATAGCAAAGGAGAAAAGTAAATGGATGCAGAAGTCACTTTTTCCACACTACCAAAACTCGCTACGAAACTGTGATGTTTTCATAGAGAGCAATTGTTGGAGGTTTTGAGCATCCTAAAAGTAGTTTTTGGCGAGCTGGAATCCTCCAGCATGTCAAGGGAGCTTATCATCAGATACTTATGACTTGAAGGAAGTGTTATGAAGACAGGTCATCAGCCAATGTAGCTTTGAAGATAAGGGTCACGCATTCCTAAAAAGTATGGTTATGTTCCATAGATCTAGGAGGGTTTAAATATGTAAAGTAGTGATGAGCTTTGTCATGGGTCTTTTGAGCATGTGATAATTAATTTGTAACCATCATGTAACTGTTTCATAGATAGGATAAGATAAATGTAATAAATAAGAGTTAGAGTCCTATTAGGAGATGGTTTCTTTAAGTTGTAGCTGTCAATTTTATGTTAGAAGTCATGTATTTCAATTATGAAAGGTGTCATAGGAGAATTTAATGATCTAGCCATCAGGAAGATCATCCTTGTTGTAAAGAATGTCTATTTAAAGACAAAGCATTGAGGTAGTAAGGGGTTGGAGAACATTTGCACCAAACTGTTGCTTTAATGTATTTGACCTATATCAGTAATACAAAGTGACACTCTTCTTGACAGACCTGAGATTCTCATGAGGTTTTTAATGTCTTATTGATATATATCTTTATGTTCTACCACTTGGAGTATATTTCATCTCTACTACTCATAATTCATAATTTTATGCTCTGACTTCCTTTAATGATGAAATGAATGTGTTTTCCTATGTTTTATGTGTGAGTTGCCTCTGTTAAAGCCCTCTATCTACCTCAACTTCCATGTTGAAGAACCTTTGTCACTAAAAATACTAATTGTTGACTCCATAAGCCAAATGGTAGCAAGCCTGCATTATTTTCAACCTGTAATCATAAAACAAAAGTTACAATTTCCACAGAGTTAGCCATCTATTACTATCATTATTCAATATAATAAAATCCCCTTGAGAGAGCCCTCGCAAACTGAAGAGGCTAAGCTTCAGTTAGAAGTGGTTTGAAATAGTTACACTGAGTTTTTTGATAAGCAGCCAATCAAGTAAAAATTTTTGATAATAGAAGGATAGGATGGAGGTAGTGTTGGAGGACAATGGGTTGAAGGAATTCATAGATACGGATACTCCCAAGCCCACAACAACAGATTCCCAACTTCTTGATGCATGCCAGAAGAAGGTATCAAAGGCGAGGAGGATATTATTAGAGGGGGTTCGAGATCATATCGTCTCGAGTCTCCATGGCAAGGAAACTCCATATGCTATATGGAAGGCCTTGACAAATATGTTTCAAAGAAGTAGTGACCACAGAAAATTGGCACTCAAGGACAAGCTGAGGAAAATAAAAATGGAGAGGGGCAACACAATCCAGAAATACTTGACCAAGTTCACTCAATGTCGAGATGAGCTTGGAAGTGTTGGGATTACTCTAGCTGATGATGACTTGGTGAGCCTAGCACTTCTAGGCCTTCCCAAGAGCTGGCATAGTTACCAGGACTCTGTGAATGGGAGGGAGAAGTTACTGAATTTTGAGCGATTGTGGTCAGATTTGGTACAAGAAGAGTTTCCGCTAAATACCAAGGATGGATCCTCATCCAAGACTTATGATGAGGAAAATTGTGCCTTGGCTAGTAAGGTAAAGAAGGGGAAGGGGAAGAAGTCCTATTCCAAATATGAATATGGAAAATAAGGCAAGAATCATGACATGTCAAAGGTGAAAAGTTTTCACTATCATGATCATGGAAATTATGCCACAAATTGTCCACAAAAGAAGAACATCAAGAAGCCTCTGGGAGCTGCAATGGGTGAAGCTTTGGCCTCATAGTTTGAGTTGGACTTCTCTCTCATCGCATGCATGGTGTCAACTGTGATGGGATCTATGTGGTACTTGGATAGTGGAGCATCTTTCCACATGACAGGAAACAAAGAAATCTTTAGTAGCTTGGAGGAGAAGGATCTTCAGATGCACATTAATATGGGTGATAACGGGAGGTATAATGCTCCCAGGATTGGTACAGTTACTTTCCAGAGATAGCCAGGTAAACCTTTCATATTAAAAGATGCCATGCATGTACCAGGCTTGAAAAATAATTTACTTTCAGTTTCTATGTTGGAGGATCTTGGATATGATGTTGTTTTTAGTGAAGGAAAGGCATTCCTTCATCACAAAGCTAGAGGATAGGTAAAGAAGATTGGGGTTCATGTGAAGAACCTCTACAAACTTGATGTAGATGGATGCGCAATATTGAGCAGTAAATCAGATGAGGTGGTGAGCCTAGATACTGGTGAGTTATGGCATAGGAGGTTGGGTCATCTACACCACAGTGCTTTGAGGATCATGCGGCAAATTTCTACAGGTCTTCCAAAGGGTACACTTGCGCAAATAGACACATGCAAGGGATGTACGATGGAAAAGTATACAAAGGCCACCTTTCATGAGAGGGAGAACTGAGTAGTGACAATCCTTGAGATAGTTCACTTAGATGTGTGTGAACCATTCTCAACAACTTCCACAGCAAAGCACAGGTATTATGTGGTTTTTTTTTATGATTTTTCTAAAGAGTGTTGGATATTCTTTCTATAGAATAAATATCAGAGATTCTCCAAGTTTTGAGAGTTCAAAGATGTGGTAGAGAAAGATATATGGAAGAAGTTGAAGGCTCTAAGGAGCGAAAATGGTGGTGAGTATATCTCTAATGAACTCAAGAACTTGTCCACCAAAGAAGGAATTCAGAGAGAATTGATTGCACCTCATAACCCACAACAGAATGGGGTTGCAAAAAGAAAGAATAGAACAATTGTGGGAGAAGCACGAGCTATGTTACATGATCAGGGCCTACCGCTGCATCTATGGGCAGAGGAATTCTACATAGTGATATTTATGCAGAACCATAGTCCTCATCGGATACTTGGAATGAGTACACTAGAGGAGGCTTTTTTAGGTAAGAAACTAGATGTTTCATATTTTAAAAGTTTTGGCTCATCTATCTATTTCCATGTGACCAAAGATGTCAGGAAGAAGCTAGAATCAACAACAGAGTTTGGTATATTTGTGGGGTACATTGATACTCCCCACAACTATCGGGTGTATTTTCCGGCTAACAGGATGACAATTTTTAGGAGAGATGTTAAATTTGATGAGGAGAAATCCATGTGATTTTCCCTTGAGAGGGAGATTGAATTGCATGTAGATGAGGAAATATTAGTTCTAAAGGATGAACCTCAGGATGTGGAGCAGCCACAAGCAGAGGATCATGGAGTGGCAGAAACCACTCATGCATATCCATCCACCAGAAATGGTAGGAAGTGCACCAGATAAGGCTGACATATTGATGCTAGATGTGATAGAAAATGTGGGTGCACCTACATCACAAAGTAGGTAGAGAAGGTCCCCAGATAGGTATACTAGATAAATGGCTCTTATGAATGAGTGTATTGTGACATAACCATCCTCTTTTGAGGAAGCAGTGCAGCAGACACCATGGGTTGATGCCATGGTTGAGGAGTATGACTCCAATATTAGAAACAGTGCATGGGAAGTGGTCCCAAGACCAGTGGGGGAAGTCATTGGTTAGATCCAGGTGGATCTACAAGGTGAAGCAAGCATCATATGGGAGTGTGGAGAAATACAAGGCTATATTTGTGGCCAGAGGATTCTCACAAGTGGAGGGGATTGACTATGAGGAGAATTTTGCACCAGTTGCAAGGTATTCATCGATTAGATCCATCCTTTCACTCTCAGCGTAGATGGGGTGGCAGATACATTAGATGGATGTAAATACAACCTTTCTCAATGTATTAGTAAGGAATAAGTCTACATTGAGGAGCCATAAGTTTTTGACACCTTTGACAGGGAGTCACATGTGTACAGACTCAAGGGAGCATTGTATGGGCTGAAGCAAGCACCTCATGCTTGGTACATCAGGATCGACAGCTATTTCACCGGGTTGGGCTTCACAAAGAGTGAAGAAAATGTGAACCTATATCATATTTTGGTTGATGGTTAGCTTTTGATTATTCTATTTTATGTTGATTATCTTATATTGACAGGTGATGAGCAGCTCATAACTTCTTGAAAAGAGGATGTTGCAACAGAGTTTGAGATGAAGGACAGGGGGCTCTTACACTATTTCCTTGGCTTGGAAATATGAAAAAGAGATGGGGAGCTATTTTTATCTTAGGGCAAGTATGCCAAGGATATTTTGAGGAATTTCCACATGGAGGGTAGAAAACCCATGGAGACTCCTCTTGTAGGAAACTAGAGGAAGGAGGGTGCTACTTCAGGTGAGGTAGTGGATGCTATTGTTTACAGGAAGCCTGTGGGTTCACTTATGTATGTGGTGAACACACAACTAGACATATGCTATGCAGTTAACCAACTTATTCAATCTATGGTTAAGCCTACCAAGCTATTTTGGAAAGCAAGGAAGCATGTTTTGAGATATCGCAGGGGCACTACATAGTATGGATTATGGTACAGAAGGATATAGGGAGTGAAGCTTCAAGGCTTCACCAATGAAAATTGGGCAGGCAATCCATCAGACATTAAGAGAACATCAAGTAGCATCTTCAACATAGGATCAGCTATAGTTTCTTGGTACAGTAGGACACAAAGATTATTTGCACTCAGCTCAATAGAGGTAGAGTAAAAGGTGGCTAGTCAGGATGAATGCGAGGCCATCTGGATAAGGAAGATACTTGTTGATTTTTTTGGTCATGAGATGGATTCGACGGTGATACATTGTGATAACCAGAGTTGCATAAAAATCTCGGTTAATCCAATATTCCATGACTGGTCCAAGCATATTGACATCTGGTACCACCATCTCAGAGATTGTGTTTAGAGGCGCATTATGTTGTTGCATTACATTCCCACGGAGCATCAGGATGCAGATATCTTGACGAAGGTGCTTGCGAAGAGAAAATTTGATTACCAATAAGGCAGGAGAGGGGTATCTGATAATCCCTTTCTTGTTGAGTGAGTGTGGAAAATCAACAAGAAACTGTGTCTAATTTATTTTTCCCTTATATAAATTAGACAATAAATTGTAATCTTATCTCATAACAACTTGTAATAGTTAACTAAGTGAGACAGACTTAGTTAGCTCAATAATTTTGAGTTGAGGGTCAATGATGAGGCATGTAGAGTGATTCTATTATTTTGGGGGTCTAGTTGTAGTTCATGCAATAGTGTAGTGTGAGTTTAATAGGTTAACTCAAAATAATCAATTTAAAACCAGTTTAACTAGTTCTAACTGAGTGATGAGATAGTCAGAGGTCAAGTGAATTAAATTAGATTTAATTCACAAGTAGTGATCTACAAAGTAATTAATGATTTTCTATTATTAGATGCATGCATGTCAAATCTGATGGAGACCAAGTTGAGACAAAGGTTAAAGACAATTAAACTAACATTTGTATTATTAGTGAACTTCCCAAGTGCAATTATAAAGCCACAAGATGCCCATGAAGGATTGTGCAGTCAAGGAAGGTTGGAATTCCTATTTAATAGGAATTATTTTTCCTAGGGATTTTGTGAGAAAGGTAGGTTGAAGGTGGACTGAAAATTGGCTATGTGTTGGTCCAATTGTGCCTAAATCAGTGTGAGATGATTGGTAGAGTGTATGAGGTTCTTGTGAGCACACATGCATTGTATTGTTTCATGATTCCTTGGTTGATTATACAATAGAGATGGAGGGGTTTTGAGCAGTTTATTTTCCAAGGAAAATATTGTGTTCTGCGATTGATTTACTTCTTTCTCTTACTTACATTTGATTGAGCGATCGTGTTTTATATTCCACAAATATTGTAGAAGGATTCGGTATCTTGTTTTAGTACATTGCATGATCGGATTGAATTCATTGGTGTAATTTCTACAGAATGATCATCAATAAAAGTGACGAAAAATTTGCCACTACTAAGAGCTCTAGTGGACATAGGACCGCAAATATCTGAGTGTATCAATCCCAACACGCCATTTTCTATGTTGTTACTTATATGAAACATTTCCTTTGCATACTTCCCAAGTACACATCCTATACACACATCATCGTGCTCTGAGATGAGAACCAGAACTCCCGTTACCATTTCTCTAAGAATCCTGAGTGCTCCATGGTGTAAATGTCGCATACTCTTGTGCCACAGTTCGTTCAACTCCTTCCCACTACTATTGTCACTGCCTATCAGTGCCATTGGAGAATCGATCTGCAACATGTATAACTTGTTGCTCCTAGCTCCTATCTGTCTCACCTTCTTCCAACTAAAGTGTTTGACATACAATTTCTTCCCCACGAAGTGTACATTGTACCCCTTGTCCTACAACTAGGACACTGAAATTAGGTTCATACCCTATCCTGGCACATGCAGCACATTGGTAGCACTGGTGTTGGTTCCTATTTCTGTTTTAAATTCTATGGTGCCTCTCCCTACCGGAGTACATTTAATTTTGTTTCCCATAGTGATATGGAAGTACATCTGCTCCTCTTGATAGTCTGAGAAATATTCTTTATCTCTAGTCATATGAGTTGAAGCTCCACTATCGATATACCTGATAAGCACAACTCATCCTCCAACCTGGAAGATAATTTTGAGGCTTCCTTATTGTTGATTCTATCCATGGTTTTCTATGATTTTTCTCCTTTCCTTCCCAACGTTGATTTTGCTGCTGAAAAATATTGCATCCTAGCTAGAAATATGCTCTAAAAAATCAATATTGTTTCTTCCTCTGCCTATGACAATCTTCAATCTGAAAATTTTAATTTATCTGCTGACTCTCTCAGAGAGAGAAAAATTTCTTCAAAATTTGACTTCCTAGACAAATGGACTTCATAGCTTCTGGGGTTTCGAGTAACTACTTACATAGTACTTAGAAGCTCCTTCTTCTTTCTTGTTGCTAAACTCTTTGGCTTCTATCTTCGCTTTGATACCATGTGAAAATCGGGAACCTTGAATCCTACTACAACAACTGATAATATTTCTTCTATTTTTTCAATTGATTAAACAATTATTTGCAATTTCCTACGAAAAATATTGAAACATATACACTGCATCCTTCACAAAACAAATATCGTGGAAAAATAAATGCTGGGAAATTTAGAGAAATTATAGCACACACATAAAGATATTGACAAATTTATTTTTGGACAATTGTCCCCAGAAAAACCCAATGTGGAAAAATCAGTGCAACAAATGAGGGTTTCCTTATTAATATTTAGCAGTAATTCATGTACAAGAATTCAAACATCAAAACATAAGATAAATACTGAGAAAAATTTAATGAAAAATTTCTCACTTTTCATGACAACTTTTTGACCACGAGATGGACCCTCTTCCCATACGCCAGTGTCTCTACATCACCCTTTGCACAATGAATACGTAGTACACTTGTGAATTGCATCCCTCCTCACATTGTCTCTGCTTGAATATCTCCTACACTTTCTGGACCATTGCTGATACCCTCTCTCTCTCACCTGAAACTCACCCTATGGCTCTATATTCTCTTACTGAACTTCAGCCACTGAGAAAATTGATCTGTCTGGGCATCTGAGTAACTTCACTGGTGTGTTCTCCATCTACCAATTGCATTCTTCTTATAATATTCCATCAGAGAACCAATGACCAATATCAAAACATACTCGACGGCCTAGATTATTTCCTTATCGATCTGTGTGATTTTCTAAAACATTCACACCATGACTAATCAGAGGCTTAGTATATAAGCTCAAAAATGAAAGTGCTCAGAGTTGATTGGAAACTGAACGACTATGACCAACCCATTTCTAGGAATCCGGTGCATTTGGTTTCGTTGAAAACCGACTCTGGATGAAGAAATTATAGCCTATTGATCGCCATTCAGAACAGGCAATTTTTTTTTAAAATTGCAGAACAGTGACAGGTTGATGACATGGCAGCCTAGTCAGCATGCAGAGAATATTCTTCAGTTTATGCCTAGTGGCATTGTGACAAGTGTCACAACAAGATTTTCTAGTTTGGGTTTGAGAAGGTGAAATTGCCGAATGTCCTCCAAGGTTGAATTTGTGTTCATGATGAATTATTATGTGTTGGAGTTAATTTTTTCAATTATTAAGGTTGGATATACATATATATATATATATATATATATATATATATATATATATATATATATATATATATATAATATTTTATATAGTTTAATATCATATATTCTGTTATATATCTATATATATATTAATATTAATTATTAATTTCCGAACCTTAGTATTATAATTCTGCACATTATATATGTCCGAAGTTCAACGATTTAACATTATGGCGGAGCACATATTTTCATATCCAAAGTTAGATTAAACATATGGGCATGCATTTCATTAACTAAAGGTTTGAATTAATACCAAATGTTCATATGAAGTCGCATTTTAAAGTTGGAAGAATATATGTATAGGGCGGAGGTCAAGGTCGAACCAGTGACCTCCCCCCAAACGTTACCGCAACTTACCAACATACCACAGGGTAGGGCTTGTAAATTCTCCACACCCAACATTTATTTTAACTTCATGCGGATCTCCGATAGAGGAAGGGAGGGGGGCAGCTCCTGGGCAAGCACTCCTCCCCACATGACCCTTCCACGTGACCTCTGACCAATGCTCAAATTAATTGTGCTTAGTTTCTAGTTAAGTCATGTTATTGGCCCTTAACTAACGGATTAGCATTAATTAACTCACTGTTAAGTTGGCAGCGTAATTGGAGGCGCCCCCATTTTTGGCGGACCTACTATTTTGGCAGGGTTATCTGGAGTCTTCTCCAGTTTTGGAGGAGGATTTTTAGGGGGGAATTAATTTGACCATATATTGAACAATTTTCGACCAATTTTGGCTCAAGAAGAGTCATTAATACTAGATTGGAATTCTCTAAACACATTGGAATAGGTTTCAGGGGCAGAGGAGCAATTATACATGTGTTTTTGTTTCTTTGAAGAAAATTGAAGCCTAGGGTGTTATGGAGGTAAATCCCCTATGCGGAAAGAGGCGATCCCTACTAGCCCAGACTGGGTCTAGAAACAATCATTCATGCTATAGTGTAGGTTCCTAATTGCAAATAAACCGACTAGTGATGAAGGCTTACCGGGAATCCAACGTTGTTGCTTGTAGAAGAGGTGGCGCTGCCGTTCCTTAGCTCTGGCAGATCACGATCCCCACGATCTCCGTGATGGGACACCTACACATGCGAGAAAAAAAACAAACGCAAGCGTAAAATCCAGTAGATGCAACTATATGTCAGTCAGAAAGGACATAACTCATCATCATAAACAACAACAAGAGTGGAACCATAACCAATAGTCGTTTATTATTAATCAATCAAAGGAAGAATACAACCATAGTTCTGACGCTGAATTCTCCTTCGGCGGGTCGTCAGCAGAACACGTCTCGAAAATCCTGTCAAGGATGGGACAAACCTCTCTCTTCGGATCTTGATGATAGTCTCCTTGCTTAGATTTGCCCTTAAGGGAATTATGGAGGCTCTTGCAGCATAAGGCTCTTGGGAATTTGGGAACCTGAAGACTAGCTTGCAATGGAGATGGGAAAGCTTTTATAGATGGAGGAAGGGGAGTTGGGATCCCTATAATCATGGGATTGGCCTATTTCTCAAGAGCTTCCATGAAGGTGGAAAACCACTTCCCTCTCTGTGACCCCGTAGCCAGGCCTCCCAACTCAAGATAGATATCGGTTCCTGGATTAGTTAGAGACCCAGAAACTTTTGCCATTTATTTTTAAAAACACTCCTTAATTTCTTCAGTGCGAGTGCGACTGCGGGACAGTGCCAAGCGCATGATGACCTCTTTGCAGGATTTTCCCCATTGGCGCCGAATCTTGAGCCGACTGCCAGCCAATGCAAAAAGGGCCATTTTTAGGGTTTTTCACAAGGAGATGTCTTCAGGGCAATGAAAGCTCTTGTTCAGAGGGATGTCATGAAAGTGGTTTCAAGCCGTGTCACTGCTCACAGGTCATGAAATGAGCCCTCCAATGTGCGGGACGGGGATTGCAGGGACGGTGACAAATTACTGTGTAACAGATGCCCCCTAAAGCATGAGGCCAGAGAGAGAAAGAGGGGTGAAATGCTTTACGAGAACGTGTCCAACTGAAAACTCCGTCGTCGGAAAACCTGCGCGAAGAAATACAACTGATATTTCAGATACATGATATATATGCGGTATGGGCGCAGCCATCCATAACAGAGTATACAATAATCCAGATCCAAGGTATGGACGCAGCCATCTAGTGAGGATCGATAAATAGACTCGGGTATGGTCGCAGCCATCCGGTAAGTAAGTCATGTAATCAATCATAATAATCCACAAAGTCGCAGCCTGGATTACAACAGACACAATCCAGGGTCTTGCGCTCCATCTCGACCCGAACACAGTACAAGTCCAAGCATGTGAATGTATGAGCTGAAGTCGAACATGCAAGAACATCGCCTGATTACCAGCCAATGATGAAAGCTGTTAACAGACGCGAGAGGTACCGCCAATAATGACAATGGCCCTCAAGGTACTACAGGTACATTCTACGGCATGTGAATCAATGAGTTGGCGTCGAACACCCGTAGAATCACTCGATCGGAGGTCAATGATGAAAACCTCGCGTCAAATGCGAAGAACCTGCCATTGTGGCATGCAGGCTCCAAGGCACCAGAAGGGAGTCCCTAGATCAGCTTCCTGGATAATGAGCTGAAGTCGACAGGAAGTGACCTTGATCGAAGGTGGGCCATAGTGTTTCCCACATCATCGACACGAGGCAGAGGAACATAATGTTTTTACGAATCATGATCAGATGAGAATCAGAGGGAGGTTGATATTTGCAGAGGTCAACTTCTCTTGAACATATAAACGACACGATAGTGGATTTGGCAGCATTTGACATCAACGGATCAAAGGTCATGGTGACGAGGCAAAGAACATATGAGAGGTCAAAAGGGATCACCCAAACCCACAGAGGCAAGTGAAAAATGAGATGAGATGTCCCCAACCCGACACGAATGCAGACAAGTGCCATGTTCAAGAGCGACATACTGCCGACACGACAATGATGCTGGTTCCATTTTTCCCCGACCATTTCTGGCGAGTACCCCAATTATTTTTGATAACAAGCTTGAAGGGGATAGCATATGCTTGTGATATAAGTCCATCCTAGTACATTTAACGAGCCCTAGGAAGGAGCGACTCGAATAACATCATTTCGACTGAATCCGATGTCATCAGGGTTTAACGAATCTAACAAAGGAAGAACTCGGCGTCTTTTCATGTTTAGAGAGTTTGAAAAGACAACAGAAAAGTAAACTCCAATGGTCCCTTTTCGTAAATAGTTTCTCAGATCCAAAAAGGTAGAAAACAATATCTGAGAAAACCTCCTAGTCGCAATAGGCTAGGGTATTCCTTTTTCGTAAATAATCTATCCCAGCCCGAAAAAGGGGTAAACGTATACTAGGTAGATTTTGATTTGCAGCCACTTTAACAAGATTGAAATGAAAGGGGCCTTGGCCATATTTTCATGTTTAGAGAGTCAAAAAAGAGCTGAAAGATGACTCCTCCTGGAGGAACGAGTGGTATAAAGGGAAGCAACTGGTTCCGGTAATGGTGGAACTCCTCAGAACAAGTAAAGGTTAAGAGGCTGGCTAACAAGACCACTCATCGCAGTAGTTCCTCAGGAATGGATAAAACAACCAAGTGAAGGCATATGATCGGCCAAGCAGATAGTGACGATGGAGTGAGAAAACCAAGGCTCATCTGACGAAATAGGCTGAAAAAATGGCAATCACAAGAGGTAAAATGGGGAAAGGTTTCATTTTTACACAAGCTTGAAATTAGGAAAATCTGCTTGAAGTTGGTTTCATTTTTACACAAGCTTGAGACAAAGATAAACTATGCTTGAAATCAGTTTCATTTTTACACAAGCTTGAAATGGAAACAAACTATGCTTGACAAAGTAAGCATGCCCCTAGCATGGTGACTCAATTCGAGGTACATGCCCCCCAAGCTTCAATCCATATGAAAGACAGATGGAGTGAAGGTTCAAGTTACGAGATCAAGAGAAAGACTCGACTGGGATTTTACGAGAACTTATCAAAGACTCGAATTGAATGGGACCGTGTTTCATTGTTTTAACGAGGTTGACACATTAAAAGAACTATCCTCATAAGAGCTTGTTTCATTTTTTAAGGAGCTTGACACAAGGAAACGAACTGTGCTCCGACAACCTTGTTTCATTTTTTAAGGAGCTTGACACAAGACAAGGAACTCTGCTCCAACAACCTTGTTTCATTTTTTAAGGAGCTTGACACAAGGAAATGAACTCTGCTCCGACAGACCTTGTTTCATTTTTTAAGGAGTTTGACACAAGACAAGTAACTCTACTCCGACAACCTTGTTTCATTTTTTAAGGAGCTTGACATAGGAAAAGAACCATGCTCCAGTGACCTAGTTTCATTCTTTAAGGAGCTTGACACAAGAAAAGAACCATGCTCTAACCAACTTCATCATAATGAAGAATTCATCGCTTCCAAGAGTTCCACTCCCGATGGAAGGAAAACATCCTGGAAGTCAAGACCCAGTGCCCCCAGCACCTGATGCACGATGGCATCATCACTGAGCACAGGCACAGGGTAGGTAGCCACATAGTTGACCTGCGGTGGGGCAGATACAACAGGTGGAAAAAAACCAGGAAGGGATGATGGTGGGCCAGCTGCCACATCAGGACCAAAGAACGAAAGTTGATCAATGGTCACAATCCGTCCTTCATATGGAAAACATACCACACGAAAAAGGGAGGGAGGAGACAAGTGCTCCCATGGCATAGGTGTAATCGCGCCCCAAGAGCAGATTGAAATCCAAGGGGCCTGGAACAACCATGATGTCCATATGGATGGTTTTACCTCCCAAAGTAACAGGTAACCTTGGAAGGATCCCTAACGGTTGACTCGTTCTTCTATTAAATGCCAACAGATTCTGCGTAACAGGCGCAAGCGGCGGTGAGCCAAAATCTTGCCAAGTAGTTGAGGATAGAACACTAACAGATGCGCCTTCGTCTATAATGGTGCTGGGTACGACCAAACCAAAAGCCTGTACTGTGATCTCGAAAGGCACATAAGACGGAAGGCAATATCCTAAAAATCGATTCCAATCAAAGGAAGCGACCAAACTACTCGGAGGGGCTACCATCGAACCAAGAAGGTCTTCCCCTGGTGTTATGGAAGAAGAAGGAGCATCCTCCACGACCTCCATCTCGAAGGTGGGAGGAGTATCCTCCGAGACTTCTATCACAGGAGGCGGAGGAACAACTTCTTCAGGTATGGGGAGAGGAGAATCTTTCTCCAAGTCCGAGGGATCTGAAGAAACAAGAAGAACTTGAGGGATGTAGGGTCCACTCTCGACGGAAAAGACCTGGTGCATCGTAGATGGGGCCAATTCAACCGATCCCACGACCAATGGTTGCTCAAGAACGGATTCCTGAATTTGAATTTCTGGGGGAGCAGGATTGACCAAGGATGACTCTTGACCAATCATAGGATCACCTGGTGGAGGACTCAAAGAAAGCCGTTTATTACCAGCCGAGAGGCATGGTGTAGAAACGGTTGAGTTGTCCAAGACTCTCTTGGCTTCATCCATATACGGACAAAGGTGAATGGCATGGTGCCCTTCACACAACTTACAAGGATTGGTGAGTTTACCCTGCTTCTTAGGAGCCTTACCAGGAGCAGCTGAGGACATGCCCCCAACCTCACTCCTGCAAGCCAAAGGCAATGGTGGATGACCATTGGAACATTCTCCAAGCACCTTGGGAATGTCAGGGCAGTCTTGAAGAAGATGGTCTCCCATGCACAACATGCAAGGGAACTTGACTTTCCGTGGAGGGTTGGGAGGTTTATCGACAGAAGGCTTCTTAGGCGCAATAGCTACAGAGCTAGCCTCTCCTTTATCGGACTTCTTCTTCTTTGTCTTCTTCTTCTTCTTCTTAGCCACCTAGTTACTCGAATCCGGACTTTCACCAGGAGAAGTAGAAGAGGAGAATGCAGAAACAGGCGAAGAAGGGGAGAGGTCCACCTTGGAATCAACATGATTTTGTCCAGGCAGAGGAACTAATTGAATAGTGGCTGAGACATTTGGGACCACAGAGGTTGAGAACAACCAAATAGGCAACCCAACAGTTAACCTAGGAAGGGACAACGTTGCCATGTAAGGAGCACCAACGTTTCCAAAAGGAGGAAAAGGACCAGGATTCCCTTCAAAGGGGATTCCTTGGTTGGTGAACTCTAGAAAATTTGCCATCAACAACTCAAAACTGCACACAAGCTAAAAACCAAGGCACACAATCAAACGGCCAACAAGCAAACTTCTAAAAGGGCATGTGATCGCGGGTGATTTATTTTACCACATTGAAACTTAGAAACTTTATCGTTTCATGTTTTAAGAGTCAAGAAACAGTTGAAAGATGACTCTATCTCTTTCATTTTTGAAGCAAGCGTGAAAGGACAAGCGCTTGGTGATCTTTTCAAATTTAAAGAGTCAGATAAGATCAAATGACTATTCAAGAATACTAGGCAAAGGGTGTACCAAATAACCGTGAACTGCAATATACACCTTGGTTTCAAAATGAAAGAGAAATCAACCAAGGACTTAACGTATGTGTAGCAAATCTCCCCGAATGCTGTGTCCGGTGTATCACGGGTATAGGGCGGCAGACTCGGCTTCCTATGGATAAAGGATAGAAACCTAGTGGGGTCTCCCTTTATATACTCGACGGTACGGGGAGCACAAGTCCGTACTAGTGCTGTCTAAAGCCAAGAGGCGAACGATAGCTACTAGGTTTAAAGACGTCGAAACACGTCTCTAGCCTAGACCTCTAAATGTGTTTCGTTAGATTTCAATGCTGCGTTAGTGTAAATTGAGTAAATTTTAAAGTTTATCTTCAATTACGTTTCAGTTTTCAGGCCCTAGCGAGTGTAATGTCTCGAAATCTCCTAAATGCAACTATATGAGAAAAGAAAACTTTTAATTCGATGAATGCAATCTAGTTAAGGGAAGAGCTCAAACAATGATGCAATAAACAACAACACTGAAAACGAAACTTTTTCAAACTAGATGACTTTCACTATCCAAAAGTAATTTCAAACATTCAACGATGCGAATAATGCAATGTAATTTATGCAAAATCCTATTTTTCGAAAACTATGCAATTGTAATCTATGCACAATTTCCTTTTCTTTTCAAATGATAAGAATGCACTCAATGCATTTTTCGATGAAATGAGAATCTACTTAATGCATGCTTTTAATAAAAGAGAATGCAATCAAAGCGATTTCTAGTTTTCAATCATTAAACAATGTAATCTAAGTTCAATGATGGATCTCAAAACATACTTTTCAATGCAATGTGATCTAATGAATTTTAACGAAAAGCAAACTATGAGACGAAAACTAAAATAACGCAAATCTTCTTAATGAAGGATGAATGAAAAAGAGATGTAAAAAAACATTAAGAATGCAATCGTTGTTTCAAACACTTTGTAACGAAATCCCTCAAAAGGCGACAAGACATATGAGGTCAAACACAAAGAGGACTTCCAAAGCATGAGATCAAAACAAGGCATTCATTCCCTTTTACATCAAACAATCATGGAAAGAATAATTTTCAAACAATGAGCAATGTAATATATGCTCATACAGTGAAAAGACTGGAAGGGAAAGACACACTGGTGAAGGATTTAGGGAAAAAATCTCAATTTTCATACACCCTGAAATTGGCTCGACTTGTACACTGACAACTAGCGCCAACTGGCGCGACTTGCTCACTGACAACTAGCGCCAATGGCCAATTGGTGCGGGTTGCTAACTGAAAACAAGCGCCAATGCCTGAAAATGAAAAAACAAAGAATTTCTCCCAACCAAGACCAGACTCGCCACTTCAAGTAGAATCCAAAACAAACTCAGAAGCAAAGTACTGACCAAAAGAAGCTTTCGAACAAGGGTAAACCCTAGCACGTACAGGAAATGGCGCGACTGTCTAGCTGTAATCCGCGTCAGACAAGGAATGGCACGACTAATAAATTGGCAACCCACACCAACTGGCGCGACTGTCAGGGTGGAACTCGCACCAATCAAGCCAACCATGAAAAGGTGAAAATTTGGAAAAATAGAGGTCAGATTTGATCCTCTGGAAGCCAAAAAAAAGCCAAACACACAGAAAGAGCCAACCAAAAGAGCCGATCAAGCAAGCAGAATCGAGAAACAACTGAAAAGACAAGACAACACTCCAAGTGTTCAGTTCATAAACTAAACCGGAGATTGACAGAAGCAGCTTTGATCTGCTTCACAATTGCAAAGAAAAAGCATTTCGAAGGCTATCTGGCCAACTTCAGGCTCCATCTATAGCTTATAAAATGAATGACAACAAGCTAAGAATCCCCAGCGGAGTTGCCAATTTGTTGTGGAGGTAAATCCCTTCTGCGGACAGAGGTGATCCCTAGTAGCCCAGACTGGGTCTAGCAACAATCATTCACGCTATAGTGCAGGTTCCTAATTGCAAATAAACCAACTAGTGATGAAGGCTTACCTGGAATCCAATGTTGTTGCTTGTAGAAGAGGTGGCGCTCCCATTCCTTAGCTCTGGCAAATCACGATCCCCACGATCTCCATGATGGGACACCTCCACATGCGAGAAACAAAACAAACGCAAGCGTAAAATCTAGTAGATGCAACTATATGTCAGTCAGAAAGGACATAACTCATCATCATAAATAACAACAAGAGTGGAACCATAACCAATAGTCGTTCATTAATTATCAATCAAAGGAAAATTACAACCATAGTTCTGACGTTGAATTCTCCTTCGGCGGGTCGCCAGCAGAACACGTCTCGAAAAGCCTGTCGGAGATAGGACAAACCTCTCTCTTTGGATCTTGACGATAGTCTCCTTGCTTGAAATTGGCCTTAAGGGAATTATGGAGGCTCTTGCAGCATAAGGCTCTTGGAAATTTGGGAACTTGAAGACTAGCTTGCAATGGAGATGGGAAAGCTTTTATAGATGGAGGAAGGGGAGTTGGGATCCCTATAATCATGGGATTGGCCCTATCCTCAAGGAAGCTTCCATGAGAGGTGGCAAACCACTTCCTCTCTATGGAAACCCGTAGCCAAACTTCCCAACTCAAGATAGATATCAGTTCCTGGATCAGTTAGGATGAAACTTTCGCCATTTATTTTTAAAAACACTCCTTAAATTGGCTGGAGCAAGTGCGACTCTGGGAAAGAGCGCCAATTGGCGCGACCTCTTTGAAGGATTTTCCCCATTGGCGCGGGTACTGAACTGACTACTCGCGCCAATGCAAAAAGGGCCATTTTTAGGGTTTTTCACAAGGAGATGTCTTCAGGGCAATGAAAGCTCTTGTTCAAAGGGATGTGATGAAAGTGGTTTCAAGCCATGTTACTGCACACAGGTCATGAAATGAGCCCTCCAATGTGTGGGACGGGGATTGCAGGGATGGTGACAAATTATTGTGTAACCCAGTGACCAGAACCAGTGACCTCCCCCCAAACGTTACCACAACTTACCAATATACCACAGGGTAGGGCTTGTAAAGTCTCCACACCCAATATGTATTTTAACTTCAGGCGGATCTCCGATAGGGGAAGGGAGGGGGGCAGCTCCTGGGCCAGCACTCCTCCCCACGTGACCCTTCCACATGACCATTGACCAACGCTCAAATTAATTGTGCTTAGTTTCTAGTTAAGTCATCTTATTGGCCCTTAACTAACGGATTAGCATTAATTAACTCACTGTTAAGTTGGCAGCGTAATTGGAGGCGCCCCCATTTTTGGCGGACCTACTATTTTGGCAGGGTTATCTAGAGTCTTCTCCAGTTTTGGAGGAGGATTTTTAGGGGGGAATTAATTCGACCATATATTGAACAATTTTTGACCAATTTTGGCTCAAGAAGAGTCATTCCTACCAAATTGGCATTCTCTGAACACATTGGAATAGGTTTCAGGGGCAGAGGAGCAATTATACATGTGTTTTTGTTTCTTTGAAGAAAATTGAAGCCTAGGGCCACCTGGAAGGAAGGCCATGCCTAGATTAGCTGAAGGAAAAATGGAGTGAATGAATAGTAATTTCTAATAGATTTCGACATTCTGAACTCATTGGGGTATGTTTCAGGATCGTTTGATGCATGTAAAAAGCAATGTTTGCACTATTGAGCTAATACAGAGGCCCAAGCCATGGAAGTTGGACCAAGGAGATGTAGCCCAGGAGGGGTGAACTCCTTCATCAAAATCTGTGTTGATGGATCAGTTGTGATGGTTTGTTGTTCATAATTTTAATTTCATACTTTATGCTCTTGAATTCAATCATAAAATTCAATTGAATTACTTGTTTAACACACATGAGAAACAAGGAAACCTATGTACAAAAATCATAAGATCAACAAATAAATTTTAAATCTGAAAGGGAATTTATCACAACAAAACTAACATTCAAACTCAGATCAAGTTCTTATCACCAGGGTTATTTTCTTGATAGTTGCTTGAGTTTTGTGCGAGTTTAATGGTTGCAAATTTGTGATGCTGACAAGGTTAAAGTTGCAGAAAGATGAAGGGAAATTGTTGGTTGCAAGTCTTGAGATTAGGACCAGAAGAAGGAGAGATACAAAAGCACCATCTTCACCCAAAGTTCCACTCATATATGCACTTGAAGCACCTCAAGTTTTATCTCAAGAAGATGAGATTGAAGAGGTACAAGTTGTACAAGAAGCTAAGTTGATTGAATAGGTATAAGCATCAGAAGTTGAGATTGAAGCCATATTCATCATGTCAGGTGTTGGAGAGACTCAAGGTAATTTAGTAGAGGGTGATGTCAAGAGAGACTTCAATGACATAAAGAGGATGGTTAAAATTATGTTTGATGCATTTATTGTTGGGATGGCAAGAGAAGGTTCTAAGCCTCTACATGGAGAAGGAACTTCAGATGATAAGAAGAATGAAGAGAAGAGTTCAAAGGATAGTGGAGGAAATCCACCTCCATCTCCACCATCTTCATCATCCTCATCTTCTCCATCAACATCATCTTCCACTTCCGCCAAAAAAACTACTCACACTCACTCAAAAACCACAAAAGGAAAAACACCCTTACTCAAACTTGATGTCAAATTTGAGCTTCCAATGTATAATGGCGAGGTAAATGTAGAGAGGCTTGATATTTGGATACATCAATTGGAGGTGTATTGCAGAATTTAGAACCTTCATGAAGATGAAATAAAGATTTAATTGGATTATTTGAGGATGGAAGTATCTGCACTTGTATGGTGGGAAGAAAGGACTCAAGAAGAGATAAAAAAAAACATGGTAAGATCTCTATGTCTTGGTCAAGTTTTATTACTACCATTAAAAGGAAATTCTATCCATTAGCTTGTTGGAAATGTTGTCATTGATGGAAAAGGAATTGGCAAAGAAGGAGCATCTAAAACAATAACTAAGAAAAGAGAAAAGAAAAGTAGCAGAGAACAAAGATCAGCAGAGTTGTCCAGAGGCAGAGTAGGAGAAAAAGGCCATGATACAATGAGCAATGGGGAATGTATAACCTGATGAAGCAACGTGGAGGAGTCGTGTTATAACATTGACGAACCAAAGGTTAGAATATAAATTGATGAAACCTTGAGTGAAGGGGCGGAACCAAGAAGAATGAACAATGAATGCGGTTTAAGGCTGGAAGCGGTTTTTATCGCACCACTTTTCCAGCAAATGTGGTATTTTAGAATCGGGAGTGATTTCATAGAACAGTCAACACGTGGCATCGGGAAAAGTTCCAAAACCGCCATCATGGCGTGCAATCGCACGTTAATGATCGACCAAGGAGGCCGCACAATATTGTTGAGCGCTGTTGATCTGGAGGGAAGCCATCGGACGGTGGTCGTATGAGGAAGGTGCGAGAAGGATAACCACAGTACGGTGTGAGTATGTGATTGGGTATTTGATTATATAAGTGGGCCCAGTTTAAATTATATTGATTGGGACTTTTCAAATTAATGTTTGCGGGTGTAACCAAGGTCTGTTTAAATTAAATATAAATTATGACGAAAAGTGATTGGGCCATCACTTTGAATATTATTCCAAAGTTGGTAATATTTGCCATGGTCGAGCTCAGAAATTGGAGGTCATTACTAAAGGAGAAATTTGGATTAATATCTCAATCTCATATTGAGATATTAAAAAGCCTTAGAGTAATTGAAAATAGAACAATGAGAAATTTTGGGGCTTGGGTAGACCCCGCTGGATTATCTATTTGATCTCATCCAGGAATACCATCAGCGGTTGAGTGGTTTTGACTCATGTTATTAATAAAGACTAAAACTATATAAGGAGAAGAGGATTATAATACAATGTGTGCATGGCGAGGGGTTGTTAATGAATAAATATCTTTAAGAAATATCTGCATGATTGAACTCTGATAGATCTGAATTGATGATGCACCTGTGGATATGATGAAGGCCTAGCGCAATTCTGATGAATAAATTGAAGAAATTGGGTGGATCTGAGGGTTGAAGCCTTCAGTATGAAAGTGGAAGATTACTACCAGTATAAGCTGGTGTTAAATCAAGGGGTTGGAGCTCCCTTCCAATAGTGACTGGAGAACGAGAGAAGTTTGTAGCTTTCTACAGGTAGGTGCCTGCGTGCTGGTATAAGTCTGTGCTAGTACAAAATTTGTAAAAAGTTTTCTTCATAGTAAATATTGAAGACAGAGACGACAACAGCGATGGTTTTCTCCATAATTGGGTTTCCACCTTAAATATTGGTGTTCATGTGTGTTGTGTATGTGTGATGGTTTATTCTGTTATTACTGCACATGATTACTGAACATCTGATAAATGAATGATGCAAGGGTATAAGCAAAGAATTAAATGCATAATAAGATCTCTGGACATATCCACGTGTATACGTAAGTTGGATTCAATAAAGTAGCGTGTGGTTTTAAGAAGGAAAAAAATAAGAGTTTTAGCCAGCTAAAAATACTGATTCACCCCCCCTCTCAGTATTTTTCCTGACAATTGGAATCGGAGCAGGTCCTTCTGAAAAGCTTAGCCGCTAGAAGGAAGATCAATCAAGATGAGCAATCAATATGGAATAGCAGCTATCAGTCCTCCGCTCTTCAATGGAAACAAATTAATCTTCTAGAAAACAAGGATGAGATCCTATCTTCAATCTCTGGGAGCAGATGTATGGGCTATTGTTGAATTAGGATATCAATATCCAGCCGTAGTACCAACAGATCCAACGGAAAGAAAGAATTATGAAACAAATGCAAAGGCGGTTAATGTTCTATTGGGAAGTCTAACTGAATCAGAATTTGTCAAATTCATGTAGTTGAATACAACAAAGGAAATATGGGACAAAATCATTCTAAGTTATGAAGGTGATGCAAAAGTAAAAAGTGTTAAACTCCAAATTCTCAGAATTCAATATGAGAACCTAAAAATGCATAATGAGGAGAGAATTGCAAATTTCTTTTTACGTATTGATGATATTGTAAATCGTATGAGAAATTTGGGAGAAACAATAACTGAATCTACTTTGGTTGAGAAAGTTTTAAGATCACTAACGACAAAATTTGAGTCAAAAGTTTCTTCTCTTGAAGAAAAGCAGGATCTTCAAAATCTTACTGTGGTGCAACTTCATGGCATACTAACTGCATATGAAATGAGAAGAGGAGGACCATCTGAAGTCAAAGACGTCATATTTAGAGCTTCTACAAAAGGGAAAGAAGTACAAGAGACAGAAGGATCAGGGTATATCTCAGAAGAAGATGAAGTAAATTTTGTAAAGAAACTCCAACTTGGTACAGGACGGTTCAGAGGTAAGATTCCTTTCAAATGTTTTGCTTGTGGAAGAGTTGGTCATTATGCTGCTAAGTGTCCTCACAAAGAAACACATGAAAAAGGAAAGGAAGTAGCAAGAAGGAATAAGAATCAGTTTAGCACTAGAAAAAGTTACTATACTCATGAAGACAATGATGGGTTATCAGACAGTGAGGAAGAATGTGAACAAGATCTTAGACTTCTCATGGCATTTGAAAAGAAGTTTAGAGAAGAAAAAGATACTTTTATGGATGCTTTAGAGGACAATGATTTTCTTGATGAAATCAATCAACTCAAAATATGCTTAGAAGAAAGTAAAATATCCATAGAAACTCTGAAAAACCAGCTTCAAGAAAAGGAGAAACATAATGAGAAATTAGAATGTGAAATAGTAAGTCTAAGAAAAGAAATTGAGAAATTAAAGACTTTGAATCTTAGATTTGCTAAAGGATCTGAAACCTTAGATGAGATTATCAAGGTACATCGTTCTCCTCTTCTAAAGACAGGTCTTGGATATATCGGAGAATCTTCTCAGGCTTCAGCACCAAATTATCTAAAAGCAGCTACAACCAGTACACAACATTCTGCCCCTCAGCAAGGGAATAAAGAATCTTTACAGATAAAGCATGACCATCTCAATTCAAAGAACACTAACAGGAGTACCTTTCAAAGAAACACCAATCGAAAGGTAAATTCAAGTAGAATATTTCATGATCACAGAAATTTCTTCTTCAATGGACAATGTTTCTCATGTCACAATTTTGGTCATAAAGTTGTTCAATGTGTTGCATATAAAACCATCATGACAAGAGAAGCAAGAAAGAAAAGGATTGATATTGGAACAAAAAAGAATACATACAACAACTTTTCTCCTCTTCAAAATGAAGTTGAATGTGCTTATTGCAATAACTTTGGCCATGAAGAATCTAAATGCAGGAGCAAAGTTCAGCCAAAAGAGCATTTTCCTTCAAGCGCCAAAGAGTGGAAAAAGAAGGAATTACAGGTTGAAAATTGTGGCATAGCTTTATTTGCAGAAGGTGAAGAAAATCAATGGTACATTTATAGTGGATGTTCAAAACACATGACAGGTGACAAAAACAAACTTCTTGCATATAGTGATCTAGAAAAAGAAAAGAATGTTACATTTGGAAATGATACTCCTATTGTCATTAAGGGAAAAGGGTCTGTTTTTCTAAAAGAAAAGGTGAAAGCCAATAATGTCATGTATGTGGATGGATTAAAGCATAACCTGTTAAGTGTAAGTCAAATGTGTGATCAAGGAAAGTGAAGTTGTCTTTAGTTCAAAATAATGTGTGGTACGTGATCTTGATACAGGTAAAACAATTATAAAAGGAAACAGAACTCCAAGAAACCTGTATGTATTAAAGAACTGCAAAGAACAATGTTACTTGAGTAAATCTTCAGAAAATTAGCTATGGCATAGAAGGTTGGGGCATCTGAGCTTCTCTCAAATCAACAAATCAAGCAGACTTAAAGCTGTTCGCGATCTTCCTAATATTACTCCACGTGAAAGTATCATATGCAAATCTTGCCAATTCGGTAAGCAAACCAGAGTGCAATTTAATGCCAAGGAAGGGTCATCAAGTAAGCCTCTTGAACTCATTCATACTGACATATGTGGACCTATGAGGAAAAAGTCACCACGTGGTGAACAATACTATATCTTATTTATTGATGATTTCTCTAGAATGTGTTGGATTGGGTTGATTAAACACAAAGATGAAGCATTTGAGAAATTTCAGATCTTCAAAGCAATGGTTGAAAATGAATTAGATCTAAAAATAAAGTGTCTTAGATCTAATCGAGGAGGAGAATATACATCAGATGAATTCCTTGAATTTTGTGAACAACATGGCATAAAAGGACAATTTTATGTAGCTGGCACTCCACAACAAAATGGCATAGCAGAAAGAATGAATAGAACAGTTCAACAAATGGCTAGAGCTATGCTTGATGATTCTGGAACACCTGACACATTTTGGGGAGAAGTAGCACATACAGCAGTAAATATTCTTAACAAGGCACATGTTCATGTAAATAGTGATAAAAATCCATATGAACTATGGTATGGTAATCCTCCCACTGTCAAGCACTTTAGAGTTTTTGGGAGCAAATGATTTATCAAAAATAATGATGAAAAACTTGGCAAGTTTGAACCCAGAGCAGATGAAAGAATATTTCTTGGTTACTCCTCTAGGAGTAGGGCATATAAATGTTATAATAAAAGACTTTGGAAGATTGTTGAATGTATTGATGTTATTATTGATGAGTCTCCTATAGCTCCAAAAGAAGAAAAACAAACAACAGATGAAGATGATGATGACATATATCCTTCTACATCAAATAGGAATGATATAGACAGTGAACCCAATGAAGAACCCAAAGATGATTTATCTGAAAAAGCTCCATCTAGATATGTTCAAAAGAATCATCCAAAATCTCAAATTTTGGGAGAAAAGGGATCAGGTGTACAAACAAGAAGGACTCTTGTGGGATCTTCTAGCTATCTGGCATTTCTATCCACTATTGAACCACAAAATGTCAATCAAGCCAGCAGGGATGAATAATGGATTCAATCCATGAATGAAGAGCTTGATCAAATTGAAAAGAATCACACTTGGGAATTAGTACCAAGACCTCATGAAAAAAATGTCAATGGAACTAAATGGATATTCAAAACTAAGTTAAATGAGAATGGAGATGTTATAAGAAATAAAGCTAGACTTGTTTGCAAGGGGTATGCTCAACAAGAAGGTATAGACTTTGAAGAAACTTTTGCTCCTGTAGCCAGACTTGAAGCCATAAGAATTTTTCTTGCTTTTTCAAGCTTCCAACAAATCAAAGTTTATCAAATGGATGTTAAATCTGCTTTTCTCAACGGTGATCTAGAAGAAGAAGTTTATATAGAACAACCAGAAGGATTCATTTCGGGAAATGATGGAAAACTTGTTTGTAGACTTAAAAAGGCTCTATATGGTCTCAAACAAGCTCCAAGGGCATGGTACTATCGTCTTGACAAATATCTTCATCAACAAGGATTTTCAAAGGGGTCTGCTGATAGCAACTTATACACAAAAACTGAAAATGATAAACTATTGATTGTGATTGTATATGTTGATGATATCATTTTTGGAAGTAATGAAGAGTCTATGAGTCAGAAATTTGCTTCTGCTATGCAGCAAGAATTTGAAATGTCTTTACTTGGGGAACTAACATTATTTCTTGGCTTGCAAGTGGAACAAACTACAGATGGCATATTCTTATCACAAGCAAAATATCTTAAGCAAATTCTGAAGAAGTATGGCATGGAAGAGTGCAAACCTGTAAGTACAACAATGATAACTGGATGTAATCTCAGTTCTCATGATGATTCTCCCACGGTGAATCAACCAGAATACAGATCTATGATAGGAAGTATACTTTATCTCACTGGGACCAGACCAGACATTATGCATGCAGTTGGGTTTGTGGGATAATTCCAAGATAATCCAAAAGAGTCTCATCTTCAAGCTGTCAAAATAATATTCAAATATCTGCAAGGAACTCAAGACTTTGGACTATGGTATCCAAAGAATGATGATCTCACTCTTCATGCTTACACTGATGCAAATTGGGCTGGAAATGTTGATGATCGGAAAAGCACTAGTGGTGGTGCATTCTATATGGGGCCCTAGTTAGTATCTTGGTTCAGCAAAAAGAAAAGCTCTATTGCCTTATCTACAGCAGAAGCAGAATATGTGGCTGTAGCATCATGTTGCACTCAACTTCTTTGGATGATGCAAACCTTACAAGACATTCAAATCAAATGTTCACCTCCTATCTCCATTATGTGTGATAATACAAGTGCCATTAGTATCTCAAAGAATCATGTTATGCATTCCAAGACCAAGCACATTCCCATCAAGTATCACTTCTTACGTGAACAAGTTCTTGAACAAAAGGTGAAGTTGGAGTATGTTCCCTCCAAAGAACAAGTTGCTAATATATTTACCAAACCTATACCCAGGGAAGCGTTCGAATATCTCAGACAAAAGCTGGGAGTAGTATCTGCCATGCAAAAAATCAGATCTACTTAAATACATTTATACACAGAAAACCGCGTATGGGTATTTTCTAACAAGATTTTTTTGGGTCAGCCTTTTTTCAGCACAGCTGCGGTGCTGATAAGTATCTCTGCATGCACAAGTTAAGGGGGAGCATTGGTCATATGGAAAGGATGCATTGTTGGCATTTTAATTATTGGTTGTAGTCTAATCTCATGCTTGAGAATTTCATTGAATATTATGTTTGAAGATGCAGCATGATCTCAGGGGGAGCATGGTATTATCGGTACAAAGGATCTTGATCAACCCTTTGTCATTGATGTCAAAGGGGGAGGAAAAGGAGGGGCTTCTATAAGACAAACAGAGGAAGAATATTGCCATCAATGCCAAAGGGGGAAATTGTTGGAAATGTTGTCATTGATGGCAAAGGAATTGGCAAATAAGGAGCATCTGAAACAGTAACTAAGAAAAGAGAAAAGCAAAGTAGCCGAGAACAAAGATCAGCAGAGTTTTCCAGAGGCAAAGTAGGAGAAAAAGGCCACGATACAGAGAGAAATGGGGAATGTATAACCTAATGAAGCAGCACGGAGGAGTCGTGTTAAAACATTGATGAACCAAAGGTTAGAATATAAATTGACGGAACCTTGAGCGAAGGGGAAAAACCACGAAGGATGAACAGTGAATGCAGTTTAAGGCTGGAAGAAGTTTTTATCGCACCACCTTTCCAGCAAAAGTGGTATTTGAGAATCATGAGTGATTCCATAGAAAAATCGACACGTGGCATCGGAAAAAGTTCCAAAACCACCATCACGGTGCGCCATCGCATGTTAATGATCGACTAAGGAGGTTGTGCGATATTTTTGAGCGCCGTTGATCTAGAGGGAAGCCATCGAACAATGGCCGTATGAGGAAGGTGCGAGAAGGATAACCACAGTACGGTGCGAGTATGTGATTGGGTCTTTGATTATATAAGTGGGCCCAGTTTAAATTATATTGATTGGGACTTTTCAAATTAATGTTTGCGGGTTTAACCAAGGTCTGTTTAAATTAAATATAAATTATGACGAAAAGTGATTGTGCCATCACTTTGAATATTATTCCAAAGTTGGTAATATTTGCCATGGTCGAGCTCAGAAATTGGAGGTCATTACTAAAGGAGAAATTTGGATTAATATCTCAATATCAGATTGAGATATTAAATAGCCTTAGATTAATTGAAAATAAAACAATGAGAAATTTTGGGGCTTGGGTATACCCCGCTGGATTATCTATTTTATCTCATCCAGGAATACCATCAGCGGTTGAGTGGTTTTGACTCATGGTATTAATAAAGGCTAAAACTATATAAGGAGAAGAGGATTATAATACAATGTGTTCATGGCGAGGGTTTGTTAATGAATAAATCTCTTTAAGAGATATCTTCATGATTGAACTCTAATAGATCTGAATCAATGATGCACTTGTGGATATGATGAAGGCCTGGCGCAAGTCTGATGAAGAAATTGAAGAAATTGGGTGGATCTGAGGGTTGAAGCCTTCAGTATGAAAGTGGAAGCTTACTGCCAGTAAAATCTGGTGTTAAATCAGGGGGTTGGAGCTCCCTTCCAGTAGTGACTAGAGAATAAGAGAAGGTTGTAGCTTTCTACAAGTAGGTGCATGCGTGCTGGTATAAGTCTGCGCCAGTACAAAATTTGTAAAATTTTTTCTTCATAATAAATATTGAAGACAGAGGCGACAGCAGCGGTGGTTTTCTCCCGAATTGGGTTTCCACCTTAAATACTGATGTTCATGTGTGTTGCGTATGTGTGATGGTTTATTCTGTTATTACTGCACATGCTTACTGAACATCTAATAAATGAATGATGCAATTGTATAAACAAAGAATTAAATGCATAATAAGATCTCTGGACATATCCACGTGTATACGTAAGTTGGATTCAATAAAGTAGCGTGTGGTTTTAAGAAAGAAAAAAATAAAAGTTTTAGCCAGCTAAAAATACTGATTCACCCCCCCTCTCAGTATTTTTCCTAACATAGCTTACATGCAAAAGGAAATTATGGATTGAAAAAATTTTAGATAGTTGAAAGGGAAAAGTGTGCGAGATCATACTCATGAATTTAGGAGAAGAGCTCTCATTTTGGGTATTGATTTATATTCTCAAGAAACTTTGTTAAAGTATATTGGGGGTTTGCACAGTTACCTTAGGCACACTATTCTTGTGTTTAATCACACAAACATAGATGAAGTTTGTGTTCAAGCCACCCACTTAGAAGCAAGAGGGAAACAAAACATAGATGAGAAAAGTGAAAGTGAGGGTAATGGAAAGAGAAAGTTTTATGGAAGAGGAAAAAAAATAGCTCTGTAAAAAGAGAGAAGGAAAAACTCACATGCAAAAACTGCTCAAATACTGGCCATGATGAATACCATTGTTTCCAACTTCATCCAGAATTGAAGCCAAACAAACTGAAAGCCAAAGAAAAGGGTAAAAATGTTGTTATAATTGAACATGACTTAGGGTCAGATTTAGGAGTTGAGACAAAAATTATAGCCACGGGCTTGAAAGGTAAACATATATCAAGCACTAGTTCTTCAAATTGTTCAAATGTTACACAAAATGAAGATACAAGAATAGAACTTTTCCATATTAGAGTTGTCTCTAAACATACCAATATCAATACACTTTTTGATAGTGGATCACAAGCTAACTTGCTTTCAAAAGACTTGGTTAAGCAGCTAGACCTTGAAACTATTAGACATCCAAGGCCTTATCCTTTAGGGTGGATATGCAAGAATGTAAACTTGCAGGTTACAATGAAGTGCATACTAAGGTTTGCCATCAATTCAAACTTTCTTGATGAAGTTTAACTTGATGTGGTGTCGCTTGAGATATTAGGTATTGTATTGGGAAGTCTTTATCTGTATGATAGGAAAGAAATATTTCATTTCCATGAGAATAAGTATCACTTGTTTAAAGATGATATTGAGTACATAGTTAGAGCGCATAAGAAGAAGACAATTTTGTCTCTTATACATGTAGGAGATATGAAGAGGATAGTGAACGCAAGTCAAAATTTGACATTGTTGATGATCAAACAAAGAGATGTTTTGAATAAAACTTTTCAAAAAGATGGTTATGCTTGTAATGAGATGTTTCAGGATTCTAACAGGTTGCCTTTGAAAGGAGGTGAACATCAAGTAAAAAATTTGTGGCAATCAACATCAGTGTTGAGCAGTGTTGGAAACAAGATGTTAGTGTAAGTGGGTGCAAAGGTCAAAGAGAAAGTGACAAAGCAGCTTGAAAAAGAAGGCATGGGTTCCACAAATTCTTGCTTTTGGTTTCCAAAAGGTACATGCCAATGGTGAAGATACTTGGTCAAGAGTCGATGCAAGTACAAAGAAATATCAGCTAAGAATCGCCATGGAGACAGTGTGCAAGGTGATCAGATAATTTTTTAGTTTCCTTTTATTAATGACCAAGGTAGGAACAAGATGGTTTCTACAAGAATATCTTGCTTCTCTGCAAGTTTATAAAAATTGCAGCATGACCGTGTCAATGACAACAAGCAAAGGTTGCAAGAATCAAGGAAAAAGTTAACTTTTTGTGAAAAACTCCAATTTATGAAAATGGGAAAATTTCAGTAGATAGAGACTGGAAGGGTGAGGGAATAGTACCCTCATCCACAAGATTAGTAATCAGAGATATTTTGGGGTCCAAAAGGCTTCTAGTGGGGAGGAATGATCATAGGCTAAGTATATAAGCTTAAAACAAGTGCTCAGAATTGATTGGAAAGTGAACGACCACGACCGGCCCATCGCCAGGAATTCGGCGCACTTCATTTTGTCGAAAACTGACTCCGGATGAAGAAGTTGTAGCCTGTTGACTGCCGTTCAAAATAGGCAAAATTTTTAAAACAAATTGCAGAACAGTGACAAGTTGATGACATGCGGCAACCTAGTTAGCATGTAGGAAATATTCTTCATTTTATGCCCAGTGGCACTATGACAAGTGTCACAACAGGATTTTCCAGTTTGGGTTTGAGAAGGTAAAATTTCACAATGTCCTCCAAGGTTGAATTTGGTTTCATGATGAATTATTATGTGTTGGAATTTTTTTTTTTAATTATTAAGGTTGGATATATATATATATACACACACCCATATGTTTAATCAAACTTTGGATATAAAAATATGTGCTCTACCATAATGTTAAACAGTTGAAATTTGCATATATAATGTGCGGAATTATAATACTAAGGTTCACAAATTAATAATTGATATATATATATATATATATATCAATTATTAATTTGTGAACCTTAGTATTATAATTCCGCACATTATATATGCAAATTTCAACTGTTTAACATTATGGTGGAGCACATATTTTTATATCCAAAGTTGGATCAAACATATGGGTGTGCATTTCATTAACGAAAGGTTTTAATTAATAGCAAATGTTGATATGGAGGCGCATTTTAAAGTTGGAAAAATATATGTATAGGGGCAGAGGTCAGGGTCGAACCCGTGACCTCCCCCCAAACGTTACCACAACTTACCAATAGACCACGGGGCGGGGCTTGTAAAGCGTCCACACCCAACAAGTATTTGAACTTCATGCGGATCTCTAATGACGTAAGGGAGGGGGCCAGCCCGCGGGTCATCCCTCCTCCCCACATGACCCTTCCACTTGACTGCCGACCAACACTCAAATTAATTGCGCTTAGTGCGTAGTTAAGTCATCTTATCTGCCTTTAAATATTTGATTAGCATTAATTAACTCACTGTTAAGTTGCAGGCATAATTAGAGACACCCCCAATTTTGGCAAGCCTACTATTTTGGCGGGGTTATCTGGAGTCTTCTCCAGTTTCGAAGGAGGATTCTAGGGGGAAATTAATTTGACCATATCTTGAGCAATTTTCGACCAATTTTGGCTCACGAAGATTCTTTACTAGAAGATTGGCATGCTCTAAACACATTGGAACAAGTTTCAGGGGCAGACGAGAAATTCTACAAAAAAAAATTTTGCTTCGAATAAAATCGAAGCCTAGGGCCACCAGCAAGAAAGGCCATGCATAGATCAGTTGAAGGCCAAATGGAGTGAATGAATAGTCATTTCTGATATATTTTTACATTATGAACTCATTGGAGTATGTTTCAGGATCATTTGATGTATGTAAACATCAATTTTTTCACTATTGAGCTAATACAGAGGCCCAATCCATGGAAGCTAGACGAAGGAGATGTAGCCCAGGAGGGTTGAACTCCTTCATCAAAACTCTATGTTGATGGATCAATTGTGATGGTTTTCTATTCTTTATGTTGTTATTGTTCAAAATTTTAATTTCATACTTTATGCTCTCGAATTCAGTCATAAAACTCAGTTAAATTACCTATTTGACACACATGAGCAACAAGGAAACCTATGTACAACAAGCATAATATCAACAAATAAATTTTAAATCTAAAAATGAAATTAGCACAAAAAAACTAACATTCTTTCTCAGATCAATGAATCAATTAATGTTGTTTAATTAATCGTATTTCCTAAGTTTAGACTAAGGAAATATTAAAAATTTATTAATGAATCTAAATTAAGTCTTTTCTAGGTGGAATTTCCATAAACTATTTCTGGGTATTAGAGAATACATACATTCTAGCCTCTCCACCAAATATCGTGGCTAGAAAACATCCGATGCTACAAAAACTAACATTCATGAGACTCATAAAGGTTGTTGGAGCATTGGTTAGCCCAAAGGGCATAACTGCAAAATCGTAATGACAATAACGAGTTTGAAAAGAGGTTTTAGGAATGTCCTCCTCTCTTACCCTTATATGATGATACCCTGACTGTAACTCTATTCTATAGAATATTGTAGCCCTCTTGACCTGCTTAGACAAATCATTGGTTCCTGGTAATGGGCATGATGATGGACTCAATAACTTACTTGAATAACTGAAATATTGCAGAGCTTCCTCACACTCTTCCACAATAGGCACGGGAAATACGAGAAGATGGACTCAGTAAATTACTTGAATAACTGAAATATTGCAGATCTTCCTCACACTCTTCCACAACGGGCATGGGAAATACGAGAACACACTCGACTCCTTCGATCTTCGACTCGCCTTATAATCCCGACTTACAGTGATCTTGGAACAAACTATCCTTAGACAGGCGGCCCAGCAGGCTTCAGTATTAATTCAAATAATATGTTACATACCACGTTATGCTTCAAAGTAGAGCCTCATTGTCTCTGATCTCTTAAATCATGAATACAAACACTCTTTCAGACAAACACTCAAACACAAGACAATCGATATCCTAACACAAGAACACATACACTCATATAGAATATGAGAATTATTGAGGGTCCCCGTCAGTATTACCGACTCAGACTCGTGTCCGTTCAATATTCTCAGTACAATAATTGTGCTAAAACACACTACCAAGTACCTCTCGGTTCTCATTGATCACAAAAATCATTATCATGGTCAAGTTCACCGATTTCGATGAAGATGAGGGATCCTTTTAGTTTTGCCCAAGAGATATGATTTATCCATTCCAAGTACTCGCATTCCCATCGATGATCCTGGCCGGATGATGGACTCGCAACTTACTTGAATAATCGAAATATTGCAGAGCTTCCTCACTCTCTTCCACAATGGGCACGGGAAATACGAGAACACAATTGACTCCTCTGGTCTTCAACTCACCTTAAAATCCCGACTTACAGTGATCTTGGAACAAACTGTCCTCAGACAGGCAGTCCAGCAGGCTTCAGTATTAATTCAAATAATATGTTACATACCACGTTATGCTTCAAAGTAGAGCCTTATTGTCTCCGATCTCTTAGAGCATGAATACAAACACTCTTTCACACAAACACTCAAAAGCACTCTCAAACACACGATAATCCTAACACAAGCACACACACACTTATATAGAATATGAGAAGTATTGAGGGTCCTTGTCAGGCATTACAAACACTCTTTCACACAAACACTCAAAAGCACACTCAAACACAAGACAATTGATATCCTAACACAAGCACACACACACTTATATAGAATATGATAAGTATTGAGGGTCCTTGTCAGGCATTACTGGCCCAGACGGTGTCTGCTCAATATTATCGAGTACAATAATTAAAGTAAAACACACTACCAAGGACCTTTCAGTGTTCTGTCACTGTCAAAATCCTTATCATGGTCAGGTTCACTGATTTCGGATGAAGATGAGGGATTCTTTTGGTTTGCCCAAGAGATATGATTTATCCATTCCAAGTACTCAGATTCCCATTGATGATCTGGCTGGTCTTGAGCATCTTGATACAGGTCCACGAAAATGGTTGCTTTATCCTCGGATACCTTCTCTTTTCCTTTTTCTGTAGCTGCTTTTCCTTTGGTGGAGACTGTAGAAGATTCGCCTTTTCGTAAAGCCTTTGATGACTGTCCTATATCAAACTTTATCGTATCTGTCGTAACATAGAGATTCTTCTGTGGAAAGATATATTTATCATCAGATTTCTACCACCTGTTGACATATTCCATTGGGTCTATCTCTATTTCGAGGAAAGAGTCTTTCTTGCTTCTATGGAATTCAGGCATTGATAGGACTGGCATCTCCACTCCGTCCAATAATTCCCATTTGAAAATTTGAAACATGCTGACAGAGCGTTCTATTGCACATTGGATCCAGTGTTTGCATGTATGATTGATATCTGTCTTTTGTTGCCATCCTAACTCAAAAATCATGGAAGAACATACTTTAGTTGACAACAATAAACTTATCAAACATACTACATCATCAGTCCAATTTCCGGCCATAACAGTAATAGTAACCAATGCCTTCTGATTAATCAGCAATTTAATTATTTTTATCCTTCCTTGACAATCTTCAAGTTTTTTAATCAGGGACAATTTGTCGGGCAGCTTGAGTTTATGAAACTCTTTCAACCAAAGGGTCAACTTCTTTATTTCTTCAGCATTTTCAGTTAACACAAATTCATCAATCCTTTCTGGTCCATAAATTTGTGCGAAAGGATTTGGAACAATAGGATTTCTAAATTCTATACTCTGATAATCCCATGGAGTAGAGAAAGTTCTCAAATACTGCAATGTTCTCATAACACATTGAGATGCTCTAATCTGTGGTTTCTTCTTGCAACAACCATCTCTGATTTCCCAGTCAGCAAAAGGTTCAAACAATTCATACTGAGGGAAAGAATCTGTACCTGCAAAATTTTCATCATTTATTTGTAGGAAGGCAGCATCAATTTCTTCGAACAGATCAGGAATTCTTAAATACTTCAAAAATCTCTGAACTCCTCAGTCATCTTTATTTCATCTAAATCCAACATCTTGGTTGAAGTATAAACTGCAAAAGAGAAATCTACACCACCAATAATTTGGTAATAGTTCAAAGTCTGTAAGACTTTGATCATATCCGCGGTGTATGTCCTTGACCAGTAGTCATCCAAAGTTTTAAAATAAATTTTTACTTTCATATTGGGCAAAGGATAAACTTTTACCAGTTGTTCATCTAAACCCAATAAAATTCCAACATTCTTAGACTACCAGGCTTGAAATATTTGTATCCACTGATTTCTTCGTATTCGAAGTCCAACAACTTTCTTAATTTCTTCAGCCACATCATCAAGAACTAATTCAAGAATCTGAAACCTTTTGACAAAAGTTTCAAAATTATCATCTGCAGCAGTCTTACCTGGAAGAATAAACAATTTAGTTCTTCTTACTCCAATATAAGCTTTGTTCATGTCTCTGGTAAGAGCATCGGCCAAATAGTTAGAAATACCTAGAACCCATTCAACATCAAAATCATACATCTGAAACCAAATCTGCCATGCCAATAATCTTCCTCTTGTGAGTTGTTTTGATATCTTTGCTGATAAGAAATACTTAAAATTCATAGAATTGGTTCTTATCAAAAATTTGGCAGGGGCTAAATATAACTCAAATTTTTGAATACCATTAAAAATGGCGAGAGTCTCTTTTTCAGTCGTGAAATAATTTTTCTAGTGAGGCTGAAACTCACCTAATGCATATGCACATAAAATTTCTTTGCCGGTATCCTCCTTTCTTTCAAAAAGGATGGCAGCCCAAAAAGAATCAGAGGCATCAGTCTGCAAGATTAAAAATCCATTACCTGGAGGCTTGAGTTCTGGCAGCTGCTTGCATTCAGCTTTTAATAATTTGACTGCTGTCGTAGCTTCTGGTGACCAACCAAAGTTCAAATGATTTCGAATTGGAGCAGTCTTCTCAGAAAGTCTAGGAATATGCTTATGCACATAGTTGAGCACACCCAGAAATCTTTGAGTCATTTTTATATCTTGCAGTTCATCTAGAAACTCGGAGAGTTTTGTGAGTACATGCGGCTGCATCTGGATCTTTCCATTAATGACATGAATTCCCAAAAAATCAATACTATCTTGAAAAAGGACCATTTTCTTTTCAGAGAGAACAATACCGTGCTTTCTGACTTCATCGAGGAATATCTGCAAATGCTTCATATGGTCTTCAAGATTTTGACTATGAATCAATATATCATCAATATAGACAAGAATAAAATCGTATTTACCAAAAATAAAATCCATACGCCTTTGAAAGAATGCAGGTGAATTCTTTAAACCAAAAGGAACAACTTTCCACTGAAAAAATCCTGCGGGAAAAGTGAAAACAGTCTTATGAAGATCTTCTTCTCTAATTTGTATCTGGTAATAACCAGACTTCATGTCAAATTTACTAAAGATCTTACTATGCTAAATCTTCTGCATAATCATTTCCTGGCGAGGTAAAGGATAATTGAAGCTCTTGGTGATGGCATTCAAATGTTTATAATTTATCACCATTCTGGCTTTACCTCTTACTCTTTCAGAATGATTTCTTACTAAGAAAGCAGAGCATGAGTAATGAGAAGAGCTTGGTTCAATCAATTGAAGATTCAAGAGTTCTTCAATCTGCTTTCTAATTTATTTTTCATCACTGTGAGTAAAGGGAATCAGTTTTCCTTGGACCCCATTGTCATGAAGGGTGAAAATCTCCTGTTGAGGACTCTCTATAGTCTAGAATGCTTCAGGATTTTCAGAACAATTTTTTAAAAATTCATCAAAAATAGCAACTTGTGCTGGAGACCAATCAGAATTTCTGTTCTCTTTCTGCTTAGTTTTGTTCTGATTCCTTTCTTCATAAATCTGTAAAACTTCTTGCCAATTGTTAGAGTCATTTTTTGGTCTTCTGTCACCTACTTTCTTTTGGCTATTTTCTCTTCGGGCTTCTGAATTAGCCAAAGTTAATCTTGGGACTGCAGTTTCCTTTTTCTTTATATTGAAGATAACTTTATCTTCACTGATAGTAACTGGTAATACAGAATTGATAAAAGTCATGCCAAGAAATAAACTAGTAGATGTATCATAATGTTGGACAGCATAAAACTTTACTATGCTCCCCCCAATTTTTAAAGAAACATTGTCGACATAATGGGTGAGATTTACTGATCCACCAATGGTCTCAGAAATAAGAATATTTTGCAGAGGTTTCCATAAACCTTTGAAAAGAGAAGGGGGAGCTAAATTATTTGACCCGCCCGTGTCAATGAAGGCATCGACATTAATCCAGTCACCTTTGACTTGAACTTCAACAGGAATATACAGAAGATTGTTAGTTTTAACAATATTTTTGAGAAAAGAGATTTCATCAGTATTAATAGATGCTGGAGCGGGAAAAGATGAAGACTGATAAACTGTCTTTGGATAAGGGCAAAAAGAATTCAGAGTGGTTTGTGGAGGAAAGGAATTTAAAACGGGGGTTGAATTCTTAATACCACTACCGGGAGGAATAGTAAGTGAGGGAGCCACAAAGACAGTATCATCTGAAAGGTATTCAGATGTCTCATCAGTATAATCATCTAAACTAAATTCATCACTATAATGCAATTCATTGTCTTCATAGCATTCAGTGTCATCAGAGCATCTATTCATTTTTTGACAGGTATCTGGAACTGATTCAGTGTCTGATAGAGAAGCATCAGTCCGAATATATACATCTAATACTTCATCCTAAGAATCAACTACGGACCAATTATCAACAAAATCATCATTCTCAATACAGGCTTTTAACTTATAGAAGAACTTTTGGGACACTTGCGAGCAAAGTGACCTTCTTGTTTGCAAATAAAACATGCATTGTCTTTTCTTGGTTGCCTGCGTTTTTTCAAATATTTAAACTTTCGAAAAGGCCTTCTGGGATTGGCTACTCTTTTAGGCTTGAATTTTCCATACCTTTTAGATTTTCTTTTCTTGGATGGCGTCCATGGAAGAACAGAACGGCAAACATCAAGTCCCAGAGAAAACTCTTGAGCTTTCTTTTGCCAGCAGAGGTATTTGACCTTTTCTTGACATCTAAACAAAAGATCTATCCAATAGGTTTGTTCAATATTCTTTCCTTGGACTTCAAGATATTTCATAATTAAATATCCTAGATTACCAGGTAGCTTAGACAAAAATGAAATTTTCTGAACAGAATCATTAGTCAGATTGGCTTTATAAAAATTTTCCATGTAATCATTGCCAAACTGATCCAGGAACTTAATATTCTTGAGTTCCATTCTTGCTAGGTCTGTGATAATTTGTTTCTTTTCATCTGTTGGTTCTGGAACAAACTGAGTTTTTAGTAGCAGTTCTAAAGTATCTAGGCCTGAAGAAGCAACATTCATTCGTTCTTCTTCTAATGGTCCCATCCACCAGTCATAAACAATGTCGGCCATCCGTTTTTCAGAAAAGGCAAAAATAGAAATATTATCTAACTTAGAAACAACTTGCATCTGATAAAGGGCACCAATCCATATTCTTATAGATTCAGCTAGATTTGAAGATTTATCTAAATCTAGAACATATCCAGTGGCATTGGTTGCAAACAGATCTTCTTCTATTCGTGGATATTTCGGAATTTCTTTAAAGACATGAGCTTTTTGAAGAGAAGGCAAAATGAAAGAGGGAAACTTAGTGGCAGCATTTTCTAGAGTAGCAATCTCACTCTTAGGTTTCTAAAAGTTTAGGGATTGTACTAGCTCTAGTTTTCTTTCAGAATTTTTTCTTTCAGACGCTTGTGCACTAGATTCTACTCCACTTTCTTCTTGTTTTTCATCTATATCCCAATAATTGGGAGTATCCATTGAAATAGAAAATGTGGGAGCTTTATGTTCTCTACGTTTCCTTTCTTTCTTCTTCTTCTCTTTTGCTTCTCTTGTTTGTCTTTCTTCTTGTTGTTCCTCATGGAGAAGCTTAAGATTTTGAAGGATTTGCTCAGTCTGGGAACCAAGATCATCTAGAACATCTTCTGCATGTGCGCACCAAGTAGTAATATAATTACCTAACTGGTAGGTCTGGTCTAAATCATTAGGGTTGGTGGCATTATGTTCTATCAGGGGAGCACAGTCGGCTCTAGTAGTTGGCTGTTTAGACATAGAAGAGGTGGTACAAAATTTTGTCTTGGCAGGCCATTTCCCACCTTTCAAAAAACGACGATTGGCATATTGCCTTTCTTCAACAGGAGAAAAAGGAACATGAGAAATACGGTGCATTTTATTTACAGCAAGAAACGGTTTAGACTCGGGTATATATAATTCATTGGAGTCTAGAACAAGTTCAGATTGAAATACTTCTGCAATAGGAGGCATATCAACTCTTCCGGAAGAAGAGGCTTCAGAAGTAGAAACAGGAACAACATATCTACATGGTATGACAAGAGGCTAGGAATCTCTGGTTTAGGAGGAATAAGCTTGACTCTACCATCAGAGATAGCAGTGCGTTTGAGTTTAGACTCTGGCTTCTTGTCATCAGCAATAGACTTATATTGGAAATACCAATTGCAAGGAAGTTCAATAGGATCATAAAGGACACCTTCGACTTGGGCATTGGAAAGACCAACAGTCACATAGTCTTTCAAGACAAGTTTTTTTAACTTAGGATGAGCAGTATTAGTTAACTGGAAAGAAGTTTGAACTAATACAGAGAGATACTCACTGTCTTCTGCCAATTGGAGACCTTGAACACCAGTCATTAATTTCCAACAATCTTTCAAATGAATATCTATCAGGCTTATAGAGTAATCAGGATAGATAGTGCCATACTGACAACCTGTGGATACATTACCCATGATAGTTCCTATTCAGGCATGGTCATAGCTCTGGTGTCATGTATCAAAGACTTCAGAAATACAGGGAGTGTTTAACCCATGACGGAATAAAGGAGCAAGACCAATACAAATACCCCCAAAATGAAGATAGTTATACTTCTTATCCTTGGCATACCATTTAAATTTTTAATCTCGTCGTCAGAAAATAGATTCAAAGCTACTATTTGGACAGACGGACCAGAAATCTTAATAGTGACTTCTACTTCTTTCAAAAAATATTTTTTCTTAAAAATATAAGACAAGGGAATTTTATAGACATCATTCGCATGAAGCGACGGAGGATTCCAATTTTCAGGATTATCTACAGACTCATGAGTTTCATTCGGATCTTCATACTCAACAGTTCGAGATGCAACTTCATTAATAATCTTACGATCTATGGATGAGAAAGAGCATAACAGATTTTCCATAACAGAATCAAGAATAGGGCTCCGATACCAGATGATGGACTTAGTAACTTACTTGAATAACTGAAATATTGCAGAGCTTCCTCACACTCTTCGACAACGGGCACGAGAAATACGAGAACACACTTGACTCCTCTGGTCTTCGACTCGCCTTACAATCCTGACTTACAGTGATCTTGGAACAAAAGGTCCTCAGATAGGCAGCCTAGCAGGCTTCAGTATTAATTCAAATAATATGTTACATACCACGTTATGCTTCAGAGTAGAGCCTTATTGTCTCTGATCTCTTAGAGCATGAATACAAACACTCTTTCACACAAACACTCAAAAGCACACTCAAACACAAGACAATCGATATCCTAACACAAGCATACACACACTTATATAGAATATGAGAAGTATTGAGGGTCCTTGTCAGGCATTACTAGCCTAGACGGTGTTTGCTCAATATTCTCGAGTACAATAATTAAAGTAAAGCGCACTACCAAGGACCTTTCGGTTCTCGGTCACTGTCAAAATCATTATCATGGTTAGGTTCACTGATTTCGAATGAAGATGAGGGATCCTTTTGGTTTGCCCAAGAGATATGATTTATCCATTCCAAGTACTCAGATTCCCATTGATGATATGGCTGGTCTTGAGCATCTTGATACAGGTCCACGAAAATGGTTGCTTTATCCTCAGATACCTTCTCTTTTCCTTTTTCTGTAGTCGCTTTTCCTTTGGTGGAGACTGTAGAAGATTCGCCTTTTCATAAAGCCTTTGATGATTTTCCTATATCAAACTTTATCGTATATGTCATAACATAGAGATTCTTCTGTGGAAAGATATATTTATCATCAGATTTCTGCCACCTATTGACATACGCCATTCGGTCTATCTCTATGTCAAGGAAAGAATCTTTCTTGCTTCTACAGAATTTAGGCATTGATAGGACTGGCAACTCCACTCCGTCTAATAATTCCCATTTGAAAATTTGAAACATGCTGACAGAGCGTTCTATTGCACATTGGATCCAGTGTTTGCATGTATGATTGATATATGTATTTTGTTTCCATCCTAACTCAAAAATCATCGAAGAACATACTTTAGTTGACAATAATAAACTTATCAAACATACTGCATAATCAGTCCAATTTCCGGCCATAACAGTAATAGTAACCAATGCCTTTTGATTAATCAACAATTTAATTATTTTTATCCTTCCTTGATAGTCTTCAAGTTTTTTAATCAGGGACAATTTGTCGAGCAGCTTGATTTTATGAAACTCTTTCAACCAAAGGTTCAACTTCTTTATTTCTTCAACATTTTCAGCTAACATAGATTCATCAATCATTTCTGGTCCATAAATTTGTGCGAAAGGATTTGGAACAATAGGATTTCTAAATTCTATACTCTGATAATCCCATGGAGTAGAGAAGGTTCTCAAATACTGCAATGTTCTCATAACACATTGAGATGTTCTAATCTATGGTTTCTTCTTGCAACAGCCATCTCTAATTTCCCAGTTAGCAAAAGGTTGAAACAATTCATACTGAGGGAAAGAATCTGTACCTGCAAAATTTTCATCATTTCTTTGTAGGAAGGCAGCATCAATTTCTTCAAACAGATCAGGAACTCTTAAAGACTTCAAAAATCTCTGAACTCCTTCAGTCATGTTTATTTCATCTAAATCCAACATCTCGGCTGAAGTATAAACTGCAAAAGAGAAATCTACACCACTAATAATTTGGTAATAGTTCAAAGTTTGTAAGACTTTGATCATATCCGCGGTGTATGTCCTTGACCAGTAGTCATCCAAAGTTTTAAATAAAGTTTTACTTTCATATTGGGCAAAGGATAAACTTTTACCAGTTCTTCATCTAAACCCAATAAAATTCCAACATTCTTAGACTGCCAGGCTTGACATCTTTGTATCCACCGATTTCTTCATATTCGAAGTCCAACAACTTTCTTAATTTCTTTGGCCACATCATCAAGAACTAATTCAAGAATCTGAAACCTTTTGACAAAAGTTTCAAAATTATCATCTACAGCAGTCTTACCTGGAAGATTAAACAATTTAGTTCTTCTTACTCCACTATAAGCTTTGTTCATGTCTCTGGTAAGAGCATCAGCCAAATAGTTAGAAATACCTGGAACCCATTCAACATCAAAATCATACATCTGAAACCAAATCTGCCGTGCCAATAATCTTCCTCTTGCGATTTGTTTTGATATCTTTGCTGATAAGAAATACTTAAAATTCATAGAATCAGTTCTTATCAGAAATTCGGCAGGGGCTAAATATAACTCAAATTTTTGAATACCATTAAAAATGGCGAGAGTCTCTTTTTCAGCCGTGAAATAATTTTTCTGGTGAGGCTGAAACTCACCTGATGCATATGCACATAAAATTTCTTCGCCGGTATCCTCCTTTCTTTCAAGAAGGATGGCAGGCCAAAAAGAATCAGAGGCTAGAGTTTATGGGTTCGAAATCTCCACAGTGAACACAAATGTTCACTGTGGAGATTCCGAACCCAGAAACTCTAAACTCTCACCACAAAAATCTGAAATCTAGAACAAGAATCAGAGGCGTCAGACTGCAAGATTAAAAATCCATTACCTAGAGGCTTGAGTTCTGGCAGCTGCTTGCATTCAGCTTTTAAGAATTTGACTGTTGTCGTAGCTTCTGGTGACCAACCAAAGTTCAAATGCTTTCGAATTGGAGCAGTCTTCTCAGAAATTCTAGGGATATGCTTATGCACATAGTTGAGCACACCCAGAAAAATTTGAATCATTTTTGTATCTTGCATTTCATCTGGAAACTCGGAGAGTTTTGTGAGTACATGCGGGTGTTAGAAAATTATATATTATGGAGCAATGAAACACATAAAATATGTGGAAAAATACAAGCACACAAAACACATAAAACCAGAGAGACACAGATATACGTGGTTCACCCAGTTTGGGTTACATCCTCCCCGAACAACCAGTCCTTCCTTTCTATTATCCAGCAAAAAATGAAGAGAAAAAACCTACAGCAGATCCGTTGTAATATCCTTTGTTCTCTCTCATAGTCTCCCTCTCTATTTCTCACTCCAAGAATACACGCATAATACATAGCCGCAATACAATACCCTCATATATACAAGGGGGTTGCCTTCTACGGAAAAAAAACCCTAATCTAAAAATAACTTCTACTGTCAAATCATTTTCCTAATGAATGGCCCAGATTGACTAGAAATTACTATACTTTTACAAGGCAATTTTACATGTTTTAGCCCGGGCGACGCAAAGCCCGCCGGTACTCATACCACCCCTCGACCCCACGGCGGCGATTAATTACGGGCGTTTCCCGCCCTTTCGTCTGGGGGTCAATGTTGTGATATGAAAGTAAACAAGATAATCGGAGGCTCCACACCCAACAATCTCCACTTGGGGCGGTGTAGCAACTCCACCCACATTTGCTTCATTTGCTGGACAATGACTCCTCTTTGGACATGGTTGTTCCTCATCTTCATCGTCATCCTTGAAGACCAATTGAAACTGAGCACATTCTCGGTTTCTCCCTGGTTACAACTTTTGTTAGCATATCTGCAGGATTCTGGCTAGTGTGTATCTTTTCCAGCTTCAACTCTCCATCTTCCAATACTGACCGTATGAAATGGTACTTGAGATGTATGTGTTTAGTCCTGGAATGAAATGTTGAGTTCTTTGCAAGATGAATGGCACTTTGGCTATCACTTTATAGCGTGCCCATATCATGCTTCTTACCCAATTCATCCATAAACCTTTGTAACCAAATCATTTCTTTACTAGCCTCTGTAGCAGCAACATACTCTGCTTCTGTTGTTGAAAGTGCAACAACACTTTGGATTTTTGAAACCCAACTGACAGTTGTTCCACCTACAGTAAATACATATCCTATAGTGCTCCTCCTATTATCTCTGTCACCTGCCATATCTGCATCAACATATCCCTGTAGAGCAATGTTTGAACCACCAAAGCATAATGCTTGATTTTTGGTACCTCTCAAATATCTGAGAATCCATTTTACTGCCATCCAATGTTCTTTTCCTGGATTGTTCATGTACCTGCTTACAACTCCCACTGCGTGTGCAATATCAGGCCTTGTGCAGACCATTGCATTCATTAAGCTTCCAACTACTGATGCATATCAAACTTTAGACATATAATCCATGTCTTCTTGGGTCTTTGGGCACATCTCCTTACTAAGTTTGAAATGGCTAGAAAAAGGTGTACTAACTGGTTTTGCATTTTGCATATTAAATCTTTTCAACACCTTCTCTATGTACTCATTCTGAGACAGTGTTAATTTGCGATTTTTCCTGTCTCTAGTTATCCTCATACCAAGGATTTGTTTTGCAGCTCCCAAATCCTTCATTGCAAATGAATTTACCAATTTTCTTTTGAGCACATTTATTTCCTGCATGTTAGACCCTGCAACAAGCATGTCATCTACATACAATAACAATATAATATAGCTGCTATCATTTTGCCTTTTTAGATAAACACAATGATCAGAGTGACATCTAGTATAACCTTGTTCAGACATGAACTTGTCAAATTTTAGATACCACTGCCTTGGAGCCTATTTTAAACCATACAAGCTCTTCTTTAACCTGCACACCAATTTTTCTTTCCCTTTTACCTCATATCCTTCTGGTTGCTGCATGTATATCTCTTCCTCCATATCTCCATGGAGAAATGTTGTCTTTACATCTAACTGTTCAAGATGTAAATCTTCCGCTGCTACAAGACTTAAGATAGTTCTGATTGAATTCATCTTAACAAGAGGAGAAAATATTTCATCAAAATCAATACCTTTCTTTTGTGCAAACCCCTTCACCACAAGTCTAGCTTTGTACCTATGTTTTCCTCCATCTTCTTCCTTCAGCCTATAAACCCATTTATTCTGCAATGCAGTTTTACCTGCAGGCAACCTGACTAAGTCCCAAGTCTGGTTATGAATTAAGGATTCCATCTCTTCTTCCATGGCTAGCTCCCACTTCTTCCTTCTTTCAACCTGCATTGCTTCTTCATAACATTCAGGTTCACCAGAATCAGTCAACAATAAATAATATAATGAAGGAGAGTATCGTTCAAGGGGTCTACTTATCCTGGTAGATCTTCTAACACCACTTTCGGGTGTTTGAGGTGCCTGTTGCTGTTGTGGTGGTTGCTGCTGCTGTGGTTGTTGATTATTATTATTTTTAGGAACCTTTACTTTTTCAGTTATCTCATCAAGAACTGTGTATTCCTTGCTTTCTTTTTCCTGTTTCTTTTCCTGCAAATGATTCTTATACAAGACCTTTTCATTGAATATTACATCTCTGCTCCTAATGATTTTGTGATTTTCATAATCATATAAGCGATAACCAAAATCATTAGCACCATATCAAATAAAGGTACATTTCTTTGATTTTGCCTCAAGCTTTGTTCTGTTTTCTTTATTAATATGGACAAAGGCCTCACAACCAAAAGGCTTTAAAAAGAGTAGTTTACCTTTTTACCTGTCCATGCTTCCTCTGGAATACCACCATCCAAGGAACTTGAAGGCCCTCTGTTTATTAGATAAACAACGGTATCTACAGCATCTACCCAAAATTGTAAAGGCAATCCTGCATGCAATCTCATGCACCTTGCACGCTCCATGATTGTTCTGTTCATCCTTTCTGACACACCATTTTCTTGTGGTGTTCTTGGAACTGTCTTCTCTCTACGAATTACATGCTCTGAACAGTACCTATCAAACTCTTTGCTGCAATACTCACCTCCATTGTCTGATCTGAGACACTTCAACTTCTTTCCTGTCTCAATCTCAACCAAAGCTTTCCATTTCTTGAAAGTATCAAATACATCAGATTTATTCTGAATACAATAAATCCATGTTTTTCTAATTGCATCATCAATAAAAGTAACATAATAACGAGAGCCACCGAGAGATGATACCTGAGCAGGTCCCCATACATCTGTATGCACAAGCTCCAATTTTTCGCTCTTCTTTTCTTTCCCAACTCTAAGAAATCTGACTCTCTTTTGTTTTCCATAAATGCAATTCTCACAGAAATCCAAATAAACATTCTTCAATCCTGGCAACAAATTTCTTGAGTGAAGAATCTTCATTCCCTTCTCGCTCATGTGTCTGAGCCTATGATGCCATAATGCTGCATCTGCTCCTTTGGAATTTAAAGCATTAACAAAGTTAGAAATACCATTGCATAAATACAATGTACCAACCTTTTTGCCTTTTTCTATTACCAGTGCTCCTTTGGTGACCTTCCAAGTTTTATTTGTGAAAGTTGTCACACAACTTTCACTGCCTAACTGCCCTGTTGAAATCATATTTTTCTTCAGATATGGAACATGCCTTACCTCCTTTAGTAGCCACTGGTTTCCATTCTGTTGTTTTACAAGAACTTTACCCATTCCAACAATTTTATAGGGTTTATCATCACCCAAACAAACTTGTCCAAAATCTCCTTGAACATAGTCATGAAAATATTTCTTATCAGGTGTGGCATGGAATGAAGCCCCTGAATCTACAACCCAAGAATCAGTAAAAATTTTGAAAGAAAGAATCAAAGCATCTTGTAACACATCACCTGTTACATTTTATTCATGATTGTTTTCTTGCTGTGTGTCTCCTTCTTTTCCCTTCCGAGATCTACAGTATTTCTTTAGGTGTCCTTTCTTTCCGCAATTCCAGCACACTATCCCCAATCTGGACTTGGATCTGCCTTTCCTTGATTTACTGCGATATCCCAAGCTCTTTCCTCTTTCCATTCTTCTTCCCCTAGACTCTGCACTCAAAGCATTACCTGATGTCTCACCCAAGCTTTTCTGTCGCATTTCCTCACTAAGGATAGCACCAACAACATCATCAAAATTTAAAGTACTAGATCCAGAGACAGAGTTACTAATGGCCATTACTAAACCATTCCAACTCTCTAACAATGAGCACAAGAATAACGGAGCTCTAACTTCATCATCAAATTTTACCCCTACAGAACTTAACTGACTGGTAACTGTATTCAATTCATTTAAATGGTCTGCAACAGATCCACCTTCCGACATCTTCATATTAAATAGTCGTTTCATAAGAAAAACCTTGTTTGAGGCCGAGGATTTTTCATATAGTTTCGCCAATGTCTGCATCAAACCCTCTGTTGTTTCTTCCTTCGAAATATTGAAGGCGACTGACACCGCAAGACACAATCGTACTATTCCGAGTGCCTTTCTATCGAGAATGTTCCATTCTGCGTCTATCATGGCCGTCGGCTTCTTTGTTTTTCCGCTAAATGGTAGGTACAGATCTTTCTGATACAGATAATCTTCCATCTGCATCTTCCACAGCGGGAAGTTTTGGCCGTTAAATTTCTTGACCCTAAACTTACCATCGTCTGCCATTGCTCCCACTCGAACTAGGAACCCTTCTTGCCTGTGAGTTTATCAGCCAAATATACCTTCGGCTCTGATACCAGTTGTTAGAATATTATATATTGTGGAGCAATGAAGCACATAAAATATGCGAAAAAATACAAGCACACAAAACACATAAAACTAGAGAGACACAGATATACGTGGTTCACCCAGTTTGGGCTACGTCCACCCCGAACATCCAGTCCTTCCTTTCTATTATCCAGCAAAAAATGAAGAGACAAAACCTACAACAGATCCGCTGTAATATCCTCTGTTCTCTCTCACAGTCTCCCTCTCTATTTCTCACTCTGAGAATTCACGCATAATACACAGCCGCAATACAATACCCTCATATATACAAGGGGGTTGCCTTCTAGAGAAAAAAAAACCCTAATCTAAACATAACTTCTACCGTCAGATCATTTCCCTAATGAACGGCCCAGATTGACTAGAAATTACTATACTTTTACAGGGGTCCAATGCTGTGATACAAAGTAAACAAGATAATCAGCCTCCACACCCAACAGCGGCTGCATCTGGATCTTGCCACTAATGACATGAATTCCCAAAAAATCAATACTATCTTGAAAAAGGACCATTTTCTTTTCGGGAGAACAAAGAACGAGTGCTTCCGGACTTCATGGGGAATATGTTGCCAAATGCTATATGGTCTTCAAGATTTTGACTAGATGTTCTTATCATCAATAGACAACAATAAAATCTATATTGCAAAAATGAAATCTCCCTTTGAAGATTGGCACATTCTTTAAACCAAATGGAACAACTTTCCACTGAAAAAATCCTGCGGGACAAGTGAAAGCAGTCTTATGACGATCTTCTTCTCTAATTTGTATTTGGTAATAACCAGACTTCATGTCAAAATTACTAAAGATCTTACTATGCTGAATCTTCTGCATAATCGTTTCCTGGCGAGCTAAAGGATAATTGAAGCTCTTGGTGATGGCATTCAAAGGTTTATAATTTATCACCATTCTGGCTTTACCTCTTACTATTTCAGAATGATTTCTTACCAGGAACGTAGAGCATGAGTAATGAGAAGAGCTTGGTTCAATCAATTGAAGATTCAAGAGTTCTTCAATCTGCTTTCTAATTTCTTTTTCATCACTGGGAGTACAGGGAATCAGTTTTCCTTGGACCCCATTGTCATGAAGAGTGACAATCTCCTGTTGAGGAGTCTCTATACTCCAGAATGCTTGAGGATTTTCAGAACAATTTTTTAACAATTCATAAAAAATAGCAACTTGTGCTGGAGACCAATCAGAATTTCTGTTCGCTTTCTGCTTAGTTTTGTTCTGACTCCTTTCTTCATAAATCTGTAAAAGTTCTTGCCAATTGTTAGAGTCATTTTTTGGTCTTCTGTCACCTGCTTTCTTTTGTCTATTTTCTCTTCGGGCTTCTGAATTAGCCAAAGTTAATCTTGGGACTGCAGTTGCCTTTTTCTTTATATTGAAGATAACTTTATCTTCACTGATAGTAACTGGTAATACAAAATTGATAAAAGGCATGCCAAGAAATAAACTAGCAGATGTATCATAATGTTGGACAACATAAAACTTTACTATACTCCCCCCAATTTTTAAAGAAACATTGTCGACATAATGGGTGAGATTTACCAATCCACCAATGGTCTCAGAAATAAGAATATTTTGTAGAGGTTTCCATAAAAAGAGAAGGGCGAGCTAAATTATTTGACCCGCCCGTGTCAATGAAGGCATCGAAATTAATCCACTCACCTTTGACTTGAACTTCAACAGGAATATACAAAAGATTGTTAGTTTTAACAATATTTTTGAGAAAATAGCTTTCATCAATATTAATAGATGCTAGAGCGGGCAAAGATGAGGACTAAGAAACTGTCTTCGGATAAGGGAAAAAAGAATTCAGAGTGGGTTGTGGAGGAGAGGAATTTAAAACGGGGGTTGAATTCTTAATCCCACTATCGGGAGGAATAGAAAGTGAGGGAGCCATAGAGACAGTATCATCTGAAAGGTATTCAGATGTCTCATCAGTATAATCATCTGAACTAAATTCATCACTGTAATGCAATTCATTGTCTTCATAGCATTCAGTGTCATCAGAGCATCTATTCATTTTTTGACAGGTATCTAGAACTGATTCAGTTTCTGATAGAGAAGCATCAGTCAGAATATATACATCTGATACTTCATCCTGGGAATCAAATATGGACCAATTATCAACAAAATCATCAATCTCAATACAAGCTTTTAACTTATTAGAAGAACTTTTGGGACACTTGCGAGCAATGTGACCTTCTTGTTTGCAAATAAAACATGCATTGTCTTTTCTTGGTTGCCTGCGTTTTTTCAAATATTTAAACTTTTGAAAAGGCCTTCTGGGATTGGTTACTCTTTTAGGCTTGAATTTTCCATACCTTTTAGATTTTATTTTCTTGAATGGCGTCCATGGAAGGACAGAACGTCAAACATCAAGTCCCGGAGAAAATTCTTGAGCTTTCTTTTGCCAGCAGAGGTATATGACCTTTTCTTGACATCTAAACAAAAGATCTATCTAGTAGGTTTGTTCAATATTCTTTCCTTGGACTTCAAGATATTTCATAATTAAATCTCCTAGATTACCAGGTAGCTTAGACAAAAATGAAATTTTCTGAACAGAATCATTAGTCAGATTGGCTTTATAAATTTTTTCCATGTAATCATTGCCAAACTGATCCAGGAACTTAATATCCTTGAGTTCCATTCTTGTTAGGTCTGTGATAATCTGTTTCTTTTCATCTGCTAGTTCTGGAACAAACTGAGTTTTTAGTAGCAGTTCTAAAGTATCTAGGCTTGAAGCAGCAACATTCATTCGTTCTTCTTCTGATGGTCCCATCCACCAGTCATAAACAATGTCGGCCATCCGTTTTTCAACAAGGGAAAAAATAGAAATATTATCTAACTTAGAAAAAACTTGCATCTGATAAAGGGCACCAATCCAGATTCTTATAGATTCAGCTGGATTTGAAGATTTATCTGAATCTAGAACATATCCAGTGGCATTGGTTGCAAACAGATCTTCTTCTATCCGTGGATATTTTGGAATTTCTTTAAAGACATGAGCTTTTTGAAGAGAAGGCAAAATGAAAGAGGGAAACTTAGTGGCAACATTTTCTAGAGTAGCAATCTCTCTCTTAGGTTTCTGAAAGTTTAGGGATTCTACTAGCTCTAGTTTTCTTTCAGACACTTGTGCACTAGATTCTATTCCAGTTTCTTCTTGTTTTTCATCTATATCCCAATAATTGGGAGTATCCATTGAAATAGAAAATGTGGGAGCTTTATGTTCTCTACGTTTCCTTTCTTTCTTCTTCTTCTCTTTTGCTTCTCTTCTCTGTCTTTCTTCTTGTTGTTCATCACAGAGAAGCTTAAGATTTTGAAGGATTTTCTCAGTCTGGGAACCAAGATCATCTAAAACATCTTCTCCATGTGCGCACCAAGTAGTAAGATAATTACCTAACTGGTATGTTTTGTCTAAATCATTAGGGTTGGTGGCATTATGTTCTATCAGGGGAGCACAGTCGGCTCTAGTAGTTGGCTGTTTAGACATAGAAGAGGTGGTACAAAATTTTGTCTTGGGAGGCCATTTCCCACCTTTCACAAAACGACGATTGGCATATTGCCATTCTTCAACAGGAGCAAAAGGAACATGAGAAATACGGTGCATTTTATTTACAGCAAGAAACGGTTTAGACTCGGGTATATACAATTCATTGGAGTCTAGAACAGGTTCAGATTGAAATACTTCTGCAATAGGAGGCATATCAACTCTTCGGGAAGAAGAGGCTTCAGAAGTAGAAACAGGAACAAAATATCTACATGGTCTGACAAGAGGTATAGGAATATCTGGTTTACGAGGAATAAGCTTGACTCTACCATCAGAGATAGCAATGTGTTTGAGTTTAGACTCTGGCTTCTTGTCATCAGCAATAGACTTATATTGGAAATACCAATTGTTAGGAAGTTCAGTAGGATCATAAAGGACACCTTCTACTTGGGCATTGGAAATACCAACAGTCACACAGTCTTTCAAGACAGGTTGTTTTAACTTAGGATGAGTAGTATTAGTTAACTGGAAAGAAGTTTGAACTAATACAGAGAGATACTCACTGTCTTCTGCCAATTGGAGACCTTGAACCCTAGTCATTAATTTCCAACAATATTTCAAATAAATATCTATCAGGCTTATAGAGTAATCAGGATAGATAGTGCCATATTGACAACCTGTGGATAGATTACCCATGATAGTTCCTTTTCGGGCATGGTCATAGCTCTGGTGTCAGGTGTCAAAGACTTCAGCAATACAGGGAGTGTTTAAACCATGACGGAATAAAGGAGCAAGACCAATACGAATACCCCCAAAATGAAGATATTTATACTTCTTATCTTTGGCATACCATTTAAATTTTTTAATCTCGTCGTCAGAAAATAGATTCAAAGCTACTATTTGGACAGACGGACCAAAAATCTTAATAGTGACTTCTACTTCTTTCAAAAGAGATTTTTTCTTAAAAACATAAGACAAGGGAAGTTTATAGACATCAGTCGCATGAAGTGACAGAGGATTCCAATTTTTAGGATTATCTACAGACTCATGAGTTTCATTCGGATCTTCAGACTCAACAGTTCGAGATGCAACTTCATTAATAATCTTACGATCTATGGATGAGAAAGAGCATAACAGATTTGCCATAACAGAATCGAGAAACAGGGCTCCGATACCAGATGATGGACTCAATAACTTACTTGAATAACTGAAATATTGCAGAGCTTCCTCACACTCTTCCACAATGGGCACGGGAAATATGAGAACACACTCGACTCCTCCGATCTTTGACTCGACTTAAAATCCCGACTTACAATGATGGACAAAGTAACTTGAATAACTGAAATATTGCAGAGCTTCCTCACACTCTTCCATAACGAGCACGGGAAATACGAGAACACACTCAACTCCTCCGGTCTTCGACTCGCCTTAAAATCCCGACTTACAGTGATCTTGGAACAAACTGTCCTCAGACATGTGGCCCAACAGGCTTCAATATTAATTCAAATAATATTTTACATACCATGTTATGCTTCCGAGTAGAGCCTTATTGTCTCTGATCTCTTAGAGCATGAATACAAACACTCTTTCACACAAACACTCAAAATCACACTCAAACACAAGACAATCGATGTCCTAACACAAGCGCACACACACTTATATAGAATATGAGAAGTATTGAGGGTCCTTGTCAGGCATTACTGGCCCAGACAGTGTCTGCTCAGTATTCTCGAGTACAATAATTAAAGTAAAATGCACTACCAAGGACCTTTCGGTTCTCGGTCACTGTCAAAATCATTATCATGGTCAAGTTCACTGATTTCAGATGAAGATGAGGGATCCTTTTGGTTTGCCCAAGAGATGTGATTTATCCATTCCAAGTACTCAGATTCCCATTGATGATCTGGCTGGTCTTGAGCATCTTGATACAGGTCCACGAAAATGGTTGCTTTATCCTCGGATACCTTCCCTTTTCCTTTTTCCGTAGCTGCTTTTCCTTTAGTGGAGACTGTAGAAGATTCACCTTTTTGTCAAGCCTTTGATGATTGTCCTATATCAAATATTATTGTATCTGTCGTAACATAGAGGTTCTTCTGTGGAAAGATATATTTATCATCATATTTCTGCCACCTGTTTACATACGCCATTGGGTCTATCTCTATGTCGAGGAAAGAATCTTTCTTGCTTCTACAGAATTCAGGAATTGATAGGACTGGCATCTCCACTCCGTCCAATAATTCCCATTTGAAAATTTGAAACATGCTGACAGAGCGTTCTATTTCACATTGGATCCAGTGTTTGCATGTATGATTGATATCTATCTTTTGTTGCCATCCTAAATAAAAAATCATGGAAGAACATACTTTAGTTGACAACAATAAACTTATCAAACATACTACATCATCAGTCCAATTTCCAGCCATAACAATAATAGTAACCAATGCCTTCTGATTAATCAACAATTTAATTATTTTTATCCTTCCTTGACAGTCTTCAAGTTTTTTAATCAGGGACAATTTGTCGGGCAACTTGAGTATATGAAACTCTTTCAACCAAAGGGCCAACTTCTTTATTTCTTCAGCATTGTTAGCTAACACAGATTCATCAATCCTTTCTGGTCCATAAATTTGTGCGAAAGGATTTGGAACAATAGGATTTCTAAATTCTATACTCTGATAATCCCATGGAGTAGAGAAGGTTCTCAAATATTGCAATGTTCTCATAACACATTGAGATGCTCTAATCTATCGTTTCTTCTTGCAACAACCATCTCCGATTTCCCAGTCAGCAAAAGGTTCAAACAATTCATACTGAGGGAAATAATCTGTACCTGCAAAATTTTCATCATTTCTTTGTAGGAAGGCAGCATCAATTTCTTCAAACAGATCAGGAATTCTTAAAGACTTCAAAAATCTCTGAACTCCTTCAGTCATGTTTATTTCATCTAAATCCAACATCTTGGCTGAAGTATAAATTGCAAAAAAGAAATCTACACCACCAATAATTTGGTAATAGTTCAAAGTTTGTAAGACTTTGATCATATCCGCGGTGTATGTCCTTGACCAGTAGTCATCCAAAGTTTTAAAATAAAGTTTTACTTTCATATTGGGCAAATGATAAACTTTTACCAGTTCTTCATCTAAACCCAATAAAATTCCAACATTCTTAGACTTCCAGGCTTGACATCTTTGTATCCACTGATTTCTTCGTATTCGAAGTCCAACAATTTTCTTAATTTCTTCGGCCACATCATCAAGAACTAATTCAAGAATCTGAAACCTTTAGAAAAAAGTTTCAAAATTATCATCTACAACAGTCTTTCCTGGAAGAATAAACAATTTAGTTCTTCTTACTCCACTATAAGCTTTGTTCATGTCTCTGGTAAGAGCATCAGCTAAATAGTTAGAAATACCTGGAACCCATTCAACATCAAAATCATACATCTGAAACCAAATCTGCCATGCCAATAATCTTCCTCTTGCGAGTTGTTTTGATATCTTTGCTAATAAGAAATACTTAAAATTCATAGAATTGGTTCTTATCAGAAATTTGGCAGGGGCTAAATATAACTCAAATTTTTGAATACCATTAAAAATGGCGAGATTCTCTTTTTCAGCCGTGAAATAATTTTTCTGGTGAGGCTGAAACTCACTTGATGCATATTCACATAAAATTTCTTCGTCGGTATCCTCCTTTCTTTCAAAAAGGATGGCAGCCCAAAAAGAATCAGAGGCATCAATCTGCAAGATTAAAAATCCATTACCTGGAGGCTTGAGTTCTGGTAGCTACTTGCATTCGGCTTTTAATAATTTGACTACTGTCGTAGCTTTTGGTGACCAACCAGAGTTCAAATGCTTTCGAATTGGAGCAGTCTTCTCAGAAAGTCTAGGAATATACTTATGCACATAGTTGAGCACACCCATAAATCTTTGAATCATTTTTGTATATTGCAGTTCATCTGGAAACTCGGAGATTTTTGTGAGTACATGCGGCTGCATCTGGATCTTGCCATTAATGGCATGAATTCCCAAAAAATCAATACTATCTTGAAAAAGGACCATTTTCTTTTTAGAGAGAACAAAACCGTGCTTTCTGACTTCATCGAGGAATATCTGTAAATGCTTCATATGGTCTTCAAGATTTTGACTATGAATCAATATATCATCAATATAGACAACAATAAAATCATATTTACCAAAAATAAAATCCATACGTCTTTGAAAGAAGGTAGGCGCATTCTTTAAACCAAAAGGAACAACTTTCCACTGAAAAGATCCTGCGGGACAAGTGAAAGCAGTCTTATGACGATCTTCTTCTCTAATTTGTATCTGGTAATAACCAGACATCATGTCAAAATTACTAAAGATCTTACTATGTTGAATCTTCTACATAATCTTTTCCTGGCGAGCTAAAGGATAATTGAAGCTCTTGGTGATGACATTCAAAGGTTTATAATTTATCACCATTCTGGCTTTACCTCTTACTATTTCAGAATGATTTCTTACCAGGAAAACAGAGCATGAGTAATGAGAAGAGCTTGGTTCAATCAATTGAAGATTCAAGAGTTATTCAATCTGCTTTCTAATTTCTTTTTCATCACTAAGAGTATAGGGAATCATTTTTCCTTGGACCCCATTTTCATGAAGGGTGACAATCTCCTGTTGAGGAGTCTCTATACTCCAGAATGCTTGAGGATTTTCAGAACAATTTTTTAACAATTCATAAAAAATAGCAACTTGTGCTGGAGACCAATCAGAATTTATGTTCGCTTTCTGCTTAGTTTTTTTCTGACTCCTTTCTTCATAAATCTATAAAGCTTCTTGCCAATTGTTAGAGTCATTTTTTGGTCTTCTGCCACCTGCTTTCTTTTGGCTATTTTCTCTTCGGGCTTCTGAATTAGCCAAAGTTAATCTTGGGACTGCAGTTGCCTTTTTCTTTATATTGAAGATAACTTTATCTTCACTGATAGTAACTGGTAATACAGAATTGATAAAAGGCATGCCAAGAAATAAACTAGCAGATGTATCATAATGTTGGACAGCAGAAAACTTTACTATACTCCCCCCAATTTTTAAAGAAACATTATCGACATAATGGGTGAGATTTACCGATCCACCAATGGTCTCAGAAATAAGAATATTTTGCAGAGGTTTCCATAAACCTTTGAAAAGAGAAGGGCGAGCCAAATTATTTGACCCGCCCGTGTCAATGAAGGCATCGAAATTAATCCACTCACCTTTGACTTGAACTTCAACAGGAATATACAGAATATTGTTAGTTTTAACAATCTTTTTGAGAAAAGAGCTTTCATCAGTATTAATAGATGCTGGTGCGGGCAAAGATGAGGACTGATAAACTATCTTCGGATAAGGGCAAAAAGAATTCAGAGTGGGTTGTGGAGGCAAGGAATTTAAAACGGGGGTTGAATTCTTAATACCACTATCGGGAGGAATAGAAAGTGAGGGAGCCACAGAGACAGTATCATCTGAAAGGTATTCAGATGTCTCATCAGTGTAATCATCTGAACTAAATTCATCACTGTAATGCAATTCATTTTCTTCATAGCATTCAGTGTCATCAGAGCATCTATTCATTTTTTGACAGGTATCTGGAACTGATTCAGTGTCTGATAGAGAAGCATCAGTCAGAATATATACATCTGATACTTCATCCTGGGAATCAACTATGGACCAATTATCAACAAAATCATCAATCTCAATACAAGCTTTTAACTTATTAGAAGAACTTTTGGGACACTTGCGAGCAAAGTGACCTTCTTGTTTGCAAATAAAACATGCATTTCCTTTTCTTGGTTGCCTGCGTTTTCTCAAATATTTAAACTTTCGAAAAGGCCTTCTGGGATTGGCTACTCTTTTAGGCTTGAATTTACCATACCTTTTAGATTTTCTTTTCTTGAATGGCGTCCATGGAAGGACATAATGGCAATCATCAAGTCCCGGAGAAAACTCTTGAGCTTTCTTTTGCCAGCAGAGGTATTTGACCTTTTCTTGACATCTAAACAAAAGATCTATCCAGTAGGTTTGTTCAATCTTCTTTCCTTGGACTTCAAGATCTTTCATAATTAAATCTCCTAGATTACCAGGTAGCTTAGAAAAAAATGAAATTTTCTGAACAGAATCATTAGTCAGATTGGCTTTATAGATTTTTTCCATGTAATCATTGCCAAACTGATCCAGGAACTTAATATGCTTGAGTTCCATTCTTGTTAGGTCTGTGATAATCTGTTTCTTTTCATCTGCTGGTTCTGGAAAAAACTGAGTTTTTAGTGGCAGTTCTAAAGTAGCTAGGCCTGAAGCAGCAACATTCATTCGTTCTTCTTCTAATGGTCCCATCCACCAGTCATAAACAATGTCCGCCATCCGTTTTTCAACAAGGGAAAAAATAGAAATATTATCTAACTTAGAAAAACTTGCATCTGATAAAGGGCACCAATCCAGATTCTTATAGATTCAGCTGGATTTGAAGATTAATCTGAATCTAGAACATATCCAGTGGCATTGGTTGCAAACAGATCTTCTTCTATCCGTGGATATTTCGGAATTTCTTTAAAGACATGAGATTTTTGAAGAGAAGGCAAAATGAAAGAGGGAAACTTAGTGGCAGCATTTTCTAGAGTAGAAATCTCACTCTTAGGTTTCTGAAAGTTTAGGGATTGTACTAGCTCTATTTTTCTTTCAGAAGTTTTTCTTTCAGACGCTTGTGCACTAGATTCTATTCCACTTTCTTCTTGTTTTTCATCTATATCCCAATAATTGGGAGTATCCATTGAAATAGAAAATGTGCGAGCTTTATGTTCTCTATGTTTCCTTTCTTTCTTCTTCTTCTCTTTTGCTTCTCTTCTCTATCTTTCTTCTTGTTGTTCATCATGGAGAAGCTTAAGATTTTGAAGGATTTTCTCAGTCTGGGAACCAAGATCATCTAGAACATATTCTCGATGTGCGCACCAAGTAGTAAGATAATTACCTAACTGGTAGGTCTGGTCTAAATCATTAGGGTTGGTGGCATTATGTTCTATCAGGGGAGCACAGTCAGCTCTAGTAGTTGGCTGTTTAGACATAGAAGAGGTGGTACAAAATTTTGTCTTGGGAGGCCATTTCCCACCTTTCACAAAATGACGATTGGCATATTTCCATTCTTCAAAAGGAGGAAAAGGAACATGAGAAATACGGTGCATTTTATTTACAGAAAGTAACGGTTTAGACTCGGGTATATACAATTCATTGGAGTCTAGAACAGGTTCAGATTGAAATACTTCTCCAATAGGAGGCATATCAACTCTTCGGGAAGAAGAGGCTTCAGAAGTAGAAACAGGAACAACATATCTACGTGGTCTGACAAGAGGTCTAGGAATCTCTGGTTTAGGAGGAATAATCTTGACTCTACCATCAGAGATAGCAATGCGTTTGAGTTTAGACTCTGGCTTCTTGTCATCAGCAATAGACTTATATTGGAAATACCAATTGTTAGGAAGTTCAGTAGGATCATAAAGGACACCTTCGACTTGGGCATTGGAAAGACCAATAGTCACACAATCTTTCAAGACAGGTTGTTTTAACTTAGGATTAGTAGTATTAGTTAACTGGAAAGAAGTTTGAACTAATAGAGAGAGATACTCACTGTCTTCTGCCAATTGGAGACCTTGAACCCCAGTCATTAATTTCCAACAATATTTCAAATGAATATCTGTCAGGCTTATAGAGTAATCAGGATAGATAGTGCCCTATTGACAACCCGTGGATAGATTACCCATGCTAGTTCCTATTCGGGCATGGTCATAGCTCTGGTGTCGGGTGTCAAAGACTTCAGTAATACAGGGAGTGTTTAAACCATGACGGAATAAAGGAGCAAAACCAATACGAATACCCCCAAAATGAAGATAGTTATACTTCTTATATTTGGCATACCGTTTAAATTTTTTAATCTCGTCATCAGAAAATAGATTCAAAGCTACTATTTGGACAGACGGACCAGAAATCTTAATCGTGACTTCTACATCTTTCAAAAAATATTTTTTCTTAAAAACATAAGACAAGGGAAGTTTATAGACATCAGTTGCATGAAGTGACGGAGGATTCCAATTTTCAGGATTATCTACAGACTCATGAGTTTCATTCGGATCTTCAGACTCGACAGTTCGAGATGAAAATTCATTAATAATCTTACGATCTATGGATGAGAAAGAGCATAACAGATTTGCCATAACAGAATCAAGAAACGGGGCTCCGATACTAGATGATGGACTCAGTAACTTACTTGAATAACTGAAATATTGCAGAGCTTCCTCACACTCTTCCACAATGAGCACGGGAAATATGAGAACACACTCGACTCCTCCGGTCTTCGACTCGACTTAAAATCCCGACTTACAATGATGGACACAGTAACTTGAATAACTGAAATATTGTAGAGCTTCCTCACACTCTTCCACAACGAGCACGGGAAATACGAGAACACACTCAACTCCTCCGGTCTTCGACTCGCCTTAAAATCCCGACTTACAGTGATCTTGGAACAAACTGTCCTCAGATAGGTGGCCCAACAGGCTTCAATATTAATTCAAATAATATGTTACATACCATGTTATGCTTCCGAGTAGAGCCTTATTGTCTCTGATCTCTTAGAGCATGAATACAAACACTCTTTCACACAAACACTCAAAAGCACACTCAAACACAAGACAATCGATGTCCTAACACAAGCGCACACAAACTTATATAGAATATGAGAAGTATTGAGGGTCCTTGTCAGGCATTACTGGCCCAGACGGTGTCTGCTCAATATTCTCGAGTACAATAATTAAAGTAAAACGCACTACCAAGGACCTTTCGGTTCTCGGTCACTGTCAAAATCATTATCATGGTCAGGTTCACTGATTTCGGATGAAGATGAGGGATCCTTTTGGTTTGCCCAAGAGATATGATTTATCCATTCCAAGTACTCAGATTCCCATTGATGATCTGGATGGTCTTGAGCATCTTGATACAGGTCCATGAAAATGGTTGCTTTATCCTCGGATACCTTCTCTTTTCCTTTTTCTGTAGCTGCTTTTCCTTTGGTGGAGAATGTAGAAGATTCACCTTTTCATCAAGCCTTTGATGATTGTCCTATATCAAAATTTATTGTATCTGTCGTAACATAGATATTCTTCTGTGGAAAGATATATTTATCATCAGATTTCTGCCACCTGTTGACATATGCCATTGGGTCTATCTCTATGTCGAGTAAAGAATCTTTCTTGCTTCTACGGAATTCTGGCATTGATAGGAATGGCATCTCCACTCCATCCAATAATTCCCATTTGAAAATTTGAAACATGCTGACAGAGCGTTCTATTGCACATTGGATCCAGTGTTTGAATGTATGATTGATATATGTCTTTTGTTGCCATCCTAAATAAAAAATCATGGAAGAACATACTTTAGTTGACAACAATAAACTTATCAAACATACTACATCATCAGTCCAATTTCCAGCCATAACAATAATAGTAACCAATGCCTTCTGATTAATCAACAATTTAATTATTTTTATCCTTCCTTGACAGTCTTCAAGTTTTATAATCAGGGACAATTTGTCGGGCAGCTTGAGTTTCTGAAACTCTTTCAAAAAAAGGGCCAACTTCTTTATTTCTTCAGCATTGTCAGCTAACACAGATTCATCAATCCTTTCTGGTCCATAAATTTGTGCGAAAGGATTTGGAACAATAGGATTTCTAAATTCTATACTCTGATAATCCCATGGACTAGAGAAGGTTCTCAAATACTGCAATGTTCTCATAACACATTGATATTCTCTAATCTTTGTTTTCTTCTTGCAACAACCATCTCTGATTTCCTAGTCAGCAAAAGGTTCAAACAATTCATACTGAGGGAAAGAATCTGTACCTGCAAAATTTTCATCATTTCTTTGTAGGAAGGCAGCATCAATTTATTCAAACATATCAAGAATTCTTAAAGACTTCAAAAATATCTGAACTCCTTCAGTCATGTTTATTTCATCTAAATCCAACATCTTGGCTGAAGTATAAACTGCAAAAGAGAAATCTACACCACCAATAATTTGGTAATAGTTCAAAGTTTGTAAGACTTTGATCATATCCGCGTGTATGTCCTCGACTCAAGAGTCATCCAAAGTTTTTAAAATAAAGTTTATCATAGCTGGGTAAATGATAACCCCTTTACCCTACTTCTTCATCTAAACCCAATAAAATTCCAACATTCTTAGATCGCTGTGCTTGACATCTTTGTATCTAATCGATTTCTTCGTATTCAAGTCCAACAATTTTCTTAATTTCTTCGGCCACATCATCAAGAACTAATTCAAGAATCTGAAACCTTTTGACAAAAGTTTCAAAATTATCATCTGCAGTAGTCTTTCCTGGAAGAATAAACAATTTAGTTCTTCTTACTCCACTATAAGCTTTGTTCATGTCTCTGGTAAGAGCATCAGCCAAATAGTTAGAAATACCTGGAACCCATTCAACATCAAAATCATACATCTGAAACCAAATCTGCCATGCCAATAATATTCCTCTTGCGAGTTGTTTTGATATCTTTGCTGATAAGAAATACTTAAAATTCAGAGAATTGGTTCTTATCAAAAATTTGGCAGGGGCTAAATATAACTCAAATTTTTGAATACCATTAAAAATGGCGAGAGTCTCTTTTTCAGCCGTGAAATAATTTTTCTGGTGAGGCTGAAACTCACTTGATGCATATGGACATAAAATTTCTTCGCCGGTATCCTCCTTTCTTTCAAAAAGGATGGCAGCCCAAAAAGAATCAGAGGCATTAGTCTGCAAGATTAAAAATCCATTACCTGGAGGCTTGAGTTCTGGTAGCTGCTTGCATTCGGATTTTAATAATTTGACTGTTGTCATAGCTTCTGGTGACCAACCAGAGTTCAAATGCTTTCGAATTGGAGCAGTCTTCTCAGAAAGTCTAGGAATATACTTATGCACATAGTTGAGCACACCCATAAATCTTTGAATAATTTTTGTATCTTGTAGTTCATCTGGAAACTCGGAGAGTTTTGTGAGTACATGCGGCTGCATCTGGATCTTGCCATTAATGACATGAATTCCCAAAAACTCAACACTATCTTGAAAAAGGACCATTTTCTTTTCAGAGAGAACAAAACCGTGCTTTTTGACTTCATCGAGGAATATATGCAAATGCTTCATACGGTCTTCAAGATTTTGACTATGAATCAATATATCATCAATATAGACAACAATAAAATCATATTTACCAAAATTAAAATCCATATGCCTTTGAAAGAAGGCAGGCGCATTCTTTAAACCAAAAGGAACAACTTTCCACTGAAAAATCCTGCGGGACAAGTGAAAGCAGTCTTATGATGATCTTCTTATCTAATTTGTATCTGGTAATAACCAGACTTCATGTCAAAATTACTAAAGATCTTACTATGCTGAATCTTCTGCATAATCGTTTCCTGGCGAGCTAAAGGATAATTGAAGCTCTTGGTGATGGCATTCAAAGGTTTATAATTTATCACCATTCTGGCTTTACCTCTTACTATTTCAGAATGATTTCTTAACAGGAAAGCAGAGCATGAGTAATGAGAAGAGCTTGGTTCAATCAATTGAAGATTCAAGAGTTCTTCAATCTGCTCCCTAATTTCTTTTTCATCACTGGGAGTACAGGGAATCAGTTTTCCTTGGACCCCATTGTCATGAAGGGTGACAATCTCTTGTTGATGACTCTCTATACTCCAGAATGCTTGAGGATTTTCAGAACAATTTTTTAACAATTCATCAAAAATAGCAACTTGTGCTGGAGACCAATTAGAATTTCTACTCGCTTTCTGCTTAGTTTTGTTCTAACTCCTTTCTTCATAAATCTGTAAAACTTCTTGCCAATTGTTAGAGTCATTTTTTGGTCTTCTGTCACCAGCTTTCTTTTGGCCATTTTCTCTTCGGGCTTCTGAATTAGCCAAAGTTAATCTTGGGACTGCAGTTGCCTTTTTCTTTATATTGAAGATAACTTTATCTTCTCTGATAGTAATTGGTAATACATAATTGATAAAATGCATGCCAAGAAATAAACTAGCAGATGTATCATAATGTTGGACAGCAGAAAACTTTACTATACTCCCCCCAATTTTTAAAGAAACATTATCGACATAAAGGGTGAGATTTACCGATCCACCAATGGTCTCAGAAATAAGAATATTTTGCAGAGGTTTCCATAAACCTTTGAAAAGATAAGGGCGAGCTAAATTATTTGACCTGCCCATGTCAATGAAGGCATCGACATTAATCCACTCACCTTTGACTTGAACTTCAACAGGAATATACAGAAGATTGTTAGTTTTAACAATATTTTTGAGAAAAGAGCTTTCATCAGTATTAATATATGCTAGAACAGGCAAAGATGAGGACTGAGAAACTGTCTTCGGATAAGGGCAAAAAGAATTCAGAGTGAGTTGTGGAGGCAAGGAATTTAAAACGGGGGTTGAATTATTAATACCACTATCGGGAGGAATAGAAAGTGAGAGATCCACAAAGACAGTATCATCTAAAAGGTATTCAGATGTCTCATCAGTATAATCATCTGAACTAAATTCATCACTGTAATGCAATTCATTGTCTTCATAGCATTCAGTGTCATCAAAGCATCTATTCATTTTTTGACAGGTATCTGGAACTGATTTAGTGTCTGATAGAGAAGCATCAGTCAAAATATATACATCTGATACTTCATCCTGGGAATCAAATATGGACCAATTATCAACCAAATCATCAATCTCAATACAGGCTTTTAACTTATTAGAAGAACTTTTGGGACACTTGCGAGCAAAGTGACCTTCTTGTTTGCAAATAAAACATGCATTGGATTTTCTTGGTTGCCAGTGTTTTTCCAAATATTTAAACTTTTGAAAAGGCCTTCTTGGATTGGCTACTCTTTTAGGCTTGAATTTTCCATACCTTTTAGATTTTCTTTTCTTGAATGGCGTCCATGGAAGGACAGAACGGAAAACATCAAGTCCCAGAGAAAAATCTTGAGCTTTCTTTTGCCAGGAGAGATATTTGACCTTTTCTTGACATCTAAAAAAACGATCTATCCAGTAGGTTTGTTCAATATTCTTTCCTTGGACTTCAAGATCTTTCATAATTAAATCTCCTAGATTACCAAGTAGCTTAGACAAAAATTTAATTTTCTGAACATAATCATTAGTCAGATTGGCTTTATAAATTTTTTCCATGTAATCATTGTCAAACTGATCTAGGAACTTAATATCCTTGAGTTCCATTCTTATTACTTAGTGGAAGAAAGTCTTACCTACGCCATATATGAGGTTGAACAAAATGTCAATGATAATACTTTGGATGACTTTGGATGCTCAGTATATTAACACCCATAGAAATATCTCAGTTTATGTTTTCAGGGAAGAAACCAATATCTTTACACCTATTGGAACTGCATACACTGGTTTAAAGAATTTTTTTTAGTGAGAATGCAAAAACGGTTCAATCAAATTCTTATAATTGCTATTTAAAAAAAAAAATCAACTAATCTTATAATTGCTAAGATGACATTTTGTAAGAATTTTCTCAATATTATAATTGTTAAGATGACATTTTGTATTTGAAAAATGATAAGATTTTTCTCATACATATTGCAAATGCAAAGGAAAATTTGTAAAACAAATAATACGTTGTCTTCATTATCTCGATGAAATTCAATAATACTATTCGTTAAAAAGAGGTTTAAACAAAAATACTCGACCCACAATAACTTAACAAAAACTGTAATTTCCTTCCAGCAAATATCCCATCTAGTGAAAATTTTTCCAATGTTCCTCCCAATTCTCGACTTTAACTTGCAAGGAAGAGAGAAAGAAATCGTTAGATAAAGTATGGTGTTGAAGTAACTATAAATAAACTTGCAGGGCAGAGAGAAAGAAATCGTTAGATAAAGTATGGTGTTGAATTAACAATAATAAATATGACATTGTTGTATAAATAAATATGACATTGTTGAATAGAGAAAGAGAAAGGAAAAGGAAAATGGATTAAATAACTTAGTGATCGAAACAATATCAAATATTTACTCTGATAGGTGTCTCTTTTGTTGGAACTAGTTACTTTAATAATTTTTCTAATTAATTTTTTTGTTTGGATGGTGTGAATTGGATGATGCTGGTATATTCTCGTCATCGCCACTCCATCAACGAATGGAATTGAAAGTCATAACTTCCTTGCATATCTAAATTACATGTTTAAACCATACTTAAATTATTTTTTTACAAAACATGATTAAAAAATTATTGTGCCTATTGTTGATAACCATGTATGCTAATTAGTTAGAAATGAAATAAAATAAAAAACTTATAAAAGATTCATTCCAACGTGGATTAATTTTGAAACTTATAATTGTTCACATTCCCAAACGTATTGGCAAGTGCGCGTTTAAAATATTTTCCTCCACTCCATTAACCTAGTGGTTGCATATGCATGACATTCAAATTCAAATGTATGTCTGCTCACACGTTACTATAAAGAATAAAATATTATTTTATTAAATTATTATTGCTTTGGTGGATTGAATTTTTATTACTTTAAAAAATATTGTTGTTATTGGTCATTCAAGTCTCCAGGCTACTCATTTCAACTTACTTCCTTAATGTATCCACCTCAACAATTAAATCTAGAATGATTAATGGGGTTGACATGATGTATGATAATAAAAAATAATTAGAGTTTCATATTATTTAAACAATATAATGAATAAATAATAAATGGTGGGTTTAAATTATAATATAATTTTAGGTTTCATAATGTAATGTAAAAACAAAATTGTAACTATCATGTAATAATATATCACTTAACTAATTCAATTATACTTCTTGTTGTATTGAGCATTTGTGTTAACTTTTTATGTATTGGAATCTCTCATTAATAATAATATTTCGTTATCACACAATTGTGAGAATTGCAATACAGAGATAACCCTAATATTAAATTATAATAAAATTATTTTAATACAAAATAAATTGTAAAATTAAATTATAATAACTATTTTAATATAATTGTATTATTAATAAATTATAATAATTATTATAATTATATTATATTATATTATTATATTATTAAATTATTATAAGGTTTATGGAGTAGTGGTCTCCTATGCATGCCATTCAAATGTATTCCCACTCACAATTAACTATAAAGAATAAAATATTATTTTATTAAATTTAACTATAAAGAACAAAAACTTATTTTATTAAATTATTTTTGCTTCTCTAGATTTATTTTTTATTACTTCAAAAAAAATGTTGTTTCTCTCGTATTCAACTGTGCATGCTACCCATTTGGACTTCCTTAATGTTGAATTCTTTTACTTAATATGATCATATTATTTAAACAATATAATGAATAACTAATACATTGTAGGTTTAAATTATAATATAGTTTTAGTTTCATAAATTAGTTGTAAAAAAAATTGTGACTATGATCATATATCACTTAACTAATGCAATTATACTTCTTGTTTTATTCAACATTTGTATTAAAGTTTGGTGTATTGAAAGATTTGCTTAATAATAAGGTTTCATTAACACATAATTGCCATATAAAGAATCAACCTTAAGGTTAAATTTTAATGAAATTATTTTAATACAATTATATTATAATATTAAATTATTAAATTATTATTATTATCATATAAAATAATAATAATAATAATAATAAATTTAAAATCTACTTTAATAACATTTTAACCTTGTCAAGATAAAAAAAATATGCTTGATCACTCTAAATGAGTAAATTTTATTTTAATGAAATCCATAATTAATATAAATTAATTACTTAAAAAAATAAAATATTAATAAATTGAAACATTTAACATTATTAATTAATGGCATTAATTAAAACATTTTACAATATGTAATTAAAATTTTTATATAAAAAAAAAAAAAGTTTAATAACATTAAAGACTAATTCAAAATATGTAAAAAACTATATTAAAATTATTTAATAATAAAGTGAAATAATTATTATATTGCCATTATTACATTGACATATTAATTAAATCATTAATACATAATTATTATATTTAACTATATTATTCAAATATATCTAAACATGAATATATTGAGTTTTGGTTAATAATAATAATAATAATAATAATATGTTGGAATTGTACTTAAATGTTTTTAACTTTAAAATATTAACTAAAACTTTTCACAGTATATTAATTAAAATTTTTATTTAAAAATGTTTAATAACATTAATTTAAACATGTTTAAGGAAATAAATTAATACAACGTTAATTAATTAAATTATTGAAACAATAATTAACATTAATATTAATTAATTAAAACATTAACATTAATTAATTTTTAACATTATATGAAACATTGATAGCATTTATAAAAACATTAAATTTTTAACATTAATTAAAACATTTGGCAATAGAGTAATTAAAAAATTTATAATAAAATGTTCATATTAATTAATAGTAATATTAAGTTAATTAATTAAAATATTTAATAAGATAAATGAAAAGACAAGAGAATACACTAACTAAAATATTTATATAAAAGTCAAAGGTGAGATGAAACCTCATACAAGGTGGTTAAACATTGAGACAATTATTGGGTATAATATTAAGGTTTATATTATTTGGTTTAATAATAAGTCTTATAATATTTGTTTTAATATTAGAGTTTTTAATATATATAGGGTTTATAATATTTGGTTTGAATATTATGATTTACATTATGGAGTAATATGTTGGGTTATAATATCTATTCTAATATATAGAGTTTATAATTAGACTTTAATATTGGGTTTATAATATTAGGGTTTATAATATTGTGTTTAGTATTTAGAATTTATAACATTAGGGATTATAATATTTCAGTTTATAATATTGATTCTTAGGGTTTATTGATTTCTTGTGTTTTTAATATTGATCCCTTGGGTATTTAATATTTATCCCTTGGGTTCACAAATTTCTTTGGTTTGTAATATTAAATCCTTGGGTTTATTAGTTCTTTTGGTTTATAATATTAATAACCCCTTGGGTTTATTATTCTCTTGAATTTAAAATATTAATTCTTATGGTTTATTAATCTCTTGAGTTTAAAGTATTAATTCTTATGCCTTATTAATTTCTTGGTTTATAATATTAATATTTATCCCTTCGGTTCACCAATTCCTTTGGTTTATAATATTAAACCCTTGGGTTTATTAGTTCTTTTGGTTTATATTATTAATAATCTCTTCGGTTTATTAATCTCTTCACTTTAAATTATTAATTCGTAGGGTTTAATAATTTCATAGGTTTTGAGTTTCAGATATTAATTACTAGGGTTTATTTCTCTCTTGAGTTTTCTAATTTTTTGGGTTGGTAATATTAGGCATTAAATATTAGTCTTACACTTTAATATTAATGCAAGGTCCAATGTCACATTATGAAAAACATTGTCTCAATAAGAAAATCACTCATAGGCTATCATTGTTAATCATAGTTAGTCGTAGTCAATGAAGATCTTCCATGGTCTAATGTCACATTGTGACAAAGATTGTGTGAATATGAAAATCAACCATGGCAAACCATGGTCATTCTTCGTCCAATGTCGCATTGTGACAACAATTGTCTAAATGTTTAAATCAAGCATGCTCAACCATGTTTATTTTACGGTTTATAGTATTTATCTAAAGATTTTTATATACTTGAGGTTTATAATATATATCTAAAGGTTTTTATATACTTTGGTTTTATAATATTAATATTTTAGGTTTAATATTATTCCCTTGAGTTTATAATATTAAAAATCATGTGAGTTTATCAAAACTTTTTGTTTAAGATATTAATGTTTAGGCTTTATGAATCTCTTATGTTTTTCATATTGATCCCTTCACCTTATTTATCCTTCAGGTTTTTAATATTTATCCCTTGGGTTCACTCATTATTGTGGTTTATAATATAAAACCCTTGGGTTTATTAGTTCTTTTCGTTTATAATATTAAACCACCCTTGGGTCTTAGAATCTCTTGAGTTAAAAATATTAATTCTTAGGGTTTATTAATTTCTTAGGTTTTTGAGATAAAATTTTTAATTCTTAGGCTTTATTAATCTCTTGTGTTTTTAATATTGATCCCTTGACCTTATTGAGCCCTTAGGTTTTTAATATTTATCACTTCGTTTCACCAATTCCTTTGGTTTCTAATATCAAACCATTGGTGTTATTAGTTCTTTATGTTTATAATCTCTTGAGTTTAAAATAGTAATTATTCGAGTGTAGTAATTTCTTGGTTTATAATATTAATATTTACCCCTTGGGTTCACCAATTACTTTGGTCTATAATACTAAACCCTTGGGTTTATTACTTCTTTTGGTTTATAATATTAGTAATGACTTGGGTTTATTAATATATTTAATTTAAAATATTAATTGTTAGGGTTTATTAATTTCTTAGATTTTAGAGTTTAAAAATTTTATTCCTAGGGCTTAATAATTTTTTTTGTTTTTAATATTGATTGATGCCCGAGCTACCCTCAATCTCCTTTCTCCATGCATATACAATTAATGCACTCCAATTTTATGCCTAATAATTTTAAATCTGGGCATTCTCTAACATACACAGTCTTCATAATTTATTGGTTATAAAACCTAACAACCCAGAATTCTCACCTCTAAGAAGAAGCTAATATTTTAATTGCACTATGGTTATAAACCATATTCATTACCCTCGCATGCATTCAATTAGCTATTCAACTCTATTTTAAAGCGCAACACTACAACTCAAACCATATTAACTTCGTCCTTCACTTTATGAGTTCTGAATCATCATTTGAACTTTATAATTAACCCAACCTATAAAGGTTCATTGTATGAATGAATATGGCCTACACTCAGACCCTTATAAAAATCCAAGCACCAATCATAAAATAACATTCTGCTTAACATTTCAAGGGAACTCTTGTGGCCTTATATAATATGGAAACCAACGTATGAATTCGTTGGGCCCCACAGAGCATAACATATCCAACCCATAAAATGAGCCACCGCAACATATTAACATTGGGTCCCACAACATATCATTTAAGATTGGGTTATATTTCAAATATCAACGTCAGATTTGATTCGGGCCCACAACAGACTATACGTACCTTGGTTTAACTTTCATACAGCATGCAATCACGACCACCATTGATCTCCCAACACATTTGATTGAACGGATAAAATGAATATCGCATTTTTCTTGCCTCCAAACTTTAATGCTAAAAAACAACATGAAATAAGTGGTAATTGGAAACCACCTTATGCCACGCGTCGGAAAAAGAACACTATCGCATTTTTTTAACCAAATCCACTTACCAGTTATGAGTTGCGTGAACCCACTGGTTTTCCTTTCTTCGGTTTCACTATTCACCAATTACGGTTCCACCTCTCCTTCGTGGTTCCACTTCATTTCTATTTCTTCAATGATTGTACGGGTGCTGTGTGCCAATATCTCTATTGTAAAACCAGACTCGACTCATCAAACCGTTCAACTTAAGGTTTGAACAGAATGCTATAACCTGGCCACTAATAGCTCCATTTTTTAACTTCTGGTTCACGGGTACCATTACTTCCGGGTTTAATTAACACACAAATTTGAGCAAGACCAGGATTCAATCTTCACCCAATGCTTGCGCAGACTTTCATTCTCCACAAATTTGTTATCTTCGACCTTCCCCAAGAATTTATTCAACGAATGAAATTCTATTATCCCAATTCTAAGGCTTACGCTCCAACATTTTTATAGACTCGTTTCTATATACGAACTGCATTCTTTTCACTTGGCTCCACTTATGTAATTCACACAACATTTTACTTAACTTATGCGTCCCCAGTTCATTTCTATGAATTCTTACTTCGCTGCAAGTTATCTCTGCAATTCGACTTCACAATTCCCCTTCGTGGTTGCAACAGAACTCCCACGGTATTCTATGGTTTTCAAAAATAACATTATCGTATGCCAAATTCTGAATTTGAATTCAAATTTCCTCCTATGTCATCGATCCTTGCAGTGATCGATGACTGCAAGTCCTAAATATCCTCATAAATATATATAAAACCTCATGTGCCATAATCAACATTAATTTAACCAGTCATATGTTGAATCACATTACAAACTCCATTTACAGAGTTAAGCATACAATTCCGCCCAATTCAACGCAAAGTAATATTTCAGACAATACACCCATTCTTATACAATTGTCTATTTAGTTTTGAAGGCACTCATACAAAATTTAAATTAAATAATATGCATCTAATTCCGAAACATATTCTTCATTTATGCAATTGAAAGTACTTACAAAAACCTCTTGTTCAGGCCAGATCTTCAATTCGATGGCCTTCTACACTTACTACTATGCCTCCTGAACTGCTATCCTACTCTCTGCACAACTCTCTAGGTCTGAACAACTATACTATCTTTCAATGCTTACAATTATACAAAGTGATGACCTGAATCGATCCAGGTTCCTTTACAGCTCGACAAACCCTTAAGATTCCAGATTCCTAAATTTAGACAAACTCCCTAGAATAACTAAAACTGACCCTAATTCGACTATCCCTTCACTTTCACAACTAATCAAATTCTCTCATGTTCTCTAGTGGTTAGAGAACATTTAAAATTCCTCACTATTTTATTCAAAATACAAATAATTACAAGAGAACTTAAAAACATAAGACCTCTCTACATTTTATAAAAAATACAAGATATTTCTAGAGTCTAATGCCCCTGCATCAGACTCCCAAGGTTCAAATTATTCATGATCTCCTGATCATGTGTCTTTAATATCTACCTCCTAGATCCCATACTTTTTTTTGCTGCTGTCCAACAGCTGCATCATCCTCCGACTGCATTTCTCTAGGTCTCCATATCATGTTCTGCAATTTACCTCCAGCTATACTTTCACAATATTTTCTTGTCTTTCCTTTGATGAAACTCTCCTACTTTCTTGCTGCTGTCTGCTACTTCTAAGACACCTTCATCATCAGTCTTCTGATGCATTCAATCTCTATGCCCAACTTATCTTCTAGCTGGAAATTTCCTTGCCCACTGCTGCTGCTTTCACTTTCTATTACTGTGGCTGCTTTTGTTGTTGTTGTTGTTACTTCCCTTTTTGCTGCCAACATTGCTTCAACTGTTACCTCCTCGATTGCTGATGTAATTGTTTTTATTTCTGTAGATTTCATCCCCCGTGTTGCGGCCTCCCAAACTTCTTGTCCCTCTGCAACAATTTTATTGTGCTCATCATCTGCAAACTCACTTTTAGAAAAGAAATCATCAATTAACTTTCTTCCTGCAGTAACATACTCATTTAGTATACTAGTAAACATAATCAAATTTGTCAAACTAGTATATGCCCCTATTTCTTTCACAACTTCAGGAAATTTCACTCTAGTGTCTGCAATCTCCTATTTAATTGTTCTCAGTAAAAATTTCAGCCATCTCTCTTGTACATTCATACCATCAATATGCTGCAATTCAGGTTCAGCATATTCTTCTTCTTCTTCTTCTTCTTGGGAAATCCTCAGTAATTGTTCCTTATCCCCTTGATTGATTCTAGAAATCAAATCAAGTTCTTCAACCACTATATCCTTATCCACTATCAGAATAGAATTTTGATTCTTCATCACTGTGTCAGTCTTAAAAATCTGCCCCACAGTCTGCTCTTGGCCCATCAGACAAGCCAATTCTTCCTTGTCACCAACATTAACAAGTTTCTTCATGACTGTTCCACCTTCTTTCTGCAACAATGCCTCTTCTCTCAAGACAATTCCAAATGATGGGTTGTCTTCTGCAATACCTATAAACATAATCAAATTGTCAGTGTTAAAATCACAAGACCCACTAGTTTCATTTGATGACCCAGTCACCAACTCTTCCTTCTGCAATTCTAAGTCTCTTTCAAGACCCAGAAAATATTTACTGTATTTATCCTCAGCTTTCATTGTGCCAATCACCATGTTAGAATGATGATACTTCACTATGTATTTAGCCAACATAGTTTCTCTTTCATTCAATTATCTGACAGTTTCCAATTACTGTTCTTCTTTCCCTGCATGATCAACACATGAACCTTCAAAAATTCCAAGGTCTCAATGCTTCTTCCTTGTCTGAAAAAGCATCAGTATGTTGTTCTGAGTTTTCTTATAAATTCTTTGTCAGCACATCAGTATGCTAATTTGCATCCTCCATGAGACTATAAGCTAGTATCTCCTTCTTTCCATCATCTACTTCATGAATTTCCTTCTGTTGTGATTCACCAAAATGAACTTCTTCATTTTTCTGAATCATTTTCTTATCTTCTGTCCTCTGATTGTCATTCATGACAATTCCTTTGTATTGCTTCTTCAGAAATATATCCCGGGCATAGGTCCTCTGCTTCTCCAATTCTCTCCTTTGAAAATCCAACCTCCTAGACAATTCAACAACTTCAATTGGAGTAGATTTTGGGAACCTCACACAACCTTTTACACCTTCACTTTCTCTTGACCAATCATCAGCTGGTCCTTCTCTCTCTGCTTCAATATTCTGCTGAATATTCTCATTATACTCTTCTGTCTTCATGTCTTCCTCCTGAGATCTTACTATATTAGCGTTGATATGAACAGATTTCAGATTCAATTTCTCTTCCTCAACAAACTTTAAAGTCTGTTCATCTCCCTATGGTGTACCTGCAAACATACACAACTCTTTAGTTTCAAAACCACAAGACTTTTCAGTCTTGGTTTCTTTCTCAAGCACTTCCCTTTGAATAGATATGCATGTGGAATCTTCAAATTCCATCCTTGACTCAAGAACTCTGAGTTCCTCTTCCTCTATAGAACTTGTAATCTCCTCACAATTGTCAGGTTCAAAAATACAAGTCTTTACATCATCCAACTGATCTGGACTTGTCCAATAACTCAGGAAATCATCAATGATTTTTTCTTTAGCAAGACAAGCTTCTTGATGCATTAAGTCTTCATCATGATTCACAAGATGTCTTACAGATCTCCGTTCTTCACCTGTACTCTGTTCTGCTTCGCAAACAGAAACTTCTTTTCTCAACTCAGTTGCTCTGAGTTATTCTTTCAACAAGGCAATCTCCTTTTGCCTCAACCTCAACTGTAATGGTTGCCATTTCACTCTCTTCTTCACGAGCCAACCAACTCTCTGGATTTCCTCTATCCTCTGTTCCATTTTATTTAACTATTCACTGATCTCAGCTACCTCTTTCCAATATTCTGCATCAGTCAACTGCTGCCTTATGCCATTTACCTTGACATATTCTTTCTCTTTTCTGCTATGGCCTTTCTCAGAACCTTTGCTCACTCTGGTATGACTATCAGTAGTCATCCTTTCCTCCATGATTTATTCACTCATAAGCTGCACTAAGCCTCTGCAATAGCAAGCTCTCTTGCTGCCACTTACCTCACCAATCCTTTCCTCTGGATCTGGGCTTTTGGAAAGTACTGGTCCCCTATCTGCTGGAACCTTCTGAGCACTCTCTTATGCTCTCTTTAGGCTTCACTCTGCAACTTTTCAAGAACACATATGTTCTTCTTTCATCGAACCTTTGTTGGGAATTCTCTAGGTTCTGCCACACTTTCTTCTGCACTTTAGAATCCTCTACTGAACTCTTTCATCACTGCTATCAAAGCTGTGATCTGCTTTTGCTGAGATTTCTCTAATTGTCTGTAATCTAAATTCTGCAAACAATTCTTCAAACCAGAGTTAAACACTGCTCATCAGCTCACCTTCTCTTGAGAACACTGCAATTACTCTCCCTATTCAACCTTTAGCTGAATATCAGGTTCACTGCCATCATCATCAAACTTTGTCTTCACTTTTCTGCAACCACAATTCTACAAACATAAATTCAAGTCAGATTTAAAATTATTTTACTTGTAAGATCCCTGCATGATCTTGTCTTCCACTCATTCTGCAAACCTATGTTCACTGTAATTCTATGTACCTTTGCTGCATATCAGATTTCAAATTTTGATCTTCTTCCTTCTCTCATCACATTCATTCACTCAGATTTAATTACAAAAAATTCTTTTACTTCAAACAAATCCTTTCTTGATGCTTTTATACCACAATGATGCATGGGCTACCCTCAATCTTCTTTCTCTATGCATATACAATTAATGCACTCAAATTTTATGCCTAATAATTTTAAATCTGGGCACTCTCTAACATACGGAGTCTTCATAATTTATTGGTTATAAAACCTAACAACCTGGAATTCTCACCTCTAAGCGGAAGCTTATATTTTAATTGCACTACGGTTATAAACCATAGTCATTACCCTCACATGCATTCAATTAGCTATTTAACTCTAGTTTAAAGCCCAGCACTAAGACTCAAACCATATTAACTTCGTCCTTCACTTTATGAGTTTCGAATCATCATTCGAACTTCATGATTAACCCAACCTATAAAGGTTCATTGTATGAACGAATATGGCCTACATTCAGACCCTTATAAAAAGCCAAGCACCAATCATAAAATAACATTCCGCTTAACATTTGAAGGGAGCTCTTGTGGCCTTATATAAGATGGCAACCAACATATGAATTCGTTGGGCCCCACACAGCATAACATATCCAACCCATAAAATGAGCCACCGCAACATATTAACATTGGGTCCCACAACATATCATTTAAGATTGGGTTATATTTCAAATATCAACGTCAGATTTGATTCGGGCCCACAACAGACTATACGTACCTTGGTTTAACTTTCATACATCGCACAACCGCGACCACCGTTGATCTCCCAACACATTCAATCGCACAGATAAAATGAATATTGCATTTTTCTTGCCTCTGAACTTTAATGTTAAAAAAAAACGCAAAATAAGTGGTAATTGGAAACCACCTTATGCCACGCGTCAGACAAAGAATACTATCGTGTTTTTTTAACCAAATCCACTTACCAGTTATAAGTTGTGTGAACCCACTGGTTTTCCCTTCTCCGGTTTCACTGTTCACCAATTACGGTTCTGCCTCTCCTTCGTGGTTCCACTTCATTTCTAATTCTTCAATGATTCTATAGGTGTTGTGTGCCAATCTCTCTATTGTCAAACCAAAATCGACTCATCAAACCGTTCAACTTAAGGTTTGAACATAACACTATAACCTGGCCACTACGTCTTATATCACATAGCTCCATTTTTTAACTTCTGGTTCACGGGTACCATTTCTTTTGGGTTTAATTAACACACAAATTTGAGCAGGACCGGGATTTAATCTTCACCCAACGCTTGCGCAGACTTTCATTCTCCACAAATTTGCTATCTTCGACCTTTCCCAAGAATTCATTCAAGGAATGAAATTATATTATCCCAATTCGAAGGCTTACGCTTCAACGTTTGTATAGACTCGTTTCTATATACGAACTGCATTATTTTCACTTGGCTTCACTTCTGCAATTTTCACAGCATTTTACTTAACTTCTGCATTCCTAGTTCATTTCTACGAATTCTTACTTCGCTGCAAGTTATATCTGCAATTCGACTTCACAATTCCCCTTCTTGGTTGCAACAGAACTCCCACGGTATTCTATGGTTTTCCAAAATAACATTGCCATATGCCAAATTCTGAATTTGAATTCAGATTTCCTCCTATGTCATCGATCCTTGCAGTGATCGATGACTGCAAGTCCTAAATCTCCTTAGAAATATATATAAAGCCTCATGTGCCATAATCAACATTAATTTAACCAATCATATGTCGAATGACATTACAAACCCCATTTACAGAGTTAAGCATACAATTCTGCCCAATTCAACGCAAAGTAATATTTCAGACAGTACACCCATTCTTATACAATTGTCTATTTAGTTTCGAAGGCACTCATACAAAATTTAAATTAAATAATACGCATGTAATTCCAAAACAAATTCTTCATTTATGCAATTGAAAGTACTTACAAAAACCTCTTGTTCAGGCCAGATCTTCAATTCGATGGCCTTCTACCCTTACTACTATGCCTCCTGAACTGATATCCTACTCTCTGCACAGCTCTCTAACTCTGAACAGCTATACTATCTTTCATGCTTACAATTATACAAAGTGATGACCTGAATCGATCCAGGTTCCTTTACAGCTCGACAAACCCTTAAGATTCCAGATTCCTAAATTTATACAAACTCCCTAGAATAACTGAAACCGACCCTAATTTGACTATCCCTTCACATTCCTAACTAATCAGCTTCTCTCATGTTCTCTAGTGGTTAGAGAATTTTTACAATTCCTCACTATTTTATTCAAAATACTAATAATTACAAGAGAACTTAAAAACATAAGACCCCTCTACGTTTTATAAAAAATACAAGGTATTTCTAGAGTCTAATGCCCCTGCATCATTGATCCCTTGACCTTATTGATCATGTAGGTTTTTAATATTTATCTCCTCGGTTCACCAATTCCTTTGGTTTATAATATTTAACTGTTGCATTTATTAGTTCTTTTGGTTTTTAATATTAATAATCCATTGGGTTTATTAATATTTTGAGTTTTAATATTATGATTTACATTATAACGTAATATGTTGGGTTATAGTATAGATTCTAATATATATCGTTTATAATTAGGGGTTAATATTGGGTTTAATATTAGGGTTTATAATATTAGGGTTTATTAATCTCTTGTGCTTTTAATATTGATCCCTTAGGTCTTTAATATTTATCCGTTGGGTTCACCAATTTCTTTGGTTTATAAAATTAAACCCTTGGATTTATTATGTTGGTTTATAACATTAATAACCCCTTGGGTTTATTAATCTCTGAAGTTTAAAATATTAAGTCTTAGGGTTTATTAATCTCTTGAGTTTAAAATATTAATTCTTATGCTTTATTAATTTATTGGTTTATAATATTAATATTTATTCCTTGGGTTCACCAATTCCTTTGGTTTATAATATTAAACCTTTAGGTTTATTGGATCTTTTGGTTTATAATATTAATAATCCCTTTATTTTATTAGTCTCTTGACTTTAAATTATTAATTCTTAGGGTTTATTCATTTCTTACGTTTTAAGTTTAAGATATTAATAATTAGTGTTTATCAATCCCTTAGAGTTTTCTAATTCTTTGGGTTGGTAATATTCAATGTTATATATTAGTCTTCCACTTTAATATTAATGCATGGTCCAATGTCACATTATGAGAAACATTGTCTCAATATTAAAATCAACCATGGGCTACCATTGTTAACCATAGTTAATCGTAGTGAATGAAAGTCTTCCATGGTCGAATGTCACATTGTGACAAAGATTGTCTCAATATGAAAATCAACCATGGCAAACCATGGTCATTCTTCATCCAATGTCACATTGTGACAACAATTGCCTCAATGTTTAAATCAAGCATGCTCAACCATGTTTATTTTATGGTTTAAAGTATTTATCTAAATATTTTTATATACATGAGGTTTATAATATTTATCTAAAGGTTTTTATATACTTGGGGTTTATAATATTAATATCTTAGGTTTAATATTATTCCCTTTAGTTTATAATATTAATAATCATGTGAGTTTATCAAACCCTTTTGTTTAAGATATTAATTTTTAGGCTTTATTAGTCTCTTGTGTTTTTCATATTGATCCCTTCGCATTATTGATCACTTAGGTTTTTAATATTTATCCCTTGGGTTCACCAATTCCTTGGGATTATAATATAAATCCCTTGGGTTTATTAATTTTTTCATTTATAATATTAAACCACCCTTGGATCTAAGAATCTCTTGAGTTAAACATATTAATTCTTAGGGTTTATTAATTTCTTAGGTTTTTGAGATAAAAATATTAATTCTTAGGAATTATTAATCTGGCTTTTAATATTGAGCTCTTGGCCTTATTGATCCCTTAGGTTTTTAATATTTATCCCTTCAGTTCACCAATTCCTTTGGTTTGTAATATCAAACCCTTGGTGTTATTAGTTCTTTATGTTTAAAATATTAATAACCCCTTGGGTTTATTAATCTCTTGAGTTTAAATTATTAATTCCTAAGGTTTGTTAATCTCTTGAGTTTAGAATATTAATTATTAGGGTGTATTAATTTCTTGGTTTATAATATTAATATTTATCCTTTGGGTTCACCAATTAATTTGGTTTATAATATTAAACCCTTGGGTTTATTACTTCTTTTGCTTTATAATATTAATAATGTCTTGGGTTTATTAATCTATTTAATTTGAAATATTAATTATTATGGTTTATTAATTTCTTAGGTTTTTGAGTTTAAAAATTTTATTCTTAGGGTTTAATAATATTTTTTGTTTTAAATATTGATCCCTCGACCTTATTGATCATGTAGGTTTTTAATATTTATCCCCTCGATTCACCAATTCCTTTGGTTTATAGTATTAAACCCTTGCATTTATTAGTTCTTTTGGTTTATAACATTAATATTCCCTTGGGTTTATTAATTTTTTGAGTTTTAATATTATGATTTACATTATGACGTAATATGTTGGGTTATAATATATATTCTAATATATAGTGTTTATAGTTATGGTTTAATATTTGGGTTTAATATTAGGGTTTATAATATTGTATTTAATATTTACATTTTATAACATTGGGGATTATAATATTTCGGTTCATAATATTGATTCTTAGAGTTTATTGATCTCTTGTGTTTTTAATATTGATCCCTTGGCCTTATTGATCCCTTAGGTCTTTAATATTTATCCCTTCGGTTGACTAATTCATTTGATTTGTAATATTAAACCATTGGGTTTATTATTTTGGTTTATAATATTAATAACCCCTTGGGTTTATTAATCTCTTAAGTTTAAAATATCAAGTCTTAGTGTTTATTAATCTCTTGAGTTTAAAGTATTAATTCTTATGCTTCATTAATTTATTGGTTTATAATATTAATATTTATCCCTTGGGTTCACCAATTCCTTTGGTTTATAATATTAAACCCTTGGGTTTATTAGTTCTTTTGGTTTATAATATTAATAATCCCTTCAGTTTATTAATCTCTTGAGTTTAAATTATTAATTCTTAGGGTTTATTCATTTCTTAGATTTTGAGTTTAAGATATTAATTATTAGGGTTTATTAATCCCTTGAGTTTCCTAATTCTTTGGGTTGGTAATATTAAGCATTAAATATTAGTCATACACTTTAATATTAATGCATGGTCCAATGTCATATTATGAAAAACATTGTCTCTTTATGAAAATCAACCATGGCCTACCATTGTTAATCATAGTTAGTCATAGTCAATCAAGGTCTTCCATGGTCAAATGTCACATTGTGACATATATTGTCTCAATATGAAAATCAACTATGGCAAACCATGGTCATTCTTCGTCCAACATCGCATTATGACAATAATTGTCTCAATGTTTAAGTCAAACATGCTCAACCATGTTTATTTTACGGTTTATAGTATTTATCTAAAGGTTTTTACATACTTAAGGTTTATAATATTAATCTCTTAGGTTTAATATCATCGGCCTTGAGTTTATAATATTAATAATCATGTGAGTTTATCAAACCTTTTTGTTTAAGACATTAATTTGCAAGCTTTATTAATCTTTTATGTTTTTCATATTGATCCTTTCGCATTATTTATCCCTTAGGTTTTTAATATTATCCATTGGGTTCACCAATTCCTTGGGTTTATGGCATAAAATCCTTTGGTTTATTAGTTATTTTCGTTTATAATATTAAACCACACTTGGGTCTTAGAATCTCTTGAGTTAAAAATATTAATTCTTAGGGTTTATTAATTTCTTAGGTTTTTTTAGTTAAAAATACTAATTCTTAGGGTTTTTTAATCTCTTGTGTTTTAAATATTGATCCCTTGGCCTTATTGATCACTTATGTCTTTAATATTTATCCCTTAGGTTCACCAATTCATTTGGTTTGTAATATCAAACCTTTGGCTTTATTAGTTCTTTTTGTTTATAATATTAATAATCCCTTGGGTTTATCAATCTCTTGAGCTTAAAATATTAATTCTTAGTGTTTACTAATCTCTTAAGTTTAAGTATCAATTATTAGGGTTTATTAATTTTTTGGTTTATAATATTAATATTTATCCCTTGGGTTCACCAATTACTTTGGTTTATAGTATTAAACCTTTGGGTTTATTACTTCTTTTCGTTTATAATATTAATAATGTCTTAGGTTTTTTAATCTATTTAATTTAAAATATTAATTATTAGGGCTTATTAATTTCTTAGGTTTTTGAGTTTAAAAACTTTATTCTTAGGGTTTAGTAATTTTTTTTGTTTTTAATATTGATTCCTTGGCCTTATTAATCATGTATGTTTTTAATATTTATCGCTTGGGTTCACCGATTCCTTTGGTTTATAATATTAAACCCTTGCGTTTATTCCTTCTTTTGGTTTATAATATTAATAATCCATTGGGTTTATTTATCTTTTGAGTTTAAAATATTGATTATTATGGTATTAATATCCTAGATTTTTGAGTTTAAAATATTAATTCTTGGGGATGTTTTTAATATTTATGCTTGGGTTCACCGATTCCTTTGGTTTATAATATTAAACCCTTACGTTTATTCCTTCTTTTGGTTTATAATATTAATAATCCATTGGGTTTATTTATATTTTGAGTTTAAAATATTGATTATTATGGTATTAATATCCTAGGTGTTTGAGTTAAAAATATTAATTCTTGGGGTTTATTAATTTCTTGTCATTTTAATATTAATCTCTTGGCGTTATTGATCCCTGGGTTTATTATTTCCTTGGTTTTTTAATATCAATCCATTGGGTTTATTATTTGGGTTAATTCATTGGGTTTATAATATTAACAATCCCTAAAGTTGATTGCTCTCTTATGTTTATAATATTAATAATCATGTGAATTTATCATTCATTTGTATTTAAAATATTAATTCCTAAGCTTTATTAATCTCTTCACCTTTTAATATGGATCTCTTGGGCTTCTTGATCTCTTAGCTTTTAAATATTTTTCCCTTGGGTTCACCAATTCCGTGGGTGAGGTTATTAGTTTTATTGGAATATAATATTAATAATCCCTTCGTATATATGTAAGAGATATGTACTTATTATAAATAGTAATAAAATACTAATATTATGTTATATTTTAATTTTAGTATATATTATGTTATATTATTTGGGTTAATTCATTGGGTTTATAATATTAACAATCCCTAAAGTTGATTGTTCTTTTCTGTTTATAATATTAATAATAATGTGAATTTATCATTCATTTGTATTTAAAATATTAATTCCTAAGCTTTATTAATCTCTTCACGTTTTAATATGGATCTCTTGGGCTTCTTGATCTCTTAGCATTTTAATATTTTTCCTTTGGGTTCACCAATTCCATGGGTGAGGTTATTAGTTCTATTGGAATATAATATTAATAATCCCTTCGTATATATGTAAGAGATATATACTTATTATAAATAGTAATAAAATACTAATATTATGTTATATTTTAATTTTAGTATAGTTTGAGTTATAACTATTAATGTGTTGAAAAAATTTAATAATATTTTATTATTATATATTTTATTATCAAATAATAAAATATATATATATATATATATATATATATATATATATATATATATATATATATATATATATATATATATATTATAAGTAGATATATAAGAGAGAAAGGTAGTTGCTATATTCATAAATATATAATGATTATTTTGCAACACATGTGGTGGGTGTGATATATTATTGGCGTATATCAAACATATTAGTAAATATGACTGTAAATATATTTTATATACGCCTATCCGCCTATATCAACCATATTGGTAAATGTGTTAATGCTAATTTAATGCCAATTGTATTTAGTGTTGCAAGATGGTAAAACTTTAATTTTATATATATATATATATATATATATATATATATATATATATATATATATATATATATTACAAGTAGATATATAAGATATATTGGTAGTTATATTCATAAAGATATAATGATTATTTTGGTAAAATACATGTGGTGGGTGATGGATATAGGCTTATTGGCGTATATCAAACACATTAGTAAATATGGCTGTAAATATATTTTATATACGCCTATCCGCCTATATCAATCATATTGGTAAATGTGTTTATGCTAATTTAATGCCAATTATATTTAGTGTTGCAAGATGGTAAAACTTTAATTTTATTTTGTACATTTTGTTTACACTTGCATTGAAAATAGATAATGATGACAAAATAAAGAAAGAAGAAGCATGAATTGAAAGTATATATGTTTTTAATGCCTATTAATGATAGAGCTTTAATTTTATTTTCTACATTTTGTTTACACTTGCAGCATTGAAAACAGATATTGGAAAAAGAAAAAAACATGAATTGAAAGTATATATTATGGAACAACCAATGTGTTCAAATTAAGGGATACCTACCATTGTAGTTGATTAGTAGGAGAAGGAGACGTACCACCTCAATCTTCCAAACGAGTTTTATAATATTGCACAATTCACATGCATGAAGGATAGTTAGCTCGATCGTTATGGTAGATGAGATGGAGGCTTCAGCCCCATAACTAGAGTTAATTATGAGTATTTACTTGACCCATTTTAAAGGAAAAATCATGAGTCATTCACGGGTTATATTTAACAAAGCACTCATAGGTAACTTAACAAGATCGTTATGGGAGATGAGATGGAGGCTTGATGCCCATAACTAGTTAATTATGAGTATTTACTTTACCAATTTGACTCATTCACATGGGTTATATTTAACAAAGTAGGTAACTTAACAAAGTAGTCATAGATGTTAAAAGTTAAGAAATTTGGATTAAATTGGTGGGGGTGGCAAGAACAAAGTTAGTATGTGTTAAAATATTTTGAAAAATACCTTAAAAATATATTTTTAAGGTTAAATTTTTGAAACATTAGTTAATGGTTTCCAAAATCAAATATTTGCAAAAAAAATTAATAAGATATATTAATTGTGTTTTTAAAAATTATTTAAAAAATTAATTAAACATGTATTAATTGTAACTATTTCTAGAAATCATTAAAAAAATAGTGAGACAATGGTATTAAGGTTGAAATAAGATATTAATTTTTTCTCAATCAAGTTTTCAAGTAATTTAATCAATTTAATCATAATATTTCATTAAGCACTGATTAGGTAGGATATTTTAATGTAACTTGAAAACAAGACATCTTCTTTCCAATATAGACATGCCCAATATAACATGCATATCAGTTAAACTATTAAAAGGTGATGAAGTAGGTTGTTAGGTTCAATTCCCTTTTTGGGTGATGTATTGGACATGTTGATAAAGATGGAATAAAAAATGAATAAAGAAAAAAAGAGAAAAAAAGAAACAAATGATACATACTACCATGAAAAAAATAATAGTTTTGAAATACTTATGATATTTCTTAAGTATAAAAGATAGATTTATAATAAATTATTTTTTTAATGAAATTAAGTATTTTTTATTTCAATAGAAGTTAACTATCATAACATAAAAATATTTAATTAGGCTTAGAGTATGCTCTAAAATTGATATTATTTGGCTAAGAGTAGAAGTGAAAGCTTTCCCCTTTACAGATTATTAGCTAGTGCGATTTTCTTTGAATAATAATGATGAATAAGCCTACATTCCTAGATAAAAACCAATAATGACATTCTTCATTGTTGATTTGATAACTAAATTATGATATATTTTTCCACAATATAAAAAAAATATCAGCATAATTATAAATATATATATATATATATACAATACAGTAAAGGACAATCAAAGTAAAGGTAAAGTAAACTGCCTTCTCAATATGAATTCTATATACAAGATGAAATCTATATAAAATCTAGTTAAAGTAAGGTAGGATTAGCCATTAGGTGTAAGGTAACGTGCTTTATTAATATGCAATTAATGTAATAGACCTTCAATTAATGTAATAGACCTTTCTCCTTTCGGTTTGCAATGAGAGACAACCAGTTCAAACTTTAAAAATTTTATATCCTGTGACACATACGTATTTATGTAGATTTAAAATCAATTTCCTTCTTGCAACTTTTCAGAAATAAAAATCACTAAACGAAATATACAATTTTTCAACTACACACTTTTACTTGAACTCGAAAACCTAGATGTCATTAATCGAAGTTAAATAATGTTTTTACTACAATGGCATAAAACTTTTTTAATAAACCCACACACACGTAGTCTCTTGTCAACTTACATTGTAGAGAATTTAGCTTCTCCATACAGAATATTGCAATCAACGGGAAATCAACGAGCAAAAATTGTAAACGAACAATACTTGGTTGTGAATGATCTCTTCATCTCTTCCCTAGTTGACGATAAGATCAATATGTCAAAGATGTATTACCTCAATAATGTTTTGGGATGTGGATGATTTTTTACCTGAAAGAATTTTTGGGAGAGTTGCAACACAAAGACCTCATATTGGGTGTTGTTGAATTGCTTTCTTCTAATAGGAATAAGAAAGTAATTTTTTACATAACTGTTGGTTCGTGCACATAATAGATAAATGGCTTCTCAGATTGTATTAGATTCCTTTTCCTCTCCTACCAAATCTTTTAATATCGCATTGTAATCTCTATGAGAATTCAACTTGTTTCGACATTGGTATCATAGCAGTAATATTCAACCATGCTTCTCAGTGTCAGTCATATACTTCAAGTTACTTAAAATTGAAATGTTACGATAAATACCCCAGTCGAGGTGGAAGAACAAAGTTAATATGAAGAAGAGAGGTTGCTAGAGTCATGAATTCAAATTTTTATATCGATAATTTGATAAATACCCCAATCCGGGTGGAAGAACAAAGGTATAGTGGAGAAGAGAGGTGGGGGTGAGGAAGAGGGTTATTATCCCACTTTGTCATAGGTTTCATCGGTCTGGTTATGGGCGATCTTTAGGGTGATAATGATCTTGCATGAAATACTCAAACTGTCAACTTGAGCTGGTTATGTCTAGTTATGGGCGATCTTTAGGGTGATAATGATCTTGCACAAAATACTCAAATTGTTAACATGAGCTGGTTATGGGTGATATTAGGGTGATAATGATCTTGCATGAAATACTCAAACTGTCAACATGAGCTTACAATTTAGGGTATGGTTTTTTTGGAGGAGAAATTTAAATGCAAGTGGGAATTCCTTGGTGTTGCCTCTGGAGAAATTTAAATGCAAGTGGGAAGTGGGAATTCCTTGGTGTTGCCATGTCCCAGACCCAGGAGTGGTAAATAGTCGAAGATAGGAAATCCTGGTCCTATTGAGGGGGGGTTGCGAGTTGTATTAGTACAACGATTAACAAGGTAAGTTCCCTCGGCCCCTCATGTGGGATATCCTATGCTTCTGTGTTTTCAAGGTCGGTTGGTATTTCAACGCTTTCATTTCCTGTTGTTGAAAGACTCATATCTCAGAGTTGTAAGACCAATTAAGGCCATAATTGTTGGATAAACAGTAATTTCAACCAACCCTGCCGACAGAATTAAATGCTAAGAGTCGTCTCGGTGTTTCTGGAGAGATCTAGCTTCTTGACGAAGCTATCTCCACCAACATTCCAGAAGCTTCTCTGCTTTGTATAAATATATATTCCTTGTAATGCAAATCAACAAGTTAAGTTATTGCGTAAAGCTACGTTCTCTGTTATGGTATCAGAGCTCCTTCATTGGAGTCGTTCTGATTCTTTTATGGTATTAGAGCCAATGGTTTTGGCTTGGTGTTTGCAGGGGTGAGTGTCTGCAGTTGTTTGTATTGTGAGTTGTATGCTCGGTGAGAGCTGTGAGTACTCGGTGAGGAGCTATGTGAAGAGTTGTTAGCTCGTTGTGGAGAGCCCACTGTGTAATGTTGAGTGCCGACTGTGATGTTTGGCACTCTTGCAGAGAGGCATCACTGAGTGAGCCAAGGTTGACTGTCAAGTGAGTCTGGAAGATCATAGCGTTTAAATAACGCTGTGTAGTGTCACCAGTAGAAGTGGACTGTGCACGGTAAAAGGAAATTGTTGTTGTGTGGTTTTGAAGAGGCACGAAGCCTGTTGCATTTTGAAAGACAACACTGATTGAGATAGCTGTGTCAGCTGAGTGAGGTGAATGGTATGTTGTTGTGATGAGAAGAGTTGACTCTTGAGTTGTGTTCTTGCAAGGAGAATTCGAGAAGCCGTAAGGGAAATTTCCCTGTCGTGGTTGTAGTGAGTTGTTTATCTGAAGTGTTATTCGCCGATATGGAAGCCCGTTTGAGTCTCGCATTTGGAGGAGGCACAAATTGATGGTATGAGTAAATCTGAAGTTTTTTTTGTAAAGCCGTTGAGTTGAGTTATAGCATGGTGATGTAAAGAGCCTTTGTGCAAGGCCTGTTGAAAGTGGTAGATAGAGATAGTGTGGAGGAGAAATTCACTATGTGTTGTCTACAAATTGCTCGTTGATTGTGAACACTAGGTGTAGTGGTAGTAGCCGTTGGTTCCGCCGGAGAATACTGTTGTTTATTGTTAACCTAGTGGCTTAAGATATCTGGTGTGTTGTGGATTTCATCGAGTTAGAAGTTGAAGTCGTGTAGTGCCCGGAGGAGCAGCAGCAGTGGAAAGTTGCTAGCGTGGTTACATTTTAGTTCCTGTAGCAAGCGTGGTTAAAAAAGAAAAAGGGCCAGAGGAAAATGGTATAACTATATTTACGGTGTTGTTTTTACCATTGATTTTTTAATGGTGGTTATATGCCATTTTTTTCTTTACAGTCTTGTGAAAGAGTAATTTTAAAATCCTAATAGACAAAATTTCAAGAGAGTAAATTTTTAAGTAAAAAAAAAAAAAAAAAAAAAATTATCAAGAGAGTAATTTTTTAAGTACAAATTAAATTATGGTTGTTATGAAATTTGAAATTGGGCTCGTAAGATAGGAGCTGCATGATGAGTTTTGTGATTTGGTGAATTTTCTGGTTTGAGTGATTAAGTAAAAAAAATAAAAAAAGTCGAAGGTTCAATGTCGTGTGAGCTATTGCAGAATTGTGTGAAGCAAACTGTGCTCACTTTAATTGCTACTACGTGAAAGAAATAGGAGGTGATGTTGTGGAGCTGACTCTGATTTGTGGAAGAATGTGGAGCTGGAGCTGACTGAAAGCATGGGACGACAAAGAAGATTGAAACATTAGAAGAGAAAGAATGAGAAGGCAGAGGTAGAATCTAAAATATTTCTAACCATAGAATTTTTTCTCAATGAATAATTTATTCTTAATGAAGATATGAATCTCGGTCAACCATAAGACTTTATAGATGTAGTATTGAAGAGATTAATGCCAGTGCTACCATCATTCTCAGGTAAAAATTTTGAACTTTGGGCTATTAAAATGGAAGGACTGCTAGGTTCAGTAGATTTATGGAAATTTGTCCAAGAAACTTCTATGAATTCTGATGATAAAAGTAGACGTGCAGTGGCATTGTTTCTCATTATATCAGCTCTAGATGAAAACATCTTTTCAAGCATTTTAAATGAATTTGGTGAAGTATTTGATCCAAAAATGTTTTGGCATATTCTTGAAATGAAGTATAGTGTGAAGTGGAGTAAGAAAGGTGATGTAGATGAATTTGTTGTTAAAAATAGTGATTGTGTTGAAAGCATCATAACTGGGATCAAGTCTAAAAGTATGTCGGTAGATGACAATAAAGTAGCATGTGATAGACAGGAAATTCCCTCTGATGCAAAAACTTGTAAAGTCAAATATGATGAGAATTATGTATCTCATGAAGAGTGGTTCAGTTTGATGCATGAAAAGCAACTCATTGATGAGTTGTTGTTTGGTGACAAGATATGCCTATCTACATGCACAAATGAAATGTAGGATGACATGTTTGCAACAACAAAGTTGATTAAAGAGGTTGAAGATATGAATCAACCAATTATGAAAGATGAAAATCTACAGAATGATGTAGATATTGCAGAGAACAAAATTGTGGAGGATCCAAAAGCTGATGAAGAGGTTTATATCATTGGGCATGACTCAAAAGACAATAGTGAGTTTGTGAAACTTGAGTGCATAGTGTACAAGGCTCTTTCTCATGGAAAAAGGGGAGAGCATGAACTGGATTACCTTGGGGATGTTGCTTTACATCCCAATCCTGAAGAGGTCGCTGATATTAATTACGCAATAAAGAGCAATTTAAGGAGGTTATAAGCAAATAAAGGAAGGAGAAACTTCACCACTATCTTATGGCGAGAAAGGTGAAGATGAAACTGCTTTTGAAAATAAACAAGTATGGACCATTTAGAAAGAAGACAAAAATGAAAGTCTTGTTGTCATGTTTTTTGTTCTGTTATAAGCCTAGATGAGACTTAGACCAGCAGGCATTTATGTATTTTTTATAGTGTAATTTGTGTGTTTGTTACATGGTTGAAATTAAGGGGGAGTGTTGGATAAACAATAATTTCAACCAACCTCGCCGACAGAATTAAATAAGAAGAGTCATCTCGGTGTTTCTAGAGAGATCTAGCTTCTTGAGGAAGCTATCTCCACTGACATTCCAGAATCCAGAAGCTTCTCTGCTTTGTATAAATATTTGTTCCTTGTAATGAAAATCAACAAGTTAAGTTATTGTGTAAAGCTGCGTTCTCTGTTATGGTATTAGAGCTCTTTCATTGGAGTTGTTCTGATTCTTGCAATAATTTCATGCCTAAAGCCCTCGCTTGGCTTCCATGGTTGGAGATGGACTTTGGGCAATTTGTACGGACACTCGAGGCCCTCTAAACGTAGGCGGGGAAAGAAGAAGGTGGTATTGTGGGTGTGGAGGACCTAGTAATTTAAATTTTATGCATTATAGTCTTTGTGATCATGTTTCAACAGTGAACCTTCATCTTGTGGCAGATGAAGGGAGTTTTGATAATTAGTTTGTGTGAATTGGGTATGTTGACCACTGTACTGGGTTTCTAAAGAGTTATTGGGGGTTGTTTGTGCCATTACATGTGTCTCACAACTATTGAGAGAGAATAGGTTGATGGGGTGGAGGTTAGTGATTCACACGAATCAAATTAGTAGTTAATGGAGGATATTCTCATTTTATTTTATTACCGGATTTTATTAATTTATATAATATAAAAAGTGATTATATTTTTTCCTAATTAAAAAATTATATGTTTTTTAAATTTTCATTCACATTAATAGTAATATATAGATAAATTTTCAATAAATAAAAAAATAACATATATATAAATAAAATTAGAAAAATATTAAAAGATATGTAATAAAATATTATTTTTAAACATTAAATAGTAATAAAAAGATAAAATTTGTTTTAAGTAACTTTAGTTAAATTATATATATATATATATATATATATATATATGACTGTGAAAATGGTGAAGAGTTTCAAAAAGTTTTTGTGGAGAGGAGCCCAGGAGACCAAAAACTGGGCTTTAGTCTTTTGCTAAAAAATAACTAAGCCAAGTTGGTAGGGGGACTCGAGCTTCAAGAACCATTTGTTATGATTCTAGTCTTGGGAGCCAAGCTTTGGTGGAGATGGATTCAAGGGGGACCAGAAATATGGAAAACCATTTGGACTCGCAAATATCAAATGCCCTATATTTTTGAAGACATCTAAAGAACTCATTTACTCCCGAAAGGATCCTCAATATGGAATATGGCTTAGACTAATAGAGACCTCATTCGTACTCATACCTTTTAGGAAGTACGGGATGGAAGACGTGCACTCTTCTAGTAGGATTCTTGGCAACAAAGAGCCAAAAGTTTTAGTTGCCCCGATCTCGCGGATCTTTTCTTATACAAAAGTTTCCTGAACTTCACCACGGTGGAATAATTTTGGAAACATCCCCTGAGAAATGGTTGGAGACAATGGAAAGAGAAACAAGATTGGCCGAATCCTCCAAATTAGAACAATGGATGGTTCTCGATCAAGAACTCCAATCCATAAAATTGGTAGTTGTAGAAGGAAATGATATCCTAATATGTGGCTATACATCCAAGGGCATGTTTAATAATAAAGAAGCTTGTAAATTAGCCACAGAAGAACCCCAAGACTTTGGTGACCCCATATGGAGAAAAATATGGACTGGCCAATATTGGCCGAATGACACTCATTTTGTTTGGCTTGTATGTCGACGAAGGATTCTTACCTGCGATCAACTTCAGAAGAGAGGTCTACAAGGACATTCACAATGTTGCATGTGTGAGTCAGACATTTAATATGGGGAACACTTGTTAAACCGTTGTCCCTTTGCAGAACACTTGTGGCAAAACATGTTATCCAACACTCCTCCACCATTAAATCACCATAACCATCATATTTCAGGAAGGGGGTACACTAGGGTAATAGCATTAACTTCATTTAAATTCCCCTCAAGTTTCTTGTCAACATTAACATTTGGCATGACTCAGAGGTGAGCAATGATCACAGGTGGCATTTTAGTATAAGATGAGAGATGGTTGAACATGTGAGAATTGGCTCGACTCTCTCTCTCCACTCAGCTCTAGGTAACTCTTTGCACCTTCGCAGTTATTACCTAACATTTTTGGATCAGTGCAAGTTTTCAGCATGGATTTTGAATCCTTGTGTTTCAAAGTTGTGTAAAGGAAAGAATGAAGGTATGGTTATATATTGGTCTTTGGCATTGAGAAGGTCAACTTCCTATGCTCGTTAGAAGAGAATGATTAAACCACCTATCCATTATTATTCTAACTCCAAACTCTTCATTCAAGAAGCTCTCATGGAACAATTTCAGGCAGAGATACAAGCAAGTCTAGCTGCACTAGAGGCGAGAGTCAAAGCACTTGAAGACAAAGAAGACAATGAAATTCTACTCTACCACGGTGCAGTGATCTTCAGTGAGGAGCTGACAACGAAGAAATTTAAAGGTTCTCGGGAAGTTGGAACCTCTTGACATGCAGAGCGTCAGTTAAACGAAGAATCAAGAGCAGTTTGATCATAAGAATCCTATTACGACTACAAATTTTGTTATTTTCAAATTTTATGTAATAAGAAGTTGTGAAGTACTTTTTGCCGTTACTATAGCTAATATTTTCTCAGTGTAATATATAGATATAGTGATAGAGGAAGAATATCTTAATTTCAGACTCTGGTATCTATTGCCAACAGATATGCAATGGATATGTAAGGGAGCTGGCTTACAACCCGATTTTTTCATATATATCAGAAACCATTCCCTTCACCCAAAAAAAAAACAAAACATAAATACTCACTATAAAACCAAAATTTATCTAAAATAAAATTAAATAAATCTATATCGATAATATTTTTGACACTAACCATTTAAAAAGACAGAATTAAACCGAAATTAAATGGAGTTGTCTATTTATTCTCGAGTGTTTATAATAGTAAAAATGTATTTAGCACAATCCATAAAAGTGTTCAAATATTTTTAGATAACAGAAATGTATTTTGCACTATCAAAAATCTTTCAAGAATCTTTAAAATTTCGAAATTTTAGTACTAACCAAAATTTTACAAAAAATTGCTGAAATTTTGTGAATATAAAAAAAACGTGGTATCAGTCATGCTGTAATATCCCC